>OY754978.1:12137798-12737798 GCA_963576475.1 Molanna angustata | reverse complement strand
CAGGCAGGATTTCAACTAAACGCAGAATGTGACTGTGTGCTTAAAAGAAAACTATGTATTTGGATATTGGTGGGAGGTCATTAGGGGCGGGTCTTGTGTAGAATGGCTTTGATTGGTACGATTGATGGAAAGGGGAAACATGTTTAAAAGTGGGCTGTAAGTTAAATTTACTTGATTATTTATTATATTTCTGTTTAAATTAATTGCTTTTTTTATTTCAAGTTACTCTCAATTATCTAAGCGTTAACCTACTTTATTAATGTGAAAAAATTTTGTACCTGATTGAATATTAAATTGGTGGTCGTTTAGTATTAAATGTTCCGCGAATTCCGAGAAGTTATCATTTTTTAAACATCTGATATGCTCTTTTACTCCAGTCTCCAATTTACGGCCTGTTTTTCCGATATATATCGCGGAACAGTCCTCACAAGTCAATCCATATACCCCGGAGTTATCCATTTTTCTGCTTTTGTCTTTACTGTTTATTAATTGTTTTCCAAGGTTGTTATCGGTATAAAATGCTGGCTTTAAATCATTGGGTAAGTAATTTGAAACTATTTGTGATATATTATCGACAAACAATATGCGTCTCCATTTTTGATCATCTTTTTTAATATTTTTGTTATTTTATAAGTATTTATTCACGTTAATATTTTTGTTTTTTTTATTCAAAATGGAATCTATTAATTTACTGTCGTATCCATTATTATAAGCAATTTTTTTTATTGTATTTAATTCTTTATTAAAATTATTTAATGAGAGTGGTAAGTTTAGCAGTCTATGAACCATGGAGTGAAAAGCAGAGTGCTTGTGAGATGCGGGATGATTAGATGTATTGTGAATAGTTATATCCGTATATGTTGGTTTGCGATATATGTCGAAATCAATTTTATCATTTACTAATGTTAATTTTAAATCTAAAAAATTCAGTGTTTTTTCGTTTTCTATTTCTAATGTGAATTGAATTTTGGGGTGAAATGAATTAATAAAATTTAGTAACATCTTTAGTTGACGATCTGTACCGGTGAAAATGCAAAAAATATCATCAACGTATCTTTTCCACAAAAATATATATTTTAATAAAGAAGATTTTGAGCTAAAAAATTTATTTTCTAAATAATCCATGAATATATCGGCTATAAGCGGGCTTGTACGGGCTCCCATGGGTAAGCCATCTTTTTGTTGGTATATGACATTATCATATTGAAAATAGTTTTGACTCAAACAAACCTCTATTAATCGTTTTAAGTCATTTGTTATGTCTGAGGGGAAAATGTACCACAAAGTTAAAAATACGATATTTGATAACATTACAGAATTATTTTATAATTATCTAATTGACGCCAATTTTGTTGGTACTCGTTGACATTTCTTTCTTGTCTTCTATCTATTTCCAACAATAAAAGATCCAGCTTTAGAAAATATCCCGGAAATTTTATAAGATAGTCTAAATCTTTGAAATAATATTGAAATGTCAGTGAAGTGACAGATCGATTTTGTGGATAGCGCTAAGCGTTAGTGATACCTCTTATGCTAGTACGGTATGGATACCTGCGAGGGATAGTATCCCTTTTTACTATCACTACAAATTGAAATGAGAGTCTCGTTTTCTATAATTTTAAGGATTTTAAAGATCTTATGGATTTTAAGGCGTTATGGATAGCTAAAAAAGAACGAGAATCGCGCCTTAGGTTACACAAAGCGAAGACGATTTTTTTTATTTTCTAATAAGAGATCTATTTTGAGATTATTACACATCATAGATGAGTCGATGGTATAAAATTAACAGCGCTGAACTGACAAAGTTTAGATACAAAAATAATAGTAATTAGCACAAGTAGGCATGCTTATCAAGGTTAAATGCCAATGTTTAAAATATAATTCGTCGCTGAGTCACTCAACAAGAAGAAGTCCTTGAAATGTCCCGCGTACGCCCTGAGGTCACACTCGGACACAATGGGGTCCATGGTCTGTCTATCCGCCCCGCAGTCGCATCTAGTCAACACATCTAAAAGTCAGCACATCTGCCATGTCTAGATCGGATTCTATTTATTTATTTTAGATTTTGTACACGGATTATATACAATACATACATACATACATACATACCATCACGCCATGTCCCTTACGGGATAAGCAGAGAGAACCGAGCGCCATACTTCTCTATTTTTGCACACATTTCTGGCTTCCTTTACATCCATGCATCGTCTCATACATGCTCGTCGATCGTTCAAACTTTTTATGTTTCCTTCTTTCAAAATATCATTCACATGATCATGCCATCCCTTTCTGGGGCGACCTCTGCTATTCACTCCATCTCTAGCACCCATGTATATTTTTTCGGTCAGTCGTTCATCGTTCATTCTTTCTATATGTCCAAACCACCTTAAAGCATTCACTTTCATTTTACATATAATATCCTTCTTTAACTTGCATTCTCTCCTTATGTCCTCATTTTTTATTCTATCATATATCGTTCTATTACATACTCTTCTTAGTGATCTCATTTCTACAGCATTTATTCTACTTTCGTGTGTTCTTTGCCAGGTCCATGTTTCACTTGCATACGTCAAAGTAGGCACCACAATTGCATTGTGTATTGCAGTTTTGGCTTCCTTTGAGATGCTTGGGTCGGACATTACTGGTCTAAGTGCTCCGTTTATTCTATTCCCTGCCATAACTCTTCTTTCAATATCTTTATCGGGTCTTCCATTCCGTTCAAACATACTCCCCAAATATAAATATTCCTCAACTTGTTCTAGCCATTCGTTCTCTACTTTTATCATACATGCAGTTATACTTTCAGTCTTTTCAAATACCAATATCTTAGATTTACTACCATTCATTCTTAGTCCATTTTGCAGGCATCCTTCATACACTTTATTCACTAAATACTGCAGCTCATCCGCACATTCAGCAATCACCACTTTGTCATCTGCATACATCAAATCACGCACGTTTACAGTACTAAGTTTCAGACCTTTATTTTCATTCTTGAATGTCCTAACGCAGTGATCAATATACAGATTGAACAGCCATGGAGATAATACGCAGCCTTGCTTCACCCCTTTATTAATAGGGAACCATGTTGTCAACGCATCGTTGACACGGACACAGGCTCCACTATTTTCATACAGAGACGCAACGGCACGTATTAGTTTGCTCTTCACTCCATATATTGATAGGATATCCCAGAATTTTTCTCTATCCACTTTATCATATGCCTTCTCTAGGTCTATGAACGCACAGAAAAGTTTCTGGTTTTTATGCAGAACCTTTTCTGTAGCCATACGTAAAGAGAAAATTTGATCGATACATCCTCTGCCCCCTACAAAGGCACCTTGCGCATCCCATATCTTGCATTCCGTAATCTTGCGTATTCTCTTATCAATAATTCTTGCATACATCTTGCCAACCGAACTTAACAAGCTGATAGCTCTATAGTTTTTGCAGTCGAGTTTTGATCCCTTCCCTTTGAAAAGAGGAACTACAAATGCATTTCTCCAATCCGACGGAGTGTACCCAGCTTCCCAACATTTATTGAAAAGCGATAGACACCACTCCGTAGATATTTTACCGCCATACTTGATAAATTCGGCTGCCACACAATCCACACCAGCGGCTTTACCCGTTTTCGCGTTATTAACCGCTTCTTTTACCTCTTCTTCCGTTATTTCATCTCTCTCATTCTCATCAATAATCCATGTCCTCTGTCTTACTGTGTCACCTTGTGCGCTTTCATACAATTCTTTGAAATATTCACACCATCTCTCTTTCACACTTTCGTTATCTATCAGCATATTTCCATCTTTATCATTTATACACTTTGAACCTTTTGCTTCCCCTTGCTTTCGCTTAGCTATGCCTTTCCAGAACATTTTCATGTTACCCGTAAAGTCGTTCACTATTTTCTGGCTTTCTTTTTCTTTTATACAATCTTTTTCATTTTTCACTGTAGCTTTTACTATCCTCTTGCATTCTTTGTACTCTTCTTATGCTCTATTTTCTTTGTCAGTACCTTTTACAGATATCCAAAACTTCCATGCTTCCTTTTTCGCATCAACTGCATTTTTTACCGATTCATTCCACCAAGCATCACCTTTCTGCATTCCTCTTTTACTTTCACCGCACGCATTCTTGGCAGCTTTGCACACAACACTTTTCAAGTCTTTCCATACTTCATCTACACTTCTTTCACTATGTGTTTGAGAATTTAGTTCATACTCAACATTCCTTTCATATTCATGTCTTACTTCCTCTTCTTGTAATTTTTCCACTTTGACGCGCATTGGTGGTGCACTTTTGATTGTTTTAGAGCGCCAGCCGATGAACAGATGCAGTTTAGAAACAAGCAAATAGTGATCTGTCTCCAGCTCTGTGCCCCTATATACCCTTGTGTCCATCGTTGCCTTCCTCAAAGTGGAGTCCACACATACAAAATCTATAATTGATCTTTCACAGCCCCTTTCCCACGTGTACTGGTGGATGTTTTTATGGCAAAAAATAGTATTAGCCACAAAAAGATCCCATTCCACACATACATTCAACAGTCTTTTTCCATTATCGTTCACTCTGCTATCACCGTGAGGCCCGAGGGCAGATTCAAAGTCTTTTCTTTGTACCCCAACCCATCCATTCAGATCTCCTGCCAAAATAATCTTTTCATTTCCTCTCCTTTTATTCAATGCTTCTGTCACACTTTCCCAGAACTCTTGTTTTTCGCTCTCTTGGTCTGAATTCACAGGTGCATACCCTGTTAAGAGAAACACCGGTGTGATTCCTACTTTGAGTCTGATTCACATAAGCCTGGGACTTTCACACTTAAATTCTTTCATGCATTCCACCATTCGCTTAGCTAGTATCATACCTACACCCTTTGAAGCATGCTCGTCTTCTTTTACACCTGACCATAATTCTATCATACCATCATGCCTCTCATGCATTCCGGTCCCCTTTCTTTTAGTCTCACTCAGGCATAGCACATCAATTTCTTTTTGATTAACAATTTCACACAGCTCATTCATCTTTTTTTCCATACCTCCTCTCACATTCCACACTCCAACTCTGCACTCCGTTCTCTTCTTGTCCATACATTCTATCCATCCATCCATCTTGCATATACAATACACATTTACATAATATCAAAACAAAGAAACCGTACACGATAAAAATCCCACAAAGCAAAGCCCGTCTGTGGGATTACATGAAAATTCTTCGAAACACAATTGTTCGAATGTGCAATTGTACGCATAACAATTTTTCGAAAATCAGTTATCAGAATGACAATTGTCCGAAAGCAAATTATTCGAACTAACATTTGTTGGAAAACCAATTGACCGAATTTAATATATTTTTGTGTCATTATGTTGCCTCCTTTGACATATTTGTTGCCAGTAAAATATATTCGATGAAGACTATTATTACTTGTTGTATTATTGTTGGGTACGTATGTATGCACATTTTTAATAACTGATGTTTGACAGCGCGGGATAGCCTAGTTTGTACACCAGTTTTTTTATTTTGACACATCATGTACAGACAGTTTATCTAGTAGTCGTACCAATCTAATTATTTTATTTTAATATTATAGTTACTTTTTTTCATATATAATGCAACTGGCTCACGCCAGTCGCAATTATAACTACAAACAAACCTAACCAACCTATTTTTACCAAAGTTTTGTTGGTTTAGGTTTGAAAAAACGGTGTACATCCTCGGATATCTGACAGCGCGGTGCGTCGCCATGTTGTTTATTCCATAGATTTTTATTATACATAATATACTATGTAGATGTAGTACTCCGTGCAAAAAGTGAGTCATGGAATATCGCGCGTTTGACGTTTTGGTTATTAACATATTTCAGTTTTCCTTACATTTCAACACATCCTAAATAACTTTTCTCTAAATCTAAATTAACATAGTGTTTTTTACGACAAATAAATCCGAAAACAATTACGTAAAAACTGAAATGTCA
The DNA here is from genome assembly GCA_963576475.1 of Molanna angustata. Classification (NCBI taxonomy): domain Eukaryota; kingdom Metazoa; phylum Arthropoda; class Insecta; order Trichoptera; family Molannidae; genus Molanna; species Molanna angustata. The sequence continues at coordinate 12,731,824 of OY754978.1, read as the reverse complement.
AAAATGCCCCGGAAAAATGCTTCACTTCGATTCATACAAAATTTGCTACCTAACTATATTATAATGAAAATCTATGGTTTATTCCTTTCACAATATTACCAACATGACGTCATAAAAATTCGAACAATTGTAAATTCTGATAATTGTGTGTTCGGAAACTTGTTTTTCGAAAAAATGTGATTCGAATAATTGCCATTCGTATAATTGATTTTCGTAAAATTGAGCATTCGAATAATTGTTTTTCGAATAATTTTCCAGTCACCGTCTGTGGGTATACCAAACGATATATATTGAAAATATAGCAACGTGGAAGATATATAAGTACAAAAAATATAAAGAAAATAACTTATAGATATAAAACATAAATACACGTAGATCAATAGGCGGTCACAGCGGTCCTAGCAAATATTATACCCGCATTCTAGAGTGACTTTGGAATTTTAACTTCCAAGCCATTTGTGGTAACTGCTAACTTTAGATACTCAGTTTATAATAAATTAATACACGCGTTTTCACTAACACATTTTATTACAATTTACAGTAATTATTTTAACAGAGAGAAGTACAATTAATATCAAAGAACCACAACGTGAGAGCACTATCGTTTATACATCCAAACAGCAAAAAGCCCCTAACAAAACCCCGCCCTACCTTTATATTCAATCCCGAATATTCCCGAATCATCCTTCGTATGATCTCGTAACTTGTTATACACTTTGCCTAATACCAGGCGCAACATCAATATATTACACGTTAAATCGTCGTGTCAAACGAGCATAATAAACTCATTTATGTAAAAAAAAATCGTTGTTAGGTATACAGACGAAAAAAAATAACGTTCGATATTTTCAAATGTGATTTTCACAAATTGAATTTCTTCGAAAATCAACTTACTAAAATTAAGTTTTAAGTTTTTTTTAAATATCAATTTTTGCGAACTTTCCTACTTAAAAACTTTCTAAAGGTCATATCAATTCATTCAAATTCAAAATCACAGAGTAGAATATTTCACGTCGCCCAAGTAAGCAGTGAAGTTTGATTATGTATAAACTATGCAAAAGTAAACTTTGAAAACTGATGTTTATGAAGCTGTAGTAAGATCATATTTTTGTCTATAGCTTTCAGATGCTCCGGTACAATTTCATATGTTTATTTATTACTCTCCACTACTTGGAATAGTGGAGAGTCAGTTAATTTCTACTCTATAATTAAACTTCAAATGTGTCAAGGGGTTCCACCAACCAGTGTCTGTAAATGAAAGAAAGACGTGATTTCTAGTAGTCTTTCGTAGAATAAGTATATAAAAAAAATCACGCTTTGCACTATACCGCTTCATATAGTGCCAACTTATGTACATGTTTAAATAACACTTTTAAACAGAAATATAGCAATTGATGGCTGTTATCTGCAATTTGCGAAAGCACACTCAGGGTTCATAGTATCCAATTGTTGTTACGAAAAATTAATATTGGTACTTAATCATTTAAAATAAGCGCATACACCAACATGACCTTAAAATACAAGTATTTTTGGGGACTCTCAATAATCACAGCAGAGATACAGCAGGTAGTTATTATACATACATATATGTACACTTAGTTCAATTTTTCTATTTAATTCAAAGATTTTTTTGGAATTCAAATGAGATTTCGCGTCTTACTAAACCAACGAGGATTACCTCCATATTTCATCCTCCCACCTGTCACACCAACTAGACTCATTTTTTCTGTCCTCGGGCATTTTTGCAAGCTCTCCTATCCCGTTCATAACGATCCATTTACGATTTGCTTACGGGTTTGTGAATTTACAAATAATAATATATAATGCGGAAACATTCTACATTTCTATTGATTTCGTATTGAAATGAAACATAGTTTATTATTTAATTATCTTTATTATTTGTTGACAAACTAGGACCATTTTTCTTCTGTTTTTCATTTTCATTATCATGTTGATTTTACTAAGTCATTTTTTCAAATTTACTCAATATATCCATGAATATGAATAAAAGTGACCAAAAAAAACCGACTCCAAAAATAAATAGAGTAATATTCGAATTGAATCAAAAAGCACTTTATCTTTTGAAAAACACATAATTTGTAAAATAATTATTTATATTTAATCACTTTGGTGGATATTTATTTTATATTATTTTATTGGTTAGTGAGAGTTATACAATCTACACAATATGTAAAACAGACATTGTTGCATTGCTTTATTAGTGGACCAGTATAGAAAACTCAATGCTCTATTCAAGAGGATAATTAACATTGATTACAAAAAATTACAAATAATGTATAATTAATTTACTAGTAGGTACATAAAAAAATATTAAAATAAGCCAGCTGAATAAATCAAAGTACTAGAAAAGATAGAAAGAGACAGCTGTCCTAAATATGTATGTTTGTATTTGGCGCCGATTTCAAAAAGTGATTTGATGTAAATAAATATTTTGCAACCTATGTGTTTATTAATCATTTGTGTTTTATTATTTGTGAAATTAACGTACTTTTTGATTAAATGGTGCAATGCTTTTACATATACTTTTTTATTTTTTAAGTTTTCATTGTAGCTATTGATGGAGTCGGTTTTTTTTTCAAATTGCTTTTATTTTTCAGTGGGTTTGATGAATGTATATTTGACTCTTTACATGCTTAGGTGGTTTTAATGATTTTCAAATTTTTACAATAGAGCTTTAGCTTTCGCGAGTGTAAATTTAGATAAAAATAAATCAATAACGCCCCTTATTGGATACCTTTAACTTCCAAACTACCACAAAACAATGAAAACACTCTAAGGGTCGTATTACAAGAGTTATCAAAGAAAAATGTAAGAAAAAGTTAAGGTCCCGTACTGCGAGAATACTGCTTACGGGACTTCAACTTTTTCTTACGTTATTCTTAAATAACTCTCGTTATACGACCCTAAGAATTAAAAGACTATGTGGAAGCAGATCATTTGACGTGTGGTTGAGTGTAGTCACCACCCTCAGTCATGAGGTTAAGGAACAAGAAGATGAAATGACTCCTTTTCAAAACAAAACTCGAAATCGGTTGACGTGGTTAAGAATTATTTATTCACCCATATAATCGTATTCTGTATGACGTGTTTGTCATACAGATTACAGACTCCTTTGCAAATTGAAGAATTTGATATTTTTTCTCCGTAGTCCTATCAGCAGTACTCGATGAAACTGATAGGTATGTGTGATAACGTCTTAAGCACTTTATTCCTATTTTAAATGAAATTAATTATAATCGCACAATGTGGTAAAGAATTATTATCGCTGAAGTGCAAATTGAAGAGTTTGATAATTTTACTATGGATCCCATAATCTACCTTATAAAAATAATCATCGAAATTGGACACCGTAGCAAAATGTTATATCTGAACGAACATAAAATAATCACGTCGAATTGATAACCTCCTCCGTTTTTAGAAGTCGGTTAAAGAAATTTCCGATCTAATAATCCTAAGAAAACATTTTACCCTTTGAATAAATAAATAAATTGATTGTTGAATATCGTCATTTTTGTCATCTCTGTTTGTTATTTTGCTGGTTAGTTTATTTATTTCTCGTGAAATTTAATTTAAAATTCATTTATACAAAAAGTGAGTGCATACAATACGTAATTGCCGATTACAAAGAGATCTATCAGTTCTATAAAGTGCATTTTTATCGCTGCAGTTGTGACAAAAATTGTGCATTAAATCAAATCTATACTATTATTTAATTTTATAATTTATTTTTGGGAAATTAACAGTACCTATAATAACATTTCTTATTAATTAAAACTATGAAAAAATTTTATATTTAATTTTACGTTCTACTTAAATTTTTTCGCAAACGCGACTCCCATTCACCGGTATCGCTCTATGATGAGCATCGTCAGAATGGTATTTTCAGAAAACATTTCTTATTATCATCAACTTTTTTATTTCTCGGATTGATGGGGTTGCTTCTTCATTGTCCGGGATATCAGAGGGGATTTCAAAATCAATATCTTCAGTACAGCTCTGCCTATTCAACAATTTATCGAAATGTTGCGCCCAGCGCTTCAAAATGTCGTCCTTGGCATTCAAAATATTTCCATTCGAGTCTCTGCATGCTGTTTTTCTTGATTTAAAGTCCTTTCTCTGTTGGTTAGTACTTTGATAAAACTTTCGGATTTCATTTCGATTCTTGGGGTTTTCAAGTAGGTACTTCTAGTTGTTTTGTCTCATAGGCTCTCTTTTTGGCTCTATGAGTTTGTTTTTCCTCTCTTCTCCTTTGTTTGTATCCTTCCTCAGCATTTCTTGTTTTCCTTTGTTGTTGTTATTTGGAAAGCTTCATTCTTTCTCTTTGTTACAAGTGCACATTCTTTGTCAAACTAGTAAGCCCGTCTTTAGGGCTGTTCATTGCCAAGGACAGCAGTTGCAGCATCTTTGATATATGTCGGCCCTCGTGGCTCAGTTGGTTGGATATCTGACTGCTGATCCAGGGGTCCCGGGTTCGATTCCCGGTGGAGACACAGTTTTTAAAATTGTGTTTTCAGTCTGGATCTGTGAGACGATTAATATCGTAAGTCTCCAGAATGTGGCAACTTGTTATTGGGTGCGTGTTAAATAATTATTTGACATAGTACCTGTTAGTTGCCCGAGAAGCTATATAAAATAAAATAAAATAAAAATATTTATTACAATAGTTCCAGACTTCATCACCTGTTTGTGATGAGTCGATGTTGCTTTCTCTTGAAGATTTTCTCTGTATCTCGATCTGGTATTCACGTCTTTTAGCAATTTAGTGCTGAATTTAGAAAAATTTTCTGTTTTGTGCATTTTGGACTGAATATTCTTGCCCATTCTTTTCCCATTACCAAAAAGTGATCGGAGTCAGTCACAATTTGCTCCTCTGTACGTACTGGCATCAAGAAGGTTTGATTTATGTCTGCCTTATATTAGGATGTGGTCTATTTGGTTAAGCGTTGCGCCATCTGGTGATACCCACGTTCTTTTGTGAATGAGCTTGTGTGGAAAGAATGTGCTTCCTATTGACATTCCGCGTGACACTGCGAAATCTACCAATCTTGTTCCATTATCAGTTTTTTTACTTCAAATTTGAAAAAACCGTGAAAAATATAGAAATGCCATATACATTTCGCGTATCTTGGTTTGAAACTTTGTCGATATGTTAAGAGAAATAAATTCTCTTGAACAAATCGACAGTTGGATTATTACACTATACCCTATGTAACTATACTATAACATTATCCAGTGGTTGGGTTTCATTTTATTTCTGGATATTATTATTGTTTTTTTTTTGTTTGTTTATCTTTCATTCATACAATTTACTTCTTTTTAAATGCATTGTTATTGTAAAAGGCTTCCAGCCGTATAGACAAATAAATAAATATCCAAAATCAACGGTATAATTATCATGATCGTTCTGTTTGATCCTGGATCTCAATCAACAATATTATTTAGATTTCCGGAATGCCAAATAATTTGAGCCGCTGTTGGTATAAATAATAATAATTTGAGTTTGGTATGACTAGACGTATTGGAAGTGACACGCACGTGTCAGGAATAGTAAGAAAGCCTTCCCTCTACCCCCCACCACTTCCAGCTACCCTTCACAAACTATTGTACCATCCCCTAGATCTATAGCTGACTGTCACATATTCCTCGGGATATTTCTAGCATATCAGTTTCATACAACCATAAAATCAAGTTTTATTTAAGAAAAATTTAATCTCATATGATGATCTCTCTATATTTAATCCATCACGTTGTTAAATAATAAAAACATAGGTACAGAATTATAATTATGTCGTATGTTTTTTTTTTATTTATTTATTTAACTTCATGTACATTGGAGGGTTTATGTCCATAAAGCAATTTCTTCCAATCAACCAAAGTAATGTGAAGCTATACATAGTGAAGTGGTAGATATATTAAAATTATATTATAAAAACAAATATAAAGACAAATGCGTATCATTATTGAATGTAAATAAACAGCAACAAAGAAAGGAAGGGAAAAGAGGTTGTGGGATGAGAGAGAGAATGTAAAAGAGGTGCCATTAAAAGTTATAAGAGAGGTATTACAGCTTTAGTCTTTTTGTAAAGAGTTGAATCGATTGAGACGTCGTAATATCATCACTTAAGGCGTTACATAGTATAGCTGATTGTACTTGAAAATAATAACTGAGGAATTCAGTAGAATTAATGGGAATAGCTAGTGTGGTACGATCAGCAGATCGAAGGGGCAGACCGTGATTTGACAAGAAAATATTCTCTTTCTTAAGATATTCTAGTGAATTAGTGTTAATACATGCATTTTGAAATCTTTCAATTTAATTAAGTTATTCTTCGTTAGCATCCAGATAACGTACATCAGCATAATCAAGCAATGGGAGAAGTAAATATTGTGCTATAAACTAGATGTTTTATTACATGAGACATAAGATATAATGTATTAAAACAGATGGGTCGATATCAGAGCGGTTAGCCTATTGGGTTTGTATTTCAGTAGTCGCGAGTTCGAATCCTGCTTCGGCCGATTTCGTTCACCTATAGCACAAACATTTATACTTATTTTAGGGAACGTAGGAAAATGTAGGTGTATATTATTGTTTAATAAGGACATATTCATTTAAAAAAAATGTTTAATTGAACGCAACTGGTATTCAGAAATCAGTTGAATAAAAATTTACAAATTAATATTCGATTATAATTAGATAATTATTATACACCTCAGTCCTCCTCACTCGTCCTAATCATCCACATCCATACCTCTCTGCATCATTCAAATATATAAAAAATATGTTTCATATTAATAATTTTTCTCGTGACTGTTATATATGTATGTAACCCTTATGATTTGACTGTATACTGATCCAAAATAAAATGATAATACTGGAACAATCGAGTCTATCTTTTTGACTCGGCTGAAACGCTCGTTTACCCATATATTTTTTTCGTTCTAAGTATGCGAGTTGTCTCCTTTAATTTTTTGCATTACTTTTTTGTATTCTTATTTAAGTATTTTATTACAGTGGGAACAAAATCTAAAATAATGTCTAAAATAAATGAATAAATACACCAGAGTATTTTTCCACAAAGTTCGATTATTGGGCACTATGAAAGTAACCATTTTTTTTGCTTATATTGGTTAGTTTCATTTTAGACCTTGACAATGCCGAGTCACAATTTTGTAGAAAAACAATGTATTAATTTAAAAATGAGTTTTCACTCTGTGAACAAAAAAAGCCATAGAATTATTATAGTTTAATGTATTTGATTACCGCGTCTGTTTTAGTTTGGTATGTTTATTATTCCTGTGATATTTTTCTTCTCGAGCTATTGTTTTTCTTCATCTATGGTCCTATTGTCTCGGCTCCTGCCATATGTAAACATGACGAAATGATGAGAGAAATATTCTCGCCAGTCACTACGCTACGCCCTGTCCTATCCAACCCTAGACCGCAGACCCGACCAACCCTCAACACTTGGATGCCATAAGAGGAACACGACACAGAGGGACAGTATATTGGAAAAATATTTTCAACTGAAGTGGCTCTGGGAATTTTCATTACGTTTTATAAAAAAATGTTATACAACTTAGATTGCACCATGTATATTAATAAGAATTAGAGATTGTTCCGGGGTCGAAATTTGACCGAGATTCATTATTATATTGTTAAGTTCGAAAAGTCATGTTAGTATGTACTCACTATTTGTAGTATAAAAAAACTGCGTGGGAAATAATGAATGTATGTATTATTGAAATCGGCCAGTAAAAACGTAAGCAATTTGTGGATTGACATGAAATATTTTTCGATTGAATTAATGTTAAATATATATTTTAATCATGAAAATCATTTCGTTTGAAAATAAGCCAAAATTAAAATTATAATTCTGTCGTAGTTCAGGAGTGACATCTGTACGAAAGCAATGTCACCTCGTGTATAAGGACTCTTGATTTCATTGTTAACAAACCAATTTCTCAATAGATGGCGTTACAAAAAAAAACTCAACGTCACTAAATAGAAGGCGACAGTGTTTCCTTACCTCATTATCAAACGAAGAGATTTTCACGATATAAACTTTCAAAAATTGGATTGATCTGGAACTACATAAGACATAATAATTGCTGAACGTTGTAATCATGTAAACCAGCCGATGACAGATCGAAAGCCCTGTAGGTGTCTTGAGTTCCTGGTTCCCCTATCATGTTCCATCTTCGTCTCTATTGAGATGTTAAAATTTGTCATAAAATATCATTGACTCCCGATAGGGAAAAATCCAATGTTTGAAAAATATTGAATTTGTGACATATATTATGTAAAAATTTTAGCATTCTGGACTCCTCCATATTAACTTTTCTATGCCTTATAAAAAGGTCTCCGAAGTATTCGCTTCACGCATTATGTAGATGAAAATAAATTGAGAAATATTGAAATTACTTTATGGAATTAAAGACGCATTTGTGAACATGATCAAGTAAACAATATATGTGTATAAAGTCGATATAATCGTAAATAAATCAATGAGAGTTTGTAAGGATATTTTAAGGATAAGTTTGTATCCTTAAAATATCCTTACAAACTCGCTCTGCCTTAAGAACACGGCGTGATGGTAAATGTATGTATGAAATAATATCAAAAAGTTTATTTTAAACAATTATCATCAAGAATTATGAAAAAAAATACATTCTATTTCATTTTAAGCGAATGGAAGTCGCTTTTGCAAACTTAATGAAGTAGAACGAAAAATCATACATATTTTTTCAGAATATGACAGTTCAAACAATTATTATAATCTCATAGTGGAACCTTGTCGTAAATATAAGTTAACCAACCGTAAACTGAAATAAAAAAACAGAGAAGAATAAAAATAATATTATCTCTGAAAATGTCTTGAAATTGATTTTTGTTTAAATTTGTATAAGCCGAAATGATTTCCAGCCTGTTAAACTAATAATAATTGGTGACAGTAGATTGACTGAACAAGAAGTTTCTCCGTATTTTACTTCAGAAAATGAAATGTAACCCAACTCTATATTGTAGAAATATCCCCCCTCAGTTAGATATTTCCAAACACGACAAGAGAAATGTAAAAATATAATACCGAGTCAACTTTGAAAATAATAATAAGGTCGAATATTTTTATTATTGCATATGCGCAAACATTGGATTTTTTTTTCCCTGTCGGAAGTCAAAGATATTTTTTAACAAATTTTTAATTATCTCAATAGAGACGAAGTTGGAATATTTATTGTAGGAGAACCGGGAAATCAAGGCACCTACAGGGCTTACGACCTGTCATCGGCTGGTTTACGTGATCACTTTATGCGCTTGCGCAACGTTCACCAATTATGCCTTTTTAATGAGATCCCTATCAATTCAATTTTGAAAGTTCTATATATTGTAATACTGAAATTCTTTTCGCTTGAAAATAAGGAATTTTTACTACAGCCATCTATGGGTGAAATTATGAACATCTTATTATTTTTTATTTATTTTGTTGTAACGCCATCTATTGAGAGAATTGGTTTTTTTGTAAATAATGAAAGCTACAATTCTTTATATCTGAGGTGACAATGCATTTTTCGCATAGAATTGTATAAAGAATTGTAGCTTTCATTATTTACAAAAAAACCAATTCTCTCAATAGATGGCGTTACAACAAAATAAATAAAAAATAATAATAAGGTAATTTTAAATAAATATTTCCTCCTTTGTCGTAACACTTTCCTTCGTCTCTCTTATATTATTTTCACTCCTCACTAATAACCCAAAGGAATATAGTGGGGAGTTATGATTTCGCAATTATTAAGGTTTTTTTAATGCAGATTATCAACTAGTATGATGCTGAGATTGTATTCTGAAGTCTTCATTACAGTGTATATGTGTGTGTTGTTTGCTGTAGATACGAAATGAATTGGTTCAGATTACCGAGTAAGTAGATTAAATTCAGCCAAGTTGTTTGCTGTAGATACGATATAAATTAGTTCAGATTACCGAGTAAGTTGATTAAATTCAGCCAAGTTGTTTGCTGTAGATACGATATAAATTAGTTCAGATTACCGAGTAAGTTGATTAAATTCAGCCAAGTTGTTTGCTGTAGATACGATATAAATTAGTTCAGATTACCGAGTAAGTTGATTAAATTTAGCCAAGTTGTTTGCTGTACATACGAAATGAATTAGTTCAGATTACCGAGTAAGTTGATTAAATTCAGCCAACTAATTTGGTTGAATTTGACAGTTACTTGGCTAATATTACAAAGCTAGTAGTTAATTTTTGACAGGTTACTTGGCTAATTATACAAAGTTGTCTGTTTTAACCAAGTTACTAGATTAATTTTGACAGATTGTTAACAAAGCTACTCGGTTAAAATTAGCAGGTTATTTACTTGGCAATTTTAAGCAACAAACTTTGCAGGTACTATAATAACAAAGTTGCTTGGTTATTAATAGCAGTAAATCATTTATTTTTAACAACTACATTTTTTGAGATATATGTATCTACACGATTGACCAGACCGAAGACCGAAAATCTTCTGATCTGTATCTGACTGCTGACCCTAAGGTCTCGGGTTCTATTCCCGGTGGAGACACAGTTTTTAATTGTATTTTCAGTCTGGATATTAGAGACGGTATGCGTATCGTAAGTCTCCAGAATGTGGCAACGTGTTATTCTGCAAACGTATCAAATGACCTGTTGGTTGCCCGAGATGCAATATTTTTTTAATGTCAAATAGATATTCAATCTTATAGGGAAAAAATACATTTTAATAATTGATTCCTTTTACACACTATAAACAAATATATCGGACACTGACGGTCTTTTTGCCATAAGTTAATTTCTTCCAATCAATAATTTAACTGTAGATTGGAATAGTTACTTTTAAATTTAATATTATTCAGGAATACCAAAAAGAGGTAATTTATTATTATAAACAATTCCTTACACCCTGTGTAAGTGGCATGGTTAATTTCAAAACGAAAATTTCTTCCAAAGGAAAAAAAATAATAAACGTTATTAAACCTTTCCTCAACTGACCAAATACTTGACCAACTGACCAAGTGCTACAGTTTGACGAAATCGGTTGAGACATGATATTTGCCCACGTCCACTAGATTACTAATTCAGCGCAGTAGTAGTTCTGCCACCGAATATTCATACGACAAGTACATATAATAATGATAAACACCTCCTTGCTCCCTGCGCATTATTTCTTCCAATTAACCAGTGTTTCCAGCCCAGAGAAGCAATATTTGCGTGAGAAATGAATTTAAATAAATTTCTCCGCTGCTGAGAATCAAACCCGGGACGCCCGCACAGAAACCGAACGGCTTACCAACTGTGCCATGGCGGTCGATAGTTAGTATAGATTTTTCATATGTTACATATTATGTTGTTAATGGTAATAATTTTTTTTTTTATTTATTATTTTATTAAAAAGGGTACATTGACGGACATCCAGCTTAAAATATTCATAAAAAAAATTATATTGGTTATTATTATGAGTGCTGGACGTCCAATATTATGGATGCACACAAAATTACATGAGTTCATATTCAATCACACACGTAAGTTACACAAGTAAGAGTTACATTAATAAGAGAAAATTCCGTTACAAAAGTTAAGTGAAAAAAAAGAAGAAGAAAAAAAATAGTTACATAAGTTAAGCAAAAAAGACAAGTTAAAGAAGTTACACAAGTTACATAAGTCGAAGTAAAAAAATAGGTACACAAGAAGTTAAAAAAAGTTATATTAGTTAGAGGAAAGACAAATTCAATCAGATTACAATCAAATAGCGCATTTTAATAGCACTGAGACCTTTTGTAAAACAACACGCGCGAGTTAGCTTTTTTCTTAAAAGCAGAGAGCGAATCCGCGTCACACGTCAAGATCAGGACACTCCCTTGTCATATCGTTATACTGTCTATACATTCTTGGTATAGGACTTTCACATACCTAAAGCTGGTCCGAAGTATATTAATATGAAAGGTATGTATTTGATATTAATACAATTTGATAATCTGCTATAAAAAAATAACCTTAAAAATTCCGAATTCATAATTCCCCCTTTTGGGTTAGTGAGGAGTAATATTCAGCCTTTACACTTTGACGTAAATGTGGCTGTCACTGGATCTTGGTACATACCTATATAATAATGTGAGCAGTGTACTTAATAAGCAGAGAATATAAAATTGTGGAATAAGGCTTTTTTTGTTATTTAAAAATGAATATGTCCTTGCTAAACATGCACATAAATATACATCTTCCTACGTTCCCTAGAATAAGCAAATAAATGCTTGTACTGTAGGTGAACGAAATCGGTCGAGGCAGGATTCGAACTCGCGACCACTGGATAATATAATAGATGTATACCTTTGTACCTATTATTATACCATAATATACTTATTATTCATAGTAATATCTATATAATATTAAATTGTTAGTCACTGCGAGTTTATTAATTTCATAGTAAAAAATAATATTAAATTAATATTAAGGTACTTTTAAACCCATATACTTATGCCGTATACCTTATATTTAATGAATATCATCTTTACGAGAGTAAGCAATAGACAAAATTATAATTTTAATTTTAAAAACTTCACGGTAAGTACAGTAGGCTGGCTAAATATTATTATATTTTTATAGTTGAGATGATATTAGTTTTTTTTTACAATTTATATACATAATTTAGAATTCAATTAGGTATGTGACCGTTTTTTGCACGGAAATTTTTTTTTCGTGAGGATAATTATTTTATTTAACTGATTTATCGAATATTATTCCTACCATCTTATTTAAATCAAACTGAAAAATTGTAGGAAATACTGATTTGATTTATTTTATGTTTGACCAGTCGAAATTAAATAATAATAATAATAATTTTATTCCAGTCTATGAGCAGGGGGTGCAATGTTACACAAACTATATTTTTACATACAAAATTTACATTAAACTTTACAGAAGTAGAAAAATATTTTACATAATATACATTACATATATATACAAAGAAAATGAAAAAAAAACAAATGAGTTAATATGAAATATAAAAAAAAACACTTTGTGTAGAAATTATATACTTATCGTCTTTGATCCAACACTTCTATTCATCTTTGTGACAGTCTCAGACATTGGTGCTCCTGTACAGCCTTTATGATCGTGTTTGGGTTTGTCCATATTCTCTCACGGTATGCGGCGATTCGATGTCTGAGGACACCAAGAAATCTTTGACATTGCCCCTCCGCAAACATACTTGAAGCGCTGCTATATTGTCGATATCCGAAGATTATTCTATAAGCGTCATTATATTTTGCGAACAGTGCATTTGGAGGACACGTTCCTCGAATTCAACACGAGTTTTGAAGTGCATTAGGGCTACAAACTAGTGCCTAATTCAAGGCAGTACTTGCCTCCTAATCAACACGGAAAGGTAAATTCGCGGACTGGTATGGTCACATCCAATGACTTTCTCATATCGTGCTGTATTATCTTAAAGATTGAGGGATAGCTGAGAGTCCACTTTGCAGGTGGAGCATGTCTATTAAAAACGAATCCGAAGGTCCATACAAAAGGAGAAGACGGACAAACAGACATATTTATGTGTATGATTGCATGTACCTTTGGCCAGTAAATGAAGTCAATAAAGCTCACAAGTCCTCTCGTTAGGCTCTCGTAATTTTTATGAAATTTCGGTCCAGGGCAACAACATCAGCTGGATAGTATCAACTTGAAAAATATTGGCAAATTAAACAGCCTAGCACCATACAACAACATTTTTATATGTAGGTAGGTACCTACTAGGGATAAAATTATTCTTCAAAAACTCATAAATCATTTTTATCACGTACCAGAAAAAAATAAGTGTTTTACAGAATCACTTTTTTATTTTTTAGATATTAGGTTTTAAAAAATAATGATCGTATCCATTTTCAAATATTTTTCTCGAAAGGAATTCATAGATCACAAAACTCTGAAAGCACAATGGATTTTTTTTTAAATCATTATTGAAATGTATTTATTACTCCTCACTAACCCAAGGGGATATAGTGGGGAGTTATGGTTTCGCAAGTTTCAAAGCTATTTTTTTATTGATTATCAACTAGAATCATGCTGAGATTGTATTCTGAAAGTTTTATCACAATGTATCTGTGTGCGTGCTATGTGCTGTGTGCTGTGTGCCATGTACGGCGTGTTTATTTTACTTTATCGATTATAGACCAAAGTACCAACTCATTCAATTATTTTCAAATTTTGAAAATTTGTACATCTGATTCTCACTTAGACTCCATTAGATTTTGAAGGATATCTGAACAGTGCTTTTCAATTTATTTAACTATCAAATATTTCAAAGTGACCCCAATCTCAGAAAAATTAAAAATTTTATTTTCAAATTAGAATAAAGGCACATCACTATCATAAAATGGCATTGAAGAATGAATTATCAAGTTTTCATAATAAAATATTTAAATATAAATAATTTAACAATCTCATTTCATGAAAATGCTGAACATTCATTGCCATACAAAATTTAAATACCTACTTTATAAAACGACTTGTTAGTGAGGAGATTAGTGTTGACCACAACCCACTCGTTTTTATATATGGATTTAGTGGTGATCTAATGCAGCGGGACCGAGGTAGTCTCGGTCTCGGTCTTGCCAGTCTTGCAGATCTTACAACTTTAACATTTTTTTTCTGTTAATATTTAGTAATTAATTAGGTATATTATAATATGACAAAAATACCAATATATAGTGTAATGTCGATAATACGTAATTGATTCCTTACCTACTTTATTATTTAATAATAATACGTTCATAAAATTTTGAGACCGCAAGACTCTTGCGTAAAACCAGGTCATGGGCTTGTTCTTGTAGTGACACAAGCGATCTTTGTCTTGCAAAATCAAAACCTAGACCGCGAGCCTTGCAAGACGTTTGCTCGTCACTATAAATATCATTATTGTACATAATATGGATACCTATAATATACACATGTATGTTAATCACCATTATCAAAATAAATTAAATAAATCATCTTAAATACATTGTTCTTTTAAAAAATCATATCCTATTTCTTCTAATCAGCTACACCTACTATTCATTATTCTGAAATTCTTAGATCAATAGGGCATTATATACTGCGGAAACATGATCAAGCTACAATAGTTTATATTTTATTTTTATAATAGGTATATTTTATAACAAGTTTTAGTTAAATACAAGTTTAAAATTTTTCTGTCAGATATAACGCAAAAAAAAAAAAAAAAAATCTGCCACCTCGGTACAGGCTCAGCCTAGTGAGGTGGTATATACCAAATAATCCTATAAAAAAAATGTTTCATATAACTTATTTAAATTGTACTTTTTTGTAATATTTTTATTGTTTGTAACTATATTGTTATATTTTGTTTGGTTTCAATAATAATAAAAAAAAAAAGTATATTCAATAAAACTAAACAAAGAATAATTTATTATTATGGTGTTTTTACTACGTGTCGGTCGTCTTTATTAATGTAAATATTTAAAAAAAAACTTATTTAAATAATTACATTTAGTTATATTTTCGAAAAGATCGATGATACTGGAAATGTACATCAGTAAGAAGAAATAACCATTTGGCTATAAGCTCGCTTAATCACTCAGGGTAAATAAATGAATGATACAGCAACTAGATATTTTATGTATATATAGGATGGAATTTCTTAATATATTTCATTTATACCATCATGGGATATCCTACAATGTGAGATAACCAGCGACGGGTATGTGGGTGTGCAAAATATTATAAAAGGAAGTACGATTAATATAATGTGTATTGTATACCTCCACACTAGTCTTTTCTAACCTAAAAAGGCATAACCTCATAGCTGAACAACACGAGAAATTATATTGCCCTTCGTTTTCGTATTTTCAGCAATTACACCGTTCAAACACCATAAAAACATACACGTTTGTCCAAATTGCGAAATATTGGATGGAATTTCTTACTATGTATGGGTAGGTACTTAGTAAAATGTAAACATTTTGGGTGACGGTTTGTTAGCATGTAGATTATACATTGCCGACAACCAGCCAACCTTTGTTGCGAAGGAGAATCTATGAATACCTAATTAGGTTCACTCCAATACCTCCCTAATTGAGTCTTTGAACGAGTCTACTCAATGATCAATGATTAGCTCTGAATACAATTTCATCCAGCAATACAAACAGACATGCAAAGCCTCTCAGAATAGTGCACCAATTTATGTAATAAGTACGTACATACTAATATTATGTACGTACCTACATAATTATATACAATCTTGAAAAGTTATCGAAGTCTTCAATTATATACCATCGTAATTGTACTAAACACTAAGTGTACCTCCATGTAGCAGTAGCGAACAGTCACTGAATTAATATAGGTAATGTAAGTTTATTAATTTGTACAATATGTACTCACAGTTTTTTGTTTAAAATTAATAAGATATGGAATATGAGGTAAAAAACAATGGCACGTGCATGGTGTGAACAACCCGAGTATGATGTGAACATTAAACTCGTGCATGATGTGAACAACCCGAGCCTGTTGTGAACAATAAACACGAGCATAATGTTAGCAACCCGAGCATTATGTAAAGAACACGAGCATGATGTGAACAATAAACAGGAACATGATTATGATGTGAAAAATAAGCACAAGCATGATGTGAACAACCCGAGCCTAATGTGAACAATAAACACGAGCATTATGCGAACAATCCGAGCATGATATGAACAATACGAGCATGATGTGAAAATAAACAAGATCATGATGTGAACAACCCGAACATGATGTGAACAATAAACACGATCATGATGTGAACAATAAATACGAGCATTATGTTAACAACACGAGCATGATGTGAATAATAAATACGACCATGATGTGAACAGCACGATTGTGATGTGAACCTATTGCTATATTTAAAAGAAATAAAGGTAGAAGTTTACATAGCAAACGAATATGTGTGAATGTGATTGTGTTGATGAATATAATATGCAAAAACAAAAGCTTATGGAGTTCCGTGTTCTCTGCAATAACCAATAACAAGAACATGCCATGATGGTATGGAGATAAAATGATCAAATTTAAAGATTTTTTAAAAGGCAGCATTAAGCATTTGATTTATCAAGTTCACATTATTTTGGAGTAAGTTTCTCAACATTTTTAAACCCATTCCCCACCTCAGCTCGTTCATGTCCTTTGTGTAATAACTATATTAATTTTATTTTTAATATTCAAATTCGAACTAATATTACCTACTCGATTATTGATTGAGAGTCGCTATATATGGTCAACTTTTATTCATTGCGAGCTTACTTTCGAGGTGCCTCCCTTAAAAATCAAAATGGGGTGGCCCCCACGTTAGGGAAACGCCGCTTTGAAGCTTAATTCTGGGTGCCGTTGAGTCTTGTGTGTATATTTCAAGGTAAATGATATTATTTATTTGAAACGTTATCGATTTAATCCTGGAAAAGCAAACACGTGTAACCTTTCTTTGGTGAAGACTATAGATTGGCACAATACTAAGCCCAACAAAGGATACCGACTTGACCTCAACATAGACTTGAGGTGTGCAAACTGAATGTAGGGAAGATTCTACTTACCGTTTAAAAATTACTGAAACTGTTTTTTATTTAATACAAATGCGACTGGTTTAGGTGATGTTTGGAATTATTGTAGTTTTCGTGCGAATACAAACGGCTTGATTATGATGAACTTATTTTTATTTGTTTCTCTTTTTCTTTTAACAATTTTTTTTTCTTCCTCCAGCAATTGCTTAATATTTTATCTAACTTATAGTACCTACTAACAAGAGACTCCAAAAGGTTTATAACACAATGTGTAATCAAGTCTACCTTTGTTAATATTATTTTAAACAGTTGGTTCTATACATTAATAAAAAAATAAAAAAAGTTAATGACTACGTTCTCACTTACTCGACGTCTGCTTTTCACAATTATTTTCAATTCATTATATAAAAATACAACAGGGCATTGACTTTGCTTGAGTAAAAACATGATTCTGTCTATATATTAATTCTTCTGAAAACTTCGGACCACTCTTTGATAAAACTGCGCGCAAGTAGTAGTTTGAGATTTATCAATTTTGAAATTTTATATAGACAAGGATCAAATTCAAAACATGTTAATGAAAAATACAGAATCTATTGTGAAACAATATCAATGATACAAAAAAATATACTTAACAACATGTCAATACGTCTTAATCGATTCAACTTTTTAAAAAAAGACAAAGCTGTTATACCTGTGTAATAACTACATACCTTCACACTTTTATACAAGGTCTTATACAACCCCAACACTCCACATTGTCTACGAAATCAATTTCCCTTCCTCTTAGAACTCGAGTTGCATCTTCGTTAAAATACTCAAAAAACGCTCAGTATCCCAGTACACAATACTTCCTTTTTCACCACATCTTACTTCGTACAAGCAGCTCGTCTTTGGAATCACATCCCATCGCAACTTCGAGTTTCATGCTTTCAAAAGAAATCTGAGGAATCATTTCCATACACATAGAACTTAAATTTGTCTTCTTATCATATCCTATCCTCTCCCTCAGTTTTTTTGTTTTATATAATTATTATAATTATTATTTATTTATAGACAGGCAACCAAGGCTGATGTGCCTATACCCACTGTCGAACTTTATTACTTAGTTGTAACTGTTTTGCTGTGTTCAAAAAAAGTCCAGTCTATTCTTGAAAATATAAACATTTTCAGCATCCAAAACATGTTGGGGCAGTTTATTCCAAGTATTCACCACTCTATTTGAAAGAAAATGCTTTCAAGGATTTGTCGACAACCTACATTTCACAAGTTTTAAGCTATGGCCACGCAAATTAATGTTATGACTATATTGAAAGAGATTTTTCATGTTTACACAGTTTATGATTGGTTGGAAGATATTGCCATGCGACAGTAAGATATTGCCATGCCACAATTCCCCATTCTTTATCTCATCTCACAACCTCTATCTTCTTTTAAAAATTAAATGAATCACGGTAGAATTCTAACTTCTGCGCGATCACTGGTTTATAAAAATACGTCATCGTATCACTCCATTTCCAATCTCCATGCATCCATCTATATTCACTTTGGAAAACCTCACATTTTGGTTTATGCAGGATGTAACTCAGATAGGAAAATTTGCGGATCTTTACGCATTTTGAGAGATATACTGCAAGGTATGGTGGTTTATGAGAAAAAAACAGAGAAGCTAAAATTATACTCACCATAAAACCTTACCACCAGCAGTCAGCGATATTGCAATGAGACTCATATAAAAATAATGCAAATATCTCAGTATCTCAGAGCGTGTTGTTTATTGATTAAGACACAAAAAAAATATATTTAAGTATTAAATAAGAATTTTCTATTCAATAAAACAGTAATAAAAACATGAAAAAGCTGAGTCAGATATGATGTGGGGAAGACTAAGTGATGAGAGAAACGCATAAATACAAAAGAAATCACAATTTATTGATATCATGGTTGGCAAGGAGTGATATAACATGATGAAATTATCTACGCTACCTGAACTAATCTAAATATTTGACATTTTGATAAAACAAATTAATCCTTAAGTTATAATTTACAAGTTTTCAATTTTTTTTTAAACCATGCGATGTATAATAAAAAAGAAACATTAAACATGACATAATTAAACAGATTGAATCTAAATTTTCAAATAATATCAATATTTCATATTTTTTTTATAATCAATTAGAAATGAATCAGTTTTGTGAATTTGCATCTTCTTGAAGATAGTCAGTGGCTATAATTGTTGAGATGAAAACTACCATCGTAGTATTTACGTCGATCAGAAGTCCAATTTACAGGTATTTTACAGTCACTATCAAGTCATGATGTGCAAATATGAGTTATGCACCAACCATGATATTAAAATTATCCATTTTCCATCATCAATGGTATAAATAGCAAAGTTCATTACATAGAAGAACATAAAAGAAAGCATAAGAGGAAAGAAAGAAAAGAAAGGAAAGGAGGCGGTTATATTTCCTGCAAGAATTCAGTTAAATTACCGAACGTGACTCATGCCAGATATTTTATATAGACGAGGATCGATGAAACTAAATAAAGAACTTACCCAGCCTCCTTTAAATTTATAATTCCAGTCTTTGCTGGGTATTTTTATGTTCCCCATGCTCTTTGGCGCTATGTAACACATCGTGTCAGCTGTCAGCGTTGCAAAGAAAGGCATAGATACATCGATCCGCCTATCTAATCCCTTCGGACACGGCTGCGTTCGCCTTACAACTTATTAGAAATATTTTCAAATATTGCGAGGTGCGTTCGCTTAAGATATTTTTATAAAAATTAAAATTAAAATAATCAAGTAGTGACGTGCAAATACAAAATAACGTCACAATACATATGCTTTTATTACCTCTCATTAGAATTTCTTTGTTGCTCACAGATATAACGATTTTTTTACTGTTGCCTTTTTTGTTTCTTTAAAAAATGTTTTTACTGGAATATAATATAGCTATCAAAAATCTATAATTTAATAAAGGTTTATGCTCTTATACATTTTGAGCATATGTAGGGAAAAAATAACACATTTTTGATTCCCGATTTGCACAATTTTTTGATTCCCGATTTGAATAGTTCGAGAGTAACTACCACTTATTATAATCGTGCATGTTGTCGTGAGTTCTTCAAATAGACGGAACGGATGGTGGTGGGAAATAAAATGCCTTAGGTCATAATAAATTTATTTATCCTTCACATCATCGACAAACGATTGTTTTTTTACTTTGTGGTATCATTTTGAAATTAATTAAATGAAATAAAACACAACTTTGTGTACACCACTACATACATAACTTTTATTTTAATGAATAAAAATTCCTCTACATGTTACGAGAACAAAGTTCCCTTCCTCAGGAGGACACAAAGAATACCTTGTATCCTCCTGAGGAAGGGAACTTTGTTCTCGTAACATGTAGAGGAATTTTTATTCATTAGAATAACAGTTATAATTTTAGTGGTGTACACAAAGTGTGTTTTTTTTCATTTCATTAATTATCTTTGTTTCAATTTATTTAATTCTTACATACATGATTTGTAATGAGCGTTCCATTATATGATTAATTTCTATTTTTAATTCAATAATAAAAATCCAAGCGTTTTCTCGCAAAATAATCTCAGCTGAATGTAGTGCTTCCTGTAACGTGATAAATATCAGTTACAAATTTTATCTTGGCAGAACATCTTACACGCAATTGACCCTAGCTAACCTTCCATTCATCTTTCTTGTATTTCCTCAATTTTCAAGATAATTCTCTTCTCGTGTAATCAAATACATACCCAAAAAATATTCGAATCACGACTCTGCGAGGTATATTAGCTTTGTTTCCATCAGCTATAGAACAACAAATAATAGAAAGCAATGTATGAAAGTAAAAGGAAAAAAATCATCATACGTTAACAATACTATTCAGCTTTTTGCCATCAAATATATGAAAATTAACCAAGGAGAAATTTGATTAACAAAGAAACAAGCCAGAATATCAAGGGAAAAGACATTTAAAATAAACCTATTTTGCCAGGAGACTATCAGAGAAAAGGTAAAAAAAAGGTTATTTTTATTTTATTTTACAATAATACACGTACAGCATTAGCCATTTATATAAAAAAAAAGCTAATAAAGTAATATATCAACTACAAAGTTAGCTGCTATCGATAAAGGAAATACCCATAAATATATATATTTTTGAGAACCGACAAATTATCCCCGAAAGTATCTACATCGACATCGAAGCTGTGGCTACCTCATGAAATATCACAGCTATGTATTGTCCGTCTATTCGGAACGTGAAAATTAATCGCGCTCACAAGCTCAATGCAGTCCATCTCTCCGTTGACTAACTCATAAGAAATGAAACATCAACAATTCTGTTTAAAATATTTATTTTAAACAGAATTTTACTAAAATTATACGAAACAACCCAAAACATGAAACCATCAATAAATTGCAATGAAAAACTCGAAGTATTTTAAATTGAGTTCTTTAATTTACAACCATTGGCACGCCGAAGAAATATTATAGCAAATGCAGTTCTACTAATATTATTCAAAATAGTGAACAATAATACAGATTTTTCTGACCTTCTTCAACGACACATTTCATACTCCAACTCGCAACAACAGACAATCTAATACCTTTTATCTTCCTCGATGCAATACAAACTCTAAAAAGCACTCTTTCATTTACAGATCAACAAACTCCTTCAACTCAAACATTAATAAAATCCTTAACATTAATAAGTATTGAATACCATCTCATACACTCAACAAATTACTTTATCTCCTTTCAACTCCTTCTGAGTTTCACCTTATTCATTCTCCCCATTTCCTCCCAGTCTTCCCTTCTCAACACCCTTCACCAAAGTACATGTTGTATTTGTCAATAGTTTCTATATTAATCAGTGGAATATTTTTAATTGGTCTAATTTTCTTCTTCTTTTATTAGATCGTAGATCTGTTTTTTCGAGAAAGCTATTCCTGTGTAGCTGAGGTCCAGCTATCCCTCCACCTCTTCGGCGGTCTTCCAGGGAGGCGATGCCCTGGTGGGATTTCGTTTGCCGCTATGGATGGGATTCGAGATGTTCCATCCTATTGACACGATCCCTCCAGAATCTTCTCCTAGCTCTACTCCATCGTATGATGTCCTCGGTCTCACAGGTCCGCCTAATGTCGACATTGAGAATTCTGTCCCTACGCGTCTTCCCTGTGATAGCCCTTAAAACCTTCAATTCCGATGTTCGTAGGAGGTTTTTGGTTCTGGCTTCGGTTTGCTTCTGTTTGGTGTCGGTTCTTGTCTCCACCGCATATGTCATGATTGGTCTAACACATGTCTTATAAATTCTGACCTTTCTATCCGTTCTCATATAATATTTGTTATGCCAGATGATATTTTTGAGACATCCTGAACTAGTCTGGTCTGGTCTAATTTTATCTTTCCTTATTTTTTGTACTTATTGTCTATGTAAACTGTCAATATTCCCAAGTAAAGTAAAATAAAATAGAAAAAAATATTAGTTTTGAAATTTTGATTTTGACGATTGAGACAACATTCAAACTATTATTTTAATGCGAATCAGTCATTCTAACAATAGGTTAAAAATTTGTAGAACACTTAATCGTTTATTTTTAACCTCTACATCATGTACCTTCCTATAATTATGTCATTGCCTGAAAAAATATTAAAGTCAATACTATTGTTTTCTGAATATTCGACAAGCCTTGTTAATATTTCAGTCTTGCTGCCATTGGACTAAAAATATGTGAATGAAAAAAATATTTTTCAAAAAATGATTGTTAAATAATATAGGTACTCTATTAAGTGCAGTTAAAAAAAAACAAAATTACAAATTAATAAATAAATAAACACAAGTATGGCTTTTTGCCAATCAATAAAAGAGTTGTATTCTAAAAGACAGAATCGCTAAGTAATTGCTTCATTAGAATATTGTACAATAAGTTCATGCCTTTAATAAACCTCTGCCAGATACACGAAGTATA
This sequence comes from Molanna angustata, assembly GCA_963576475.1. NCBI lineage: Eukaryota > Metazoa > Arthropoda > Insecta > Trichoptera > Molannidae > Molanna > Molanna angustata. Next base: position 12,708,217 of record OY754978.1, on the reverse strand, counting down.
CGCGAACTAATAGTTAACTAAATGAAAAATATAAAATATGGGAGAGAAATGTACTTTTCCGAATATAGTCAATTAGCCCCATTCAGCAGTTGTACCAAACATTGCCAAATATTTTACACATAACATTTTTTTGATTACATATTTATAACAGACTGTATTTTCTACAGCGATTTTCAACTCAGACCATTTTTTTAATTCCTAAACAGTCATCAAAAAATTACCGAAAACACCTATAGGCAAATTAGGATCTATTTTTTCGAACAGACGAAAATCATGAGAAAGATTTTTGATCCAGTAAACGATATTGGACTTTGGAGGATGTGATATTATCATGAAAAACAGATATTATATGATAAACCCAACACTTTACAGTCATAAAATTACGCAGACTGCAATGGTTGGGAGATGTCAGCAGGATTAATGATGATCGAATCTCCAAAAAGATTCTCGACACTAATGCAGAGGGCAGAAGAATTAGAGGTAGGCCCAAACTAATATGACTGAATGACACAGAAGATGGTTGATCGGTATAAAATAATGGAGGAGGGCGGCGGGAAACAGGGACGGCTGGCGTAGGATTCTGGAAGAGGCCAGGAACCAAGCAGGCTAATGCGCCAATGATGATAATGATGATATTTCCGAGGTAATTGAACGATGTAGAGACATGAACTTTGAAAGACTGGTTCAAACACGAAGGGCAACAGATCATAGGTCGCTCCCAGACTCGAAGGGGTGATCTTATCAATTGCTACAAGATCTTCAATTATCGTATCCTTTCAAACTGTGCAAGATCTTCAAAGATAGAAGCAGATCATTCGTTAAGTGATTGGGTGTAGTTGTCACGAAAGAAGTTATCAAAATTTGGCAGACTTTAAAATAATTATGAAAGTTTTCAACGAATCGCCATTTGTATTATTGTGAAAGATTTGAAAACAATAGATTTGACTCACAGTTTCATTTGAAAACAGCGCACTCAAAACATACTGTGTACTTCATTAGGCTGTAGTACTTTTTCAAAATGATTGTTGATCGACCTTAGTAGCCATTTATTTTCGGTATCATATTTTTTCGCTGGTTTAGTTACGTTTTTTTTTCAAGTTGCGTTTTGAAACATCTCATGACTAAATATTGAAAAACTTCTCTTGAATATTTCTGAGGAGAAATTATGTACCCACTAACGAAATCAAAAAATCCTGTAAATCATTATTCACCATCCTTACATTGTGGATTCATATGGAAGTCTACTACACCAGCCTTACCACCAGTTAATGCTACACTGATGAAAAAAGGATTTAATAAACAGAGTTTCTTTTCAGAGAATCTTTTATACGGTAGAATCCGGTGCAGATACGATTTCGATTGTTTTTTTATATTTTTACTTATTTATTTTACAAAAACAGTATATTTTTAGTGCAATCGATTTTTAAATGCTTGCACGCAATATTTATTGGATGTATAGATTGACGACCAATGTCAATAAGTTTCCGTTTCATATTTATCTTTCCCCTTTAATTGGAGAGTTTTTCCAGGCCTGACCTATTGGAACTTTGCCAATCCTTGAAATGGGAAAGAAGACGATTTATGATTGGGAATTATATCAAGGTTATGATAGATTGTGACTTATATATTGCCTGAAACCTTTTACTAGGCCTACAAACAATATAATATTATATATATTTCTTCGTCATTTCGACGAGAAACAAAGACCTTCAAAATAAAAGCGCAAAACGTTTACTGACTAAGATGTTTTCTTAATTTCGCTAACGAAAGCGAAAACAAACAAAAATCAGATATATATTATATAATTAACAAATATTTTTCGCAGCTATTGAAATGTTTTTACGATTTTTATGAATTATCATTTGAAATTTAATATTTTTTTTCTAAATTATTTAAGATAATTCAGAGGAACGATGATACAAAATTGTAATATGTATAACCCACTTGTGAGATGGTTACTTATAGGAGCTATAATTAACCATCATTTTGTAACATTTTTTCTTAATTTTACATTTTTTTTCCATTATTCCTAAATGTATTTATTCCAATTATGCACAATAATGCGCACAAGTGCGAGATTTATTGCCATAAGGCAATTTCTTCTCTCAAATAGAAGCGCGTGAAGCATCAAGTTTTTTTAGTTTAATAATACTTAGTATCATAGTTTTCAAAGAGTATTATAGTATCTTAGAGTTAATTCAGGAAGTGTAAAATCTAGGGCTAGGATACAGAATGGCCGCCCAAAAGACAGGCATAATATGCTACGTCGACGACGCCACAATTATCGCAGAATCAAAGAGCGACCTCCAGACAATACTGAACAGATTCCACGCTGCGTCAACCAGCCGATAGCTAGGTAAAGTAATAAATGGACCAGCAGGTAAAGTGATCAAGTCAACCAGCCGACAAGTAGGTTAAGTGATAATGGGACCAGCAGGTAAAGTGATCACGTCAACCAGCCGATAGGTAGGTAAAGTGATAAAGGGACCAGCAGGTAAAGTGATCACGTCAACCAGCCAATAGGTAGGTGAAGTGATAAAGGGACCAGCAGGTAAAGTGATCACGTCAACCAGCCGATAGGTAGATGAAGTGATAAAGGGACCAGCAGGTAAAGTGATCACGTCAACCAGTCGATGACAGATCGCAAGCGCTGTAAGTGTCTTGAGTTTCTGGGCCTTATTCCCATTCACGTGTTATATTTTGCGATAAGTTACACTAATCTTTACGCTTTATGTCTTTACACAAAACTTAACACTACCTCGATATGCCGCATAAAACATTGCAAATAAATTCACCTGACGAATGTTATACGTATTTCGCTCCAATCAGAATACCACGTTACGAACCGCGATCGGAGGTTTTCTCGACATAATGCGCGGAAGTTTACGCGGGCTAGTGTCCGCTAAAAACAGAATAACGATCTGCTATAAGAAACGCATGTAGCGTAAAAACTTGTGTGTATTGCCGCGATAAAAGAACCGGAATAGGCCCGCTGGTTAGTCTCTATTTAGATAGAAAAAATTTGTCTTGAATATTCAATTTGATATGTATATAATATATTTTAATTTATTTAACATTACATACATACTTATCATCACGTCATATCCCTTACGGGGTAAGCAGAGGGGATTGAGCGCCATACTCCTCTATTTTTGCACACATTCCTAGCTTCCTTTACATCCATGAGTCGTCTCATACATGCTCGTCGATTATTCAAGCTTCATATATTTCCTTCTTTCAAAATTTCATTCACGTGGTCGTGCCATCCCTTTCTGGGGCTATTTGCTCCATCTCTTACACCCATGTACATTTTTTTGGTCAGTCGTTCATCGTTCATTCTTTCAATATGTCCAAACCACCTCAAGGCATTCACTCTCATTTTACATATAATATCCTTCTTTATCTTGCATTCTCTCCTTATGTCCTCATTTTTCATTCATCATATATCGTTCTATTACATACCTACTCTTTGTGATCTCATTTCCACACCATTTATTCTACTTTCATGCGTCTTTAGCCACTTCCATGTTTCACTGGCATACATCAAAGTAGCACTACAATTGCATTATGTACGGCAATTTTGGCTACCTTTGAGATGCGACATTACTGGTCTGAGTGTTCCGTTTTTTTTCTATTACCTGCCATTTAACATTGCATATATCTTTATTGCATCCATATACATAGATTGGATCGAACATTACTGGTCTGAGTTCTCCGTTTATTCTATTACCTGCCATTTAACATTGCATATATCTTTATTGCATCCATATACATAGATTGGATCGAACATTACTGGTCTGAGTTCTCCGTTTATTCTATTACCTGCCATTTAACATTGCATATATCTTTATTGCATCCATATACATAGATTGGATCGAACATTACTGGTCTGAGTTCTCCGTTTATTCTATTACCTGCCATTTAACATTGCATATATCTTTATTGCATCCATATACATAGATTGGATCGAACATTACTGGTCTGAGTTCTCCGTTTATTCTATTATCTGCCATTTAACATTGCGTATATCTTTATTGCATCTATATACATATATACAATATTTCATAGCTAGTATACACACATTTTTTACAAATTTTAAACAATAAAATATACCATATAGCAAACTGCTGGTATAAGGTTGCTACTTGCAAACTGCTGGCTGGACATTGCAAAGATGTACAAAAAATAATCAGAAAAAACAGGACGCTAACAAATTTACTATCCATATCACATAATAATTCATGCATTATGTGAATTGTTATCCGAAATTTTAAAATTAAAACTAAAACGAAAGCATAAGATTTTATAGTTTTTTAGACTCATTATATCAAATCTTTTGAATATTTCGACAATTTTTTCGAAAATGAAAAATGAAATGTTATTCAAAAATGAAAAATAAAAAAATGTGGTCAATGAGGGCGCCATTTTCACCACTTGTGGGGGGGGAGGTCAACCACTGATTTCAATAACCCTCATCCCATAATAAACATCGTCTCACTTTCGAGTTAATTAAAATGAAAATTGTTGCCGATCGACAGATGATAGCGGAAAATTTTAAAGCCATTTACGCTCATGTGATATCTCCCTACTCGACTTTAAATTAAAAAAGTAAAAAATACCCAATAAAGATGATTGATAATATCATTTTTACTAATTTAAACAACCATAATACATAATTACAATACAAACACTAAAATACTAATAATATACTTAAAAATAATATAGAATGTAGCCTGTTCATCTGTGTAGGTATACCCCAATAAAATAAAAAATAAACATTTTTATTTGATGTTACATTTTTTATTTGATGTTAATCACCTCACTAGGCTGATCCTGTTTCGAGGTGGCAAAAAATTCATTTGCATTATGTATATCTCACAGATTTTTTCTTTAATTTATTACATTTTTTATAGATACATTTTTTATTATATTTTATTTAAATTTTGGCATATGTTACAAAATAAAAGAAACAATAAAAAAAATACAAAAAAAAATTAAAGAAAATTACAAAGTAGAATTACAAATTAACAAAATTTCCACAAAGGCAATGCCTGTGTGTGGGTATACAATATATTAAAAAAAAAGATTTTAATATCTAAAATATGTACCTATTTTTAAGGGGGGACTGCTGCCAACGTACCTATTTTTCAATTTGATATTATACCATAATTATTTCTTATCAAAACGTTTTAAAAAAAATAATTTAGATAGTTTGGGTATTAATAAACAAAAATATACCTTAATTTTCTGATAATGTGTTGTATTAATTCTTGTAGAAAAATAATGGCATACCTCGATTTTCAACGTTTATCATATATTTTTAATAAACTATGAGGCGTAGAGTATCTAATATATATTTTTTTAAATTAAAGAAGACAAAAATATCTAGAAAAATATGATGTGACGTTGCAGTAATGCTTCAGGTTATAGATGGGTCGATGGCAGAGCGGTGAGCGCGCTGGGCTAATAATCCAGTGGTCGCGAGTTCGAATCCTGCCTCGACCGATTTCGTTCACCTTTAGCACAAGCATTTAAGCTTATTTTAGGGAACGTAGGGAGATGTATATGTACTTGTTTAACAAGGACATATTCATTTTATTTAAAAAAAAAAAGAAAAAAAAAGTAAATAAACCTAAAAAACATTTATTTTCCATTCAGCGCCATTGCGTGATAAAAGTTTTTTTGGTTTATTTACTTAACCTGGTGCATTAATGCAACGTCATATCATATTTTTCCAAGTATTTTGTTCTTCTTTAATTTATAAAAAAAAATATTGCTCTATACCTTATATTTTTTTAGAAATTTAAGATAAATGTCTAAAATCGGGGTATGCTTATTATTTTCATACAAGAATATATACAGAACATAATCAAAAATTTAAGGTATATTTCTCTTTATTAATATCCAAACAAACTAGGTTATTTTTTTTTCAAATATTTCGTTAAGTAATAATGATGGTATATCAAATGAAAAATATAGGTACGTTGGCAGCAGTCACCCTCTTAAATAAAATTCTAAACAATTGTATCATGATTATGTTTCCGCCGTAGATTATGTTTTTGTTTCTTGTCCATGAATCTATTGTTTTATTTATTTATTTATTTTATTTATTTAACCTTTGTACATAATAATATAAACAAATATAACGCACACTGGCGGGCTTATTGCCATTAGGCAATTTCTTTTGACCAACCAGTTTTCAGATTAACAAAAACAAAAAATGAAAGCTAAAAAAGAACATAGAAAATAAACATAACACCAAGATAAATATAAAAAAAACATCATAGTAAAAAAAGGTTTGGAAAAGAACAAGAAGAGGAAACCGAGATCAGGTATTTAGGGATAAATATTCCTTCTTTAGTAAATATTACGTAGCGAAGAGAAGGAAGGAAAATAAGAGAGATCAGGTATTTTCGGAGAGATATTTAGTCTTTTCTTGAAAATGGAAAACGATTTTGACGAAGTTATATGTTTTTTTCAGTTTCAGATGTTTCTTTAGCTGCATGTCCTTTACTTTTTTTTTATAGTCAACCATTTATTTAAGGTTGAAGTTACATTCTTTTACTTAGTAGTGTTTGTCTTTGGAGTCTTGAGAAGATGCTTATGTGTCGTTTCGTATTTGTGATATGTCAACAATAAGTAAATTAAATTAATCATTAACAAAGTTTAATTTAAACATAATATAGGACTGTGTTCTACTGTTCTTAAAGAACATTATTTTATTTCATTATTATTGAGTTAATAACTTTTTGGCATCATAATAAATACATGCAATCGCTTATTTTGAGGAACATATACATATACTAGCGGACCCGAAAGACGTTGTCCTTCCCGAACTATTTGTGAAACAAAAAATATATGTAACATATACTTAAATTATATGGATGTTCGCTGAAAAAACTTACATTTTCTTGTTCGATGAGCCGCTTAACACTGAAACACTGAGGTTATATTGATTGTCATTTCTTATGTAATTGTAATTCAGCATAGATGGTCTGGACACGGAAACGAACGAATTGAAATATGAATAATAACGAAACAGTGAACAGAAATTAAAATTCCATGCACATGTATATTCCATGCACATGAAATAGAGCGAAAAGAACATTCAATGTCAAAAACATCAGAACTACGACGCAAATGACAGATTTCTTAGTGTTGTCTGATGGAAAAAAAAACTAAACATTGCTAATTCGACATTAGCACCACCATTTATAATTCATAGTTATAAACATTTATATTTTTTATTTTTCTATTATTATATCTACACCATTCGGGGACTCACACAAACATATACAAAAAATTTCATTAAAATCGGTTCAGCCGTTTAGGAAGAGTCCAGTGACATACACACGTACAGAAGAATTATATATATAAAGATTATGAGAATGTGGGATGAGAGAAAGCGGCTTTCCTAGTTCCAAAAAATTCGTGAATGGACACGGTTTTGGGAACATGTTAAAGTTATTTGGCACTGCACAGCTATTTTGCACTGTCCGGCTATTTTGCACTGCACGGCACACGAAGAAAAATAATATTGTTTTTTTTATTAGGAAAACTGTGTACATAGTTTATAATTTATTGTTTTAGATACTTAAAAAAGGTACTGTTTCTGGGTTCTCATTGCTATATTTTATAAGGTAATGCACACTCGTATACCTGTAGCTGGTTACCCCACATTGCGGTGTATTATTATTATTTTTTGACTTCTTGTACATATAATCTGTACACTGGCGGGTTAATTGCCAAACGCCAATTTATTCCAACCAACTAGAGTTAATGTAATTACACAATACAATATGTAATAGGTATATCAATAAGATAGTGACATGAAAAAAATAAAATAAAGAAAAAAAATAAAATGAAAATAAAAAAGAAAAGGACAAAAAAGATCGAATAGAATAACAGTTCATAGCAATGATAGGAAAACAAAAGGAGAGGAAGAAGAAATAAGGTACCTATTATCAAATACATAGATATTTTTGCAGATATACATATGTTCAATGAAATAGCCGACGCAATATCCTGATATTGAGTCGACTGTGCGATGTCCTGATATTGTGTCGACTGTGCGATGTCCTGATATTGCGTCGGCTGTGCGATATCCTGATATTACGTCGGCTGTGCGATGTCCTGATATTACGTCGGCTGTGCGATGTCCTGTTATTACGTCGGCTGTGCGATGTCCTGATATTACGTCGGCTGTGCGATATCCTGATATTGCGTCGGCTGTGCGATGTCCTGTTATTACGTCGGCTGTGCGATATCCTGATATTGCGTCGGCTGTGCGATGGCTCGTGCTATGGTTTATACGTATTATAATATATTATAGAGACACTTAAGGTTAAGAAATAATGTATTCACAAAAGGAAGGTGTGTCAGGTGAATTTGAAACGATCAAAATGTAATATGATTCAATGCACACGGAAAAATAAGAAAATGCAGAAGATGGAAGAATATTATTTATGATCTTACATTGCTGTGAAATGACGAGAGAAATGATACGATGAAAAGAATAAAAATGTAAATTATCCATTGTTAGGAACTTCCTCCATCAATTTCAAATGTATCTCCATATCTATTCATTCATCCATTATGTCGTCTTCTTCTTTTTATACGAGTTCAACGAAATCTACGATGCCGTTTGAAAGATAGAAAATCTTCTTTATTATTATGATTATTTTGTCGCAAAAATAACAGGTTTATTACATTGTTATCCACTTTTTATTATGAATTGATTTTGAGATATAAAGATTAGCTATATAAACCAAATTCACTTTGTACTTCTTTATTATTTTTTTTAATAAGGCACAGCCACCAATAGAGGCGGATTTGTGCTGTGAAATTTAGATCATAATATATTTACTTTTGAAAAGAAGAGTAAAAACAGAATTACATTAGATCTCAGAGAAATAGGGGTTCCTACAATCAGCTATATATTTATACCGGTGGTGGAGATGAATTTAGCTATTTCTAATATTACATGTTGTGAGCCAATCGCCAACAGATGCTCCATATTAAAGGGTCTTTCTATTTTCACCACTTCTCCGTACATACTTCTATCCGAGACCAACGGGCAGGCAAAGAACACATGGTTCAGTGTCTCGAGATCCTGACCGCACTCGCAGTATGGGCTGTTAACAACTCCTATTCTGAATAGATGAGGGGCTAGTGAGCAATGTCCGATCCGCATTCTACATATAGTAGAGCCGACACATCTGTTCAACTGATAAGCTGTATACCAAGGCTTTCTTGGAATCGAAGGCTGAATATATATCTTTATAAAATCTGCCTTTGTTCGAAGTCGGAGAGTTCCATTCCTTCTCCCACTCGTTCCAAATTCTTATTTACCTTTTATCATAACATATTTATAATGACAACAATAAGTAGATTATTGCTGCCCAACTAGGAAATCCTATTCTAGGGCTAGCAGTTTACATTTTTTACTGACAATCATAAGCAATTATGAACCAGGTGATTGTTCCCGTTCCACACTAAATAGGTACACAATCTCAAATTTCTGCACTCACAATCATTACCTCAACAAACATATGGGCTCACACAAAACAGATCAACCAGGTCCCAATGTCCGCCATAATACCTGTCATAAATACAATCTCTGGCGCGATTTTTATAACTTGGCCCGGAGTTCTCTTTTAAATGCTTGGCAACGTCGCTGGTTTTCTTCTTCCGTGGGCAGACTGACATTTTTATTTCTTCCCGGTGTGAGGACACGAATTTCTTCTTCGTGGATTTTTCCCGATTACTGGACCACACAATTCCTTACTGGACACGGCAGTTTCAAAAGTTATCTTTTTCGTTTTCACTTAAACGATTCTTCCTCATGTCAGCTTTGTGACAACCTTGAACAGACTTCTGAGCATATCCTATGGGAATGCACTAACTTCTCCGTTCTCAACTTTCCGACGAAAACTCTACAACGATATCCGAAGGAATTTCTTTGGACCCATTGGACATGCGGACCTTGTAGCCATGAAGAGAAACTTTAGGGCTTTCAAGACTTTCTGTCTTAACATCAGTGCACTCTTATCTTCACTATCAGTGAATGGTGAGCCAGTTATTTCCACATGATTAGTTCTCTTTCACACTTTAAGTGCAGTGTCTGCAAGGTTTAAGAGTTCTCCGGACCCTTCGAATGTTCTTTATGTGTTCTTTCATAGTTTTGCAAGGGGCCGTTATTAGTACCCATAAGTAGAACGGGTGGTGGTGGGGGAAGAACAGTTGCATATACGCAAACATTGGATTTTTCTATGTTGGGGGTTAATGATATTTTATGACAAATGTTAAATACCTCAATACCATTAGCGGAATTGCTTATAGAAGCCGAAAAATTGGCATAAAAAACTATGTCTCCAGCAAATTTGTAAGCAATATAACGAAGAAGGCGGACAATCCATCATGAGAAAAATCATAGTATTCACTATCTACATGAAATATATTGAAATTTAAAAATAAAAAATCTCCATTGTAACGAAATAATTGGTAAGTAAAATTCGAAAATTAATTTGAAATAAATACGTAGGTAAGAATATTTCTTAGAATATACTTTTGTTGAAACTCAACCGTTTTTTTTTAATATGTCACTCATCAATATAACAGGACTATACGACATTGAAGATCAAAAAAAAATATTCAAAGAAATCTACAACATCACAGTATCGGGTGACGTTGTTTGAAAAAAAATATTCTTTTGTTTATAACCATATTATTATACTCTTGAATTGTTTCTTGATAATTCATGGAAATACCTACTAAGAAAGAAAAGGTAGTTTTTTTTATATACCATCATGCTGTTTCCTTATTTTGTGTATTCTGGTGGAAACCAAAAGCATGTATCGAATATTTTTATAGTTGCGTATACACAAAATATATATTTTATTCCTTATCAGCATTTGTCTTTATGCACGTTCATACATTTTATATTTATTACAAATTATCAAATTAGTGCCAATATTGTTTTTCAATACCTACTACTTAATAACCCCCAAACATGTTGCATTTATCATATAAAAATTATTCATATTCTTTTCACATATAACTGGAGAAATTTAATTCAAAACTTATTTGATCGTCTAATAAATATTTTGTTTAAACCGAACCCCATTGGTGTAATAAATTGGCAAACCAACAAAAACATAAATCCATAATTTCACGCATCGTGTCATATTCTTATCACAAGACAGTTAAGAAATATCGATTATTTTTTTGGTGTAATAACCAGTAAAATTTTATGAATTTCGTAATCGATTTGATTGATGGCTCGCAATCTAATAACTCAACTTAAATCTGATTTTGAATTTTTTAGTCAGTCGGGATTTATCAACTTTTGAATTTAACTTTATTTTTCAATATATCTCAAAAAACATATAAGCTAGAACCCTTAAAATTGGTATAAAAATAGAAGCCAGAATACGTGAGATTGTATGCAGGTGTATATTTTACACGGTTTTTCAAATATTGAAGTCAAAAAACACCAACTTAGAGGCTTCGCAGCATATACTTGTTCTATATAATATATACATATGGATTTACTCAGAATTCGGAGTAGAGCATTTAGTGTGTCTGTGTGTCCGTCTCCCACTTATAACTTTTGATCCGCTCAATTTACAGAGCCCAAAATTTCAAAATATATAAATAGTTATAGGCCTACAAAACTTTTATACTCAGATTTTGAATTTTTGTTTCAGTCAGGGGTTATCAACTTTTGAATTTTTACTTTATTTTTACATACATTTCAGAAACCATAAAAGCTATAACGCTGAAAATCAATGTATGAACATAGATAAATACAAAAAATCAAAAAAAAAATTTCAAAAAAAAACATTTTTTATGATAAATTTATGTGTTTAATTGTCTATATTTCCATTTTAGGTTCGGTCACATAGAAAGAATGAGTGATGACCGTCTGACAAAAAAAGTATACAAGGCTGATAAAAGAAGAACGAAAAGAAGAGGTCGGCCGAGGAAAAGTTGGCACGATCACATAAATGGGATTTTGAAAGATGGTGATGTTAGAAGTAAGAATAATAGAAGAGCGTGTATGAGACGATGTATGGACATGATGAAGCGAGGAATGTATGTCAAGAGAGAGGAGTCTGGCGTTCGGTTCTCTCTGCCTACCCCAAATAGGGAAATGGCGTGATGGTATGGTATGGTATGGTATATTTCCATTTTATTGAAAAAAGCCGATATATCCCAACTAGATAATAGAATTTGCTATAAAAAATATCAACATTGTAGTAGTACCTACTTTTCAAACTTTTTTTAACAATTTTTATAAAAATTGAATTTAGTGACGACATCGTTTCATACAATTTATAAGGCAGTATACACTACACAATATCTACGGAGACTAAATAGTTTGATACTTAATCTCGAAACATACATACATACCATCATCCTGTTTTCATAATCTAGGTAAGAAAAAAAGACAGACCTCCATACTATCCTATCCTGACATACAAACCTACATGTTATATAAAGATAACAAAATATCTTAAAATGTTTATAAGTTTGTGTTTATGTGTTAATAGTTTGGTATGTATTCTTCAATTTTACATACCACCGCTATCGACAGTTGCATCTCATGTGTTATATGCAACTAGTACAAATAATAAATTTAAGGTCAACGTACCAATTTTTTTCAATTTGATATTCCATCATTTCTACACAATGAATCATTTCGAAAAAAATAACTTAGTTTGGATATTAATAAAGAAAAATAAAACTTATCCTTTTAAATTATGTTCTGCATAATATTCTTGTAGGAAAATAATAAATATACCCCGATTTTGGGCATTCATCTTAAATTTCTAAAAAACTATAAGGTATATATATATTTTTATGCTATATATTTTTTTATAAATTAAAGAAGATCAAAATATCAGGAAAAATACGATGTAACGTTGCATTCATGCATCAGGTTAAGTTGATAAACCAAAAAAACTTTTATTTCGCAATGGCGCTGAATGGAAAATAAATGTTTTTTTAGGTTTATTTACTAAGCCTGCAGCATAAATGCAACGTCACATCATATTTTTCTAGATATTTTTGTCTTCTTTAATTAACAAAAAATATGTTGAACGACGCCTTATATTTTATTAAAAATACAAGATAAACGTTGAAAATCGGGGTATGCCATTATTTTTCTTCAAGAACTTATACAGAACATTATCAAAAAGTTAAGGTATATTTTTCTTTATTAATACCCAAACTATGTAAATTATTTTTTCAAAGCGATTTGATTGGAAAAAATGATGGTATATTCAATTGAAAAATAGGTACGTTGGCACCAGTCGCCCCCTTTTGAGCACAAGGCATCTTCGTGCCAATTGCACCCAGTGCCGTGAAACAGAATTATATTAAGTCATATAATTCATTTTGAATTTATACGACGAAATATAGGTACCTACTCAAATCATTCCAATGTCGTTGTTTCACTTTTTTGATTTGTCCTACTTTCCTCGAATTAAATATTTTTTTCTTTAAATATAGTTTATTGTTGATGAAGTCACGCCAATGCTTCGTATAATCCAATATCAAAGGCTAAATGACTCTTAAAGTTATAAGAATCTCCTTGAGGTTGTTTTGTGATGTTTTTGGTTTGTGGTCGTTTTGTTTTAAGGATTACTTAATGCAAATATGTATTTACTTATTCTGTTTGTCTATGGAAATGTTTACTCACTTCTCTTGAGATCACATCTTAATCCTTAAGACATAATGATATATACAATACATATTTTAATTAAATATACCCGTATAAGTCTGTATACTATAATATCAAAGTATGTCTTTAAATCTTATTATCACAAACAAATCATTTTAATTTATTTAAATTTTCTAAATATGTATAATTCAATTAACAATTATTCAACTTTCCAGTCCCCCTAGACAACGTGTCATTTAGCTCAAGAAAAGAAACAAGAAAAGGTAACTCACTGTATGGAAGTGACTATTGTCACGTGACTGGTAACTGTCACTTCCATACATTGAGTTATCTTTTTTTGTTTCTTTTTTGGGGGTAGGGGTAAAGTATACTTTACCCCTACCCCCTCCTACACCCCACCAATCAATACAACACACTTACTAGACATAGAATCTTAGTAACATTATTTAGTTATAATTCACCTGTCGATGGGAGGAGTGCACTCCCGAAACTAGTAGTGTTTAATTATACTCGATTAGTGGTATTTAGCAAATTATTTGCATCATTATTATTATTGTAATCATGGACTACCACAAAGTTACCGTCAAATCTATCAATCTTATTACAATTTATTTAATCAAACTAACAAATAATTAATTCATTTAACTTGTTGTATCCCAATCGGTATATTATTTTTAAATTTACAAAATAAATAAAATACAAAAAGTATTGATGAAATTATTGATTGAAAGCTTATCTTGAGAGTCAATATACAAAATGCTCTATTTAAGAAGTCAATTTCTTATCCAGATGTATGCATAGGTACTCATCAAGACACATGTCGTTACTTGAAACAAATTAAATAAATTTTACGCGAAGCTCTCTTTAAAGCTGTGATGGGGGTTTATTTAGAATTGTGGGATATCATTTCCACAATTTCCAATACTGATAGAAATGATGTCATTTTAAATTTGAATCGCTGTATGATGTACGTATAACATCTCTGTTTCTATTTAAGAGGTAATCCAGATTAAATTAACCCGCTGCAGTTTATTCAGCAGCTGAGCATGCGTCACCTGTCTGGATAAAATAGCGTCCACAGTGGCCTGAGGGGGAGAATCCGGTCAAATAGTGAAATCAAAAGCCTTTGATTACCCATATTATGGATATAATTATCATAATTAATAATATTAAAATTATATCCGTGATATAGGTAATCGTGAGGGTTCTGATTTCACCGGGACTTGCCCCCTGGTGATGTCCAACCAAACAACACTCTGATGACTATCTCGGGTACACAAGATATTCCCCAACATTGGTTGCCAACTCTAAGACATATTGTAGAAATGATATCACAAGATACGCAATCACACCCCTGGATTCACAATGACGCTTTTTCGGAAGTGGATAAGTCGTATTTTCAATACGAGGTTCACTGATTGAAGCAGATTGAATTCGGAAAATGACAATTCTTTGTATAGAATGAATCGATACATTTTCTATACTCATTGCGACAATGATGTTAATTTATTTTTTCGTTCGAATGGATTGATTCAAAATTTGTTTTATCAACAAAAAATACATATTTTATGAATAACTTACCGATACGCTGAAGTAATCAGTTCAAGAATTACATTAAAAAACTGTAAATCTGTATTATTTTGTTGCATTTTATTTTGATGTAAAAATAATTTATGCATTGATCCGTTAAGTCTTTCGAGGAAATGTGAATAGACACAATCACGCCATGTCTCTAATGAGTTAGCCCGAAAAAACTCTACGCCATACATCTCTATTAATGCATAATACTTATTGATTCGAATATTTTAAAATGCAATATCGCAAACATTGGATCTTTCTCCCTTTCGGGAGTTAAATTCTTCTTCTTCATCTTCTTCGATGGCTCTACGGCCCATATCGAGCCTTGGCCTCCATGAGTCTTCACCTCCAACATCTCCTGTCTCCCGCCTTGGCCTGCCAATCAGTTGCCTGGAGCAGTTCAGCACCATCCCTACTAACTTCGTCTTCCCATTCGGGAATTAGATATTTAATGACAATATCTCAATAGAGACCTAGGTTGGGCCTAGGTTGCGGCTCTAAGGGCCTAGGCAGTAAAGGCGGGGGTGGGCGGCCGACGCTGTTGTGCCCTCGTCAATTCTCACTTAGAGAAGAGCAGGACGAACGCCTTTGTCTCGCTCGGCAGTGACTCGTCAACTGTGGCGAATGTTGTTTGGTTCGGGCACACCGCCGGCGCAGACGTCGGGTCAGACATCCTGTGTTGACAATTGTGACGTCAAATCTGACAGGTGATGATTGCGTCGGGTGCCCCCGGTGTTAGCCCGCCAAGCTTTCAGACGCCAACACGAGGACCGAGGGGTGCGGGGGCAAGCCCTTCCGTTCGATCGGTTGTGCTAGGGGCTTGCCCCGGCTGCCAATCTTGAGCGGTTGCCCCGCCGTTTCAGGTTGGATTCTCGGGGGCGATGGTTGAACTCGATGGATGGTGGATACTTTGTGTTGTCCGACGTTGCGGCAGCGTCCGGGGGTGAACAGGACCAATGGGTTCTATAACGTCACCGGCGTGGAAGTGGTATCGCGATCTCCATAGATCTCAATAGAAACGAAACGGGAATACATATTTTTAAAGCAGAACCGTGAAAACAGGTGCAAGGATGATGTCTATATGAAATCATTGTCACCTCATATTATATAATTTGTAAAGACCAAAAAAAAAAAACATTTATTTCAATAGATGTTAGAAATACTTTTGTCGTCATACATAAGATGGTGATGGTTTTCCTTGCTTATTTTCTAACAATGTAACACATATAGAATTTTCAAAATTTAGATTGGTAAGTCAATAAAAGAGCATAATTGGTGCACGTTGCGCAAGCGCTTAAAGTGATCATGTTAACCAGCCGATGGCAGGTCGTAAACCTTGTAGATGCCTGATTTTCTCTCCCATAAAAATACATAATTCCGTCTCGTCTCAATTAGATATCAAAAATAAACTTATCGATTCATTTTGTATTTTAATAAATAACTAATATTATTAACGAAATAATTTTGAATATTTTTTTAATTGGTATACCCACAGACAGGCTATGCCTTGTGTGATTTTTGTGTGTACGGTTGATTTATTATAATTGATATTATGTTTATGTATATTGTATGTTAACCGTGTACCAAATCTTATTTAAATAATTCGGATGGGTGGATGGCAGAGCGGTTAGCGCGCTGGATTAGTAATCCAGTGGTCGCGAGTTCGAATCCTGCCTCGACCGATCTCGTTCACCTATAGGACAAGCATTTATGCTTAGTTTAGGGAACGTAGGAAGATGTATATGTACTTGTTTAACAAGGACATATTCATTTTTTTATTAAAAAAAAAAAAATAATAAAAATAAAATTAGATGGGTCGATGGCAGAGCGGTTAGCGCGCTGGGCTAGTGATCCAGTGGTCGCGAGTTCGAATCCTGCCTCGACCGATTTATTTATTTATTTTATTTTGGGAAACAAAACAGCTGTTACATATTTTACATTAATAAAAAAATAATAAGCCAATTACATTGTTCCACGGATTAATATACATAATAAAGACAATTCAGTACAAAGTCAAAGACAAAAGTGTGGTGTATGTGTACAATTGTGATGTGTGTGTATGTGTATGTGTGTATTTTATGAAGCGAGGGTGGAACATGAAGAAAGGTAGGAGAGGAGAATTTGGTACATAAAGTATTCATTATAATATTGATGATAGTTGTTTCTTTAATGATTGTAGGCTATTATTAAAAATATCTGGCTTATGATTAAGGTTATTGTACATTTGGCAGGATAGTATTAAGGTTGGATTATATATCAATTAGTTATATTAGAATAGTATATATCGGAAGGATATATTTGCGTGTTCATTGAAATAATTTATAATATAAAATACTTCCTTACCAATATTATTGATATACTTGGGTAGCAACTGATTATTTATAATGAAAGATCACTTACTGAATATAATTTATTGTGACTAATTTTTGTACATTCTTTTAAAGACTATTTAAATATTTATTAATTGCGGATTGATGTTGAGGAAGCGTTCACGAGCTGGGCTGGTCAAGTCTGAATGAGAGTGGGAGAGCGGGCTCGGCGCCAATACGAATCGAGGCATTTTGTGGCCATAGAGTTGGGCTGCCACATACATATTGCAACTGCGGTTAATAAAAGTGTTGTTTGCATAATTTGTTCTTGAGTATTTAGTGTAAAAGAGGATTTCGTTCACCTATAGCACAAGATTTTATTTGATTATTTTAGGGAACGTAGGAAGATGTATATGTACATGTTTACCAAGGACATATTCATTTTTTATAAAAAAAAAAAAAATCACAATTTTAGAGCCTCTTACTTGCTTCAATCTCTTTAATACAAATTCAGAAGGTTTTTATGCGTGTTTAGAATTATTACATATTTAAGCAAATAAGTGTCTATTTGTAATAATTTTTACTTTTATATTTATCTTAATTTAAGGCAAAAGGGAATGTGTGGTATTTGATAACTGAATGCATAGGTATGTACTTGCCCAACGACAGTGAATATCGGGTCATGTCGTTAGTTGTCGTAAATCTTCGGTTATTCTTCGTTCAACCTTGAAAGCGTTCACACTATGTCAAACTAGGTAATACCGCGAAATTCAAGTAAATTAATTTGTTATATTAATTGTAAATATATTGATTAATGTAAAATAAACAGTGTTAAATTGCAATGGTTTGTTCATTGATAAATACACCACAGAATGCTTATGCTCATGAAACATAAGAAGTAACTTACTATGATATTACACATTTTATGAACTCTTAACGTTAAATTTTAAAATGTTACAATATTAAGTTTATTCGTATTTTAAATTTCACACAAATGATGCGACCCCTACAGCTCCGGACGGAACAATGAATCGCGAATCAAGAGAGAAGGTATAGGTATGTATAATTTTCGCTAAACATCCTGAACGAGCTTCCGGTTGCGCAGAGTGCAAATTTGTGTCTTTTTGCTTCATTGGTTCACGTGCAAATCGCCCCCCTTCTCGCCTAAAAGTTCGTAAACGGCTCGGTTCGTAAAGAGTATTCGTAAACGGCTTGTTCCACAAAACGCCACACAATAAACAATATTCCGTTTTTCGGATAATTGGATTTGATTCCAATTATTGAGACTTACACAATATAAAGGTTGAATTATGTAATATACTCGTTCACCGAATAAAAGTGAATTAAAATATTTCTTGAACACTTTTTCGAATTAAAAAGTATTTGCTGTAAAAAACAGATTTAATAAAGGGAGTGTCTGGATTTTTTTTATTTAAATCATGATTTAAATTCACAGTTATTAGGTAGGTATATATCACATAGAATTATGATTCAATAATCATATATACTATTTTGTTCAATTTAATTTAGTTCGCAAACGCGATTCCCTTTCAGCTCAGCATTGAGCGATACCACTTATAATAAAGTACTTTTTTCATTATAATTCTATGTATTTTATTAACAGTTATATAAAATATATTTGCGCTATACATTTTGTTATACAGTAGGTACCTGCCTATTACACAAATCCCTTGATTCAATTTACCATAGACGAATAAAAATGGGTTTATTGAAAAATCTAGAAGGGAAGTTTCAAGAATTCTTAAAAACTCTTATATCGAATAACAAAATCCTATTATGGTATAACAAGACTAGGTAGAATATATTCATATATAATCCTAAAGAGATATTATTTCCAAATATATTTTTATGAAGGTAATATACTAATATAAACCGACTTACACAAAAACGTAAGTAGCATGATGAATAACAATTCTCAGAATAATATGAAAGAATTCTGACATGACATTCCTTTGTGAAATCCATGTAAAGAATGCTCAGAAATTTTACATTGACAAAAGAATGCTATATATATTCATTTGTTATTCTTCTTATTCTTACTTCAGCCATCTCTCCACTGAAGGATTTAGGACTCTTTTTTGTCTTTTTTTGGGCTCTTTGAACCCACCTACTTCCAGCGACGGGAAATCGGCCCACCTATTCTAAGACCTTTTCATACCCCATGTTCTCATTTCCCAATTCATTTGTTACTCAATCATATTAGAAGTGATCGCACTTTATATAAGGAAATAACTTTCACTTAGAAATCGGTTAAACAAAATGAAAAAAAATACGATGAGCCACAAAAAAATGAATGTAGGTAATAGGTATATATAAGATTGATTTTATATCGATATGGTTTGAGAATGGAACACTGCGAATTTCTTTAGGATGGGCATATATTATTATCAAATAAGATAATAATATATGCATAAGCATGTATTTATGTGAAGTGTGTATCATATTATACATAGGGCCTAAAATACTTAACCTTTTTAAAACTGAGTTTCCATCCATAAGAACCTACTCACATATCAAATTAAAAGCTATAGCAAACAACTTACTGTTTAGTTACTATAGGAAAAAAAAAAACTGAAAAATTATTTTATATTACTACATTATTGACATACCTACTAAAAAACAAAATTATATAAGCACTAACCCTTTTTATATCAGGCAATATTTCATACTATACTAAAAGTGCACTTGCTTATGTCTCACTTCAACCCACCACTAAACTTTATAATAATTAACTTACACTATGACGAATAAAAAATAATCTAACTGATTTTTATAACGCTACTCTGGGACAGACATAGCCTAGTAGAGTAGCCTAATACACAAATTAAAATAAATATATATACACTGATGACATAAACTTGTAACGACATCAGATATTATTCTACTTGTAAAAAATGATTTTTAAATAAAAGAAAACAAAATACTTAGCATAACCGTGTATGCTTAAAGGGGCCTACACACGACCAACTTGGTTGACAACCTTGTCATCAACATGCCATGTTGACGACAATGTTAAACGTCTGTGGGCATGTTGGCGGTTGATATTTCATGTTGACAACAATGTTGAGACAATATCAAAACGGTTTGATATTTAGTGGGCGGAGCTTGATGTTGGTGACGATGTTTAGCGTGTGTGGGGCGCAAGTTGATCAACATCTCAGTATTTTTCAAATTTTTGAACGCTATGGAACAATAAAGTACCTATGTAGAAGTTTAAACTTGCACAGTGTATTTATTGCCTGTTTATTTATTTTAGTTTTTGTTCGTATTTGTTGATGTAAATATTTAATAATCTTATATGTAGGTACCTATGCGATTATCCTATGTTTAGTTAATATATTTTATTTCAAATATTATGTGTACTTCTAATTATTAATTAACGCTCACTTTTTTTTATGTTTATGATAAAATATATAATTTGATTTTAAAGTCTTTTAATTTGAAAATAACCTAAGAGTATATCTTGAAATATGTCCATTATACCAAATATTCCAAGTTGGGTGGATTTTTTCGAAAATTTTCGAGATTTTGTGGAAAATAAAGTCTGAAATAATAAATTTAATTATAAATTCACTTTAAAAGAAGCAAAAGATTCACGCACCAATTTGTTGATTCAATAGAAACATCATCGGAAATGATGTTGATCAACTTGGTTGTCAACCTCCCGTTCGGTATTCAACATTGTTGTCAACAATGTTGACAAACATTGTTGTCAACCAAGTTTGTCGTCTGAAGGCCGCTTAATTCAAGGAATAAGCAATATATGAGGGTATATATGTACGGTATCAGTACATATTGAATGATAAATTATCTAAATTGCATCATAAAAAAATATTTTTAAAATATATAAAACATACCTTTCCCTAACCAGTCGTCCTTAATGCTGAGAATCGTGGTCATCACTTAAATACCTAGTTTAATTTTATTATTTGAATTCTAAATCAATTAATTAAATTGATTTAGAATTGGTCGGCACAATTCACAAGAGCCGTATTAAAAAAATAAATTTTTGACTTGTCAATTTTATTTCTTGGTGTAATCACTCAAACGAGAAAATTCTATAATCATTATATATCTAGGTATGCGAAGATCTCATTCAGGGAGTTTTTTTTTCGATAAAACTGTTACTGTCGAGAGCACGAGATTATAATATAAAGTCCACCTAGAAAGTTCTATCTAAAGTTTTTCATGAATACTTAATGAAACGAACCTCCCATAACACGCAATGTGCTGCCGCAGATTTAACAATAATATCGATTTTCATTTTTTTTTTTTTAAATGTTTTTTAACACTCAATTGCCATTGAACTAAGAATAATATTTTTTTAAAGAATGAATTTGTCATGAATGGCATATTTCTGCAGACGTAGCAGGAATATTTTGCCTTATTTAGTCGGACCAATGCATTGGCGATCTACCTCTTTAAATCGGTGTTTTAGAAATATATTGAAGCGCTCGTATCGTGCTTATTTTTATAATAATATGTTCGACCGCACACCTGTCGCTTGTTACCACACATCGTTGGATATGCCGTGATGGTATTAATGTATGTTTTGTTATCACGTCCTTGCACCTTGTGCAAGTGGCGACTTTATTTTCGAATGACAAATTTATTAAAGTAAGTACCTATATAATAAGTGTTGTAGAAATATATTGTGACGGACGTGTTATAATTCTTTATATATGAATATGCACATACGCACACCTGTAGCTGGTTACCACACATTGTTGAATATGCCGTGATATTATTTATTTATTTATTTTATTCCTTCAACGCTCATTTGAAGGGCTTTTTCAAAACATACAAAACACATGTGCAGCGTACAGCAACAATATAAAACAATAACAATATAAACCAATAAGAATATAAAAAAAAACACAAATAAAATTTAAAAGTAAAAACAAAGAAAATAAAATATATCAGTAAAAATAAAGAAGAGATATATAAAATCAACAGTATAAAGCAACATATAACCAATAATAATATAAGAATTTATTTATGTTTTGCTATCACGTCCTTGCCCCTTGTGCAAGTGGAGACTTTATTTCCTAATATGACAAATCTATTCTAGTAATCAGTGTTTTATAATTTTTTAACTGTTTTTCTCAGCTAAAAATCGAACCATAATGCCGGCACTTACCACAATGTCAAGGCGGATGACAATTTTCACATTGGAAAAATAAACTCCAATGGACAAAGTTGTTTCCTTCCCAAATCAATTACTCTCCAGCACTCTTCTTAATCTAATTCTCGTCTTATTTGCATTGTATTTTGAAAGGGAATTAATTCTCTTTAAGGGATTCTGTCACAAGTGTCCAGTGTCAAATAACTTGACATTTTATTTTCAAAACCATGACAATATTAATGGACTATTTTAAAAGTATTTTTCTCGGTTTATCTTTTTTGTTGAGAGATGACTCAATGGACATATTGATTCATTAATTTTACGTACATTAAAATGTGATCAAAGACAGGTTCATTGTCTGAAGACAACCTCTATGAAAGTAATAATTTAGAACAAATGAAAACATTTTCTATTTAAAAATAACAATTGAAACAAATGTGTTGTGTGAAACGCTATCTATAATTTTTTTAATGAATTTAAATAAATACGGACCGATTTCGTTCACCTATAGCACAAGCATTTTTTTTTAATAAAAATGAATATGTCCTTGTTAAATAAGTACATATACATCTTCCTACGTTCCCTAAAATAAGCAAATAAATGCTTGTGCTATAGGTGAACGAAATCGGTCGAGGCAGGATTCGAACTCGCGATCATTGGATTACTAGTCCAGCGCGCTAATCGCTCTGCCATCGACCCATCTTATATGCTTATTTTAGGGAACGTAGGAAGATGTATAATGTATATGTAGGTACTTATTCAACAAGGACATATTCATTTTATTAAGTACTAACTCTCAGCTGTATTTTTTAACTCTTCACAATATGGAATAGTGGAAAGTTATGATTTCACAATTTTTAAGCGTATTTTTTTTTACATCAATTTGGCAACGGTTATCATGTAGAGAGTGCACATTGTGAGTTTTGTCGTGATGTGTTTGTATGTATGGCGTACGCCGCACGTATTATCCTTTTTGTGTCCTCTCTACAGCCCAAACTATAAGTCCGATCGACTTGATATTAACAGCATATGTTTATGTTTATATGATGTTAATATGAAGTCGATCGGACCTAGAGTTGATTAGTTTTCCATAGATATAATTTAATTTCTTCTCTATTATTTCATCTGTACAAATTTTCAAAATGCTCTCACGGTCTGGAAAATCGAGGTACTTTTTTACTGTTTAAAATTTTGATACCACAAAAATACACTCTTCAAAATGCATTCAAGGATTATCAAAATCTAAAGAAAAAAATCTATGGTTTGCCATATCAATGTGAAATAAATTTCATATTTGTAATCGAATATTTTTATTATTGCATATGCGCAAACATTGGATTTTTTTCCCTGTCGGGAGTCAAAGGTATTTTTTCGAAATCTATGAAATAGAAATCTGTGCGAAATCTTCTATGCGAAAAATGCATTTGTCACCTCAGGTATAAGAATTGTTGCTCCCATTATTTACAAAAAATCAATTCTCTCAATAGATGGCGTTACAACAAAAACAAATAAAAAATAATAAGAATGTTGTTCATAATTTCACACATAGATGGCTGTAGTAAAAATTCCTTATTTTCAAGCGAAAAGAATTTCAGTATTACAATATATAGAACTTTCAAAATTGAATTGATAGGGATCTCATTAAAAAGGCATAATTGGTGAACGTTGCGCAAGCGCATAAAGTGATCACGTAAACCAGCCGATGACAGGTCGTAAGCCCTGTAGGTGCCTTGATTTCCCGGTTCTCCTACAGTAAATATTCCAACTTCGTCTCTATTGAGAGAATTAAAAATCTGTTAAAAAATTCATATTTGTATGAAAAATGTATATAACAGAAGTAAAATAGCTTCTGTGTGGGAAAATTGAGTGATCAACTTCATATTGTATGTGTCTTTATAGACAAGTGTATTTTTTACTCTCCTTGTCCTCGATTTTTATTCTATCTTCCAGTGAAAACAATAACTACAACGTAAACCAGTTATAGATTTCACGTGTCAAATAATATAAATGTTTCTAGTCTTTAAATTCGGTAAACAATAACTAAGGCGCATATCTCACTTGATTCTTACCGAACTTTAGTTGCACGCAAGATGTTGTAGTGTTCGAAGTTAAAATGCCTTATTGTATGATGAAAACATGTAAATATTACACTAGAACTGTAAAGGAACGAGCAGATATAGCATTCGCTCATATTCGCTTGTAGGTAAACAGAGGTTCTTTTAGCTTTTTCATATAGCCTATAACTTAAGAGGGTGACTGCTGCCAACGTACCTATTTTTTCAATTTGATATACCATCATTATTACTAAACGAATCATTTTGAAAAAAATAACCTAGTTGGTTTGGATATTAATAAAGAGAAAAATACCTTAACTTTTTGATTATGTTCTGTATATATTCTTGTAGGATAATAATTAGCATACCCCGATTTTAGACATTTATCTTAAATTTCTAAAAAAATATAAGGTATAGATAATATTATTTTTTATAAATTAAAGAAGAACAAAATACCTGGAAAAATATGATATGACGTTGCATTAACGCATCAGGTTAAGTAAATAAACAAAAAAACTTTTATTACGCAATGGCGCTGAATGGAAAATAAATGTTTTTTAGGTTTATTTACTAAACCTGAAGCATTAATGCAACGTCACATCATATTAATCTAGATATTTTTGTCTTCTTTAATTAAAAAATATATATATTACTCTACGCCTTATAGTTTATTAAAAATATATGATAAACCTTGAAAATCGGGGTATGCCATTATTTTTCTACAAGAATCTATACAGAACATTATTAAAAAGTTAAGGTATATTTTTGTTTATTAATATCCAAACTATCTAAATTATTTTTTTCAAAACGATTTGATGAGAAATAATGATGGTATATCAAATTGAAAAATAGGTACGTTGGCAGCAGTCCCCCCCTTAATATAAGTTGGATTCTTTCCCAGTCATTTTTTCAGAGATAATTATTATTTGATTGCACTGGAGTAAAAAAGAAGGCTACGACTATTTACACGACTCAACCATAGACGAAAACCAAAAATAACCACAGAAAACGCAGATAAATCAAGTTATAAAAATATTTACCTTTGTTTATACTTTGTTATAATTGTAGATCTCGATGAAAAAATGATTTATAAAATTAAGTAAATGTAGTAAGATGCCAATATTATTTATTTTTTTCTTCAAGATGGTTTCCATGATGCATTTTTATGACCATTGAAAAAATGACAAAGGTAAATATTTTTTTATTTTGATTTATCTGCGCCTTCTATGGTTATAAATGAC
This sequence comes from Molanna angustata, assembly GCA_963576475.1. NCBI lineage: Eukaryota > Metazoa > Arthropoda > Insecta > Trichoptera > Molannidae > Molanna > Molanna angustata. The sequence continues at coordinate 12,682,202 of OY754978.1, read as the reverse complement.
CTAAAAACATAGACGATGTCAGAAAATTTGTCGTGTAAATAGACACTTTTGGCGGGAAAACGCTTTTCCCGCCAATTCCGGTCGTAAAAATAGTGGCACCGAAAAAAGAAATCATCGTTGTATGATCATTGATCATTGTATCATCTCTTTTTCACTTCGTGAATTCTGTCGTGTGTGCTCTTTCTTGGTGACATTGAAAGAATTCGTTAAACTGTACCATTCTAGTAAAGCGTTTTGTTCGCATATAACGTGTCATATTCTGATTCGTCTAAATTTATCCATCTGAATTTTACTGTTTGAGAAATATCAAAAAGTTGCTTGAATTTATACGGGACTTATTACTCACACAGCGCGGATAAAATCCTTTTATCAGAAATGAATCAGAAAAGGACATAACGTGTAACGATAAAAAGTATAATTACATAATGTCAATTATTTTCGATAATACTTAAATGAATTTGTCCGTGTCCTCATTCAGAATTAAATTTACAAATTACACACAAGTCACTATGTCAAACGTTAATTAATTTTACGCACTCAATAACAAATTACCATTAAAATCAATAGATATATGACACAGATCTTAATCAGTCTATCTATTTGTAACACGGTATTATATTACGTAATATTATGTACGAATTGTGAAATCAATACTCTCCCATTACTTGCTTTATTTCGTAACTACAATACCTACTGTGTTTACTGTACGCTCGTAAAAGAAAAAGAAAATAAAATAACAGTAACATTATTTTCTACCATTCGACAATCGATAATCACAAGTTTTGACACTTAACTAAAATGAGATTTGGTACTTATGTACAATATGCCTTTTCACACAAATCGTTTTTTCGTCGAAAAATACCCATTTTTTCTGCGGAGTCACACTACCTATATTTAACTTCTGAGCACACTACCATGATTTCTCGATCAGATAATATATTGTGTACATATCCTACACTTCATTGTCATTCAAGATTTCTTCTTCTTCTCTGTGTGTCCTGTCGGATCCCCCCGACATTGACGATCATTCAGGAGAATTTTTCCCTGTCCTGTGCGGTGCGGGACAAATTCTCCACACGCCTCCCGAATGTTACGGAGCCAGGATAGCTGCTTCCTGCCGACCCCTCTACGGCCATCAATCTTTCCTTTTATGATCAACTGTATGATCGAGTATTTATCGAGTATTATTCGCCTCTCATTATGTGACCAAAATATGATGTCTTACGGAGCTTGACTGTCGGTGACAACTATCTGTCAGTACCTATTAGCTCTACGCAAGACTTCAACGTTGCTCACCATGTCGGTCCAAGATATCCAGGATTCACGATTTAACGTTTACTTATTTATTTATATATTTGTAGAAGACTAACAGCTATACATAACAATTACAATATTACATCTAATATAAATCACATTTAAAAGGCTATATATTTTATTTTGAAAATAATTTCCCTTGTAGGTACCCTCAAAAGATACGTCTTTGAAATAAAGAACAGTTTTTGTAATCGAATAATTTTATTATTGCATATGCGCAAACATTGGATTTTTTTCCCTGTCGGGAGTCAAAGATATTTTTCAACAGATTTTTAACTATCTCAATAGAGACGAAGTTGGAATATTTATTGTAGGAGAACCGGGAAATATTCCAACTTCGTCTCTATTGAGATAATTAAAAATCTGTTAAAAAACAGTTTTTGTATTTACATCTTTATTCTATTGCACGAGTTTTTGGAAATTTGAATTTGTTTAATACTTTTCTTGTAAAATAAGTTTTAGTAAAACACCTTTCTATTTTTTTTATTGTAAGTAACTAAAAAAACTATAAGACCTATGAAGTAGATTTTTACTTTAATCGAAAGAGAATATGAAAATCTACCAGCTGAGATTTATATTATTATAATATTTAAATTACTATTCCTGCAATTTAAGAAAAAATGTTGTATATCACATATTAGATTATTTACAATATTTTATAGTGCTTCATACATTAGAAGGAAATTTAGCGTGCATTTTTGTGTACATCCGAATACCTAGCCTATACAAGGGCCTTAACAGCCAATTAGATGTCTCTGCTGATTGAGATTCTTTCATTTACAATTTAACAAATTAAAATATTTTTACACAAATACTATTTTCATTCATATAAACATTTCGATAAAAATTCGCCACGATTCTTTTCTCGGTACCTTTTCTACCAGTTTGGGTTCTTAGTAAACTGAATTTATATGATTTTTAAAATAGAAGAAAATAATTTTATGTTAGAAAACTGGAAAAATCCTCTTTCAGCATAAAACCTGATATTGCAGCATTTACAACCTGAATTTATAACACATTAATATTTTTCAAAAGTCGTATTGACACAATATCATTTTATCTCTACGCAGCGAAACAAACGAATTTTATTATTTTCAATTCTTATTATTTCTTCAATAATCAGACAAGATTAATTTCAGAAACGCATACACAAAAATTCTTTTTCGATAAGTCTATAACATCGTTAATAAATTTGGAAAACCGCATCGTTTGCTTGGTAATATTTTTGAATTCATACAAAAAAATCCAGAAAATGCTAGATGTCCTAAAACTTTACAGATAAAAATATGTTGCGGACATAAAATATTGATGGTAATTGTAGTTTTCTGAGTTTATTAAGAATATAATATAGGTATACCTATTTCTTTACAATAAAGTATAAGTAAATTTCTTTTAGTGGGAAAGCATTCACTTTTATTAGATAGTTCAATCATTGTTACTTGACTAATATACCTCAACATATTTTAATATACCTTCTATGTAGTTGCATATAACACATGAGATCCATCTGTTGATGGTGATAGTATTTATAATTTAAGAATACGTACCAAACTATAAACACATAAACACATTTTTTTATTTATTTTTTTTTCAGGTATATTGTCATCATAAATAATATCAACTGATATATTTACTGACTAGTTGCATGTAACACATGAGATCCAACTGTCGATGGCGATAGTATGCATAATCAAAGAATACGTACCATACTATAAACAACACAAATTAATAAATATTTGAAGATATTTTACTTTCTATATAAAACATGTAGGTATGTTTGTCAGGATAGGATAGTAGTCAGTCTCTTTTTCCTACACAGAATATGAAAACAGTATGATGGTATGTATGTATGTTTGGAGATTTAAGTATCAAACTATTAAGTCTTCTTACATATTGTGTATAGGCGACTACCATACAAATTGTATGAAGTGATGTCGTCACTAAATTCAATTTTTATAAAAATTGTTAAAAAAAAGTTTGTTTGTTTTTGTTTCTAAGATATATGGAAAAATAAAGTAAAAATTCAAAAGTTGATAACCCCTGACTGAAACAAAAATTCAAAATTCTGAGTATAAAAGTTTTGTAGGCCTACAACTGTTTATATATTCTGAAATTTTGGGCTCTGTAAATTGAACGGATCAAAAGTTATAAGGGACACACACACACACACACACACACACACAGACACACACAGCACACAAACACACAGACACACATACACACAGACACACGAAATGTTCTACTCCGAATTCTGAGTAAATCCGTGTATGGAACATATATGCTGCGAAGCCTCTAAGTTGGTGTTTTTTGACTTCAAAGTTGGAAAAGCCGTGAAAAAAGTAGACCTCTGCATACAATTCTCGCGTATCCTGGCTTGAAACATTGTCGATATGTTAAGAGAACAAAGTTCTCCTGAACAAATCGACAGTTGGATAACTGTCAGAGCATTTTTCACTCGATGATTATACCGAGCGTTTGGAGCGTACCCTCGATGTTCAATCTGAACGCGACAGAGTGTCATTCGAGCGTTTGTTTCCGGTTATTACGAACAGCTTAGAGCGTCACTTATTGCGTCACAAGTCCACTCGGAGTTCATTGTGAACGCAGCCAAGGTCCCAGCCATTGGTCATGCGGATTTTGTGATCTCGAAGAACAATTTTAAAACCTTTACAAAGATCTTTCATAGTTATTGTGCCTTACTTTTGGTAGATTCCATATTATTAGTAGATAACATACTGCTTTGTCACACTATTCAAAGATTTTTTTTTTAATTCTAAAACGATTTTTTATGCATTCTTCATATATCATAATATACACGAGGCATTGTGAATCTAAAATACTTATTGCCATTAAAGCACTTGTATACCTTAGGCATACGAATGTACAAAAATATGTACACTAAATTCTCTTCAAATGTATGAAACACGAAAAAATATATATCACAAAATCTGTGAATACAACGTTTTCTCGTGAAGAAAAGGCAATATTTAAAGTTTTTTTTTAGATAGAGAGAATAGTAATTAAAGTAGAAAAAAAACTAAGCCGGTAGATTTTCATATTCTTTCATATTTTCATATTGAAGAAAAAATCTTCTACGTAGGCCTCGTATTTTTTAGTTACTTAGAATAAATAAAGAAAAAAGGGTTTTACTAAAACTTATTTTCATCCTCCCATCCATCCTCCCTCCCCTCCCTCAACCTCTATTTCCTTCCTTCCTTTGTCGCTGTGAATTTACTCTTAATAATGTTACGTGTTTCTTTCCGTTTGTTATAAATTTAATGTACCTACCACTATACTGTCTATGGCCTCGCGTTGCTTAGGTTGGTTGGAAGAAATAGCCTTGTGGCAATAAACCCGCCATTGCACACAGTATTGAACATGCTTAATAAATAAATAAATAAATAATTTTATAAGTTTCATTTTAAACAAAATCAAATTACAAAAAAATCACGCAATAGAATAAAGATATTCTAATAAACTATTCTTTATTTCAACGATGTACCTTTTGAGTGTAGGTACTGGGGAAAAGATTTTCAAAATTTAATATTTTGCTCATATTAAATCGCATCATTATATTTTTTACTAGCTTTTATGTCCCGCCGTTGGCCAAGAATGTAATATTATGAAGGAAAAAGCAATCGTTTTTATAATTTTGTCACCCAATTATTTTGCAAAATCGGACTATGAAAAGTGGTTTGAAATATGATTGAATTTGATTGTAAAATGTTCAAGTGATGGCCACAACCCATTGTTTTTTATAAAGTGTGAATGAAGTATAATATACAAAATTTCTGCACGCATGGACTATGCGAAATGGTTTTAAATATGACTGTTTATCAACGTTGTAAAGAGATTGGTTTGGCCACAACCCCCATTTTTAAATATTATCATCGAAATAAATTTTAATATGTACCGTACCTATTGAAAATTTAGTAATTTTGGATGTTGGGATGTGGTTAAAATTTGATAAAACAAATGTACTGAAAAGATCTAGTGTTGGTCACATCATAATATTCGTTTTTATATTTTTGCATCGAGTGTGCATTATATTTTTGCACAATTAGACTAATAGACTTAAAATTGACACAAAAGTCTACATTAACGAAGAAGAAGAAGACTTAAACTATGGTAAATAGTTTTTAATTTGAATATAAACATTGTGAAGAGTTCAGTAATGGCCACAACCCCCATTCTTTAAATATTGTCAACTAAATCAAATGTGTAGGTGTTGAAAATTATTCAAAATAGGATGATATAAATGGTTTAAATTTGATTAAACAAAAGTATTGAAAAGATTCTAGTGCAGGTTACATCGTCACATCCCACAATCCATTCGTTTTTACATATGTATTTTCATCAAGTATGCATATCGTTAAAAATATTTCTGCACAATAGACTATTAGACTTAAAACTAACCCAAAAGTCTAAATAAAAAAGAGAAGGATAAGTAAAGACTATACGAAATAGTTTTTATAAAAAACTATCCCAATGGTCTACGTAAAATAAGTTAAAATACATAAAATAGAAGAATAAGACTATTGGAAATAGATTGTATGAAAACAAACCAAAAGGTCTTCATAAAAGAAGAAGAAGATTAATCTATAGGAAATAGTTTGTATAAAATTCACACAAGTTCTACATAAAATAAGAAAACGAAGAAAAAGACTAAAGGAAATAGTTTTTATAAAAACTGTCCTAAAGGTCTACATAAAATTAAGAAGAAAAAGAAAAAGACCCGTCGCTTCAGACCCTTCAGTACCTCCCGTCGCTTCAGACCCTTCAGTACCTCCCGTCGCTTCAGACCCTTCAGTACCTCCCGTCCCTTCAGGCCCTTCAGTACCTCCAGTCCCTTCAATTTACGTCCCTTCCCTTCATTACATCCCGTCCCTTAAGTCGGTTAAGAAAAGTTTAAATCCAGAAACCATCCTGGAAGAAACGCGAAGAGATGAAAGGACCTTCTTTTCCCAGGATACTCCACCTTCATAGGTAAAATGACTAAATACACGAAGAAGAAGAAGAAAAAAGTTCAAATCCAGATACCTGCGAAGATAATGAAGGAAAATTGGACCTTCTTCTCCCAGGATAGTCCACCTTCATAGGTAAAATGACCAAATGCACGATGAAGAAGAAGAAGAAAAAAAAGTTTAAATCCAGAAACCTGTGAAGAGATGGAAGGAAAATTGGACCTTCTTCTCCCAGGGTAGTCCACTTTCATGGGTAAAATGACTAAATAGACGATGAAGAAGAAGAAGAAAATAGTTTAAATCCAGAAACTTGCGAAGAGATGGAAGGAAAATTGGACCTTCATCTCCCAGGATAGTTCATCTTCATAGGTAATATGACCAAATACACGATGAAGAAAAAAAAGAAAAAAGTTTAAACCCAGAAACCTGTGAAGAGATGGTCGGAAAGTGGGACCTTCTTCTCCCAGGATAGTCCACCTTCATAGGTAAAATAACCAAATACACGATGAAGAAGAAGAAGAAAAAAGTTAAAATCCACAAACCGTCCTGGAAGACCTGCGAAGAGATGGAGGGACAGTCGGACCTTCTTTTCCCAGGATACTCCCCCTTCATAGGTAAAATGACCAAATACACGAAGAAGAAGAAGAATAAGAAAAAAGTTTAAATCCAGAAACCATCCCGGGCACACGCTCGACAATTCACCAAAGTTTCATTGTAATCGGACAAACGGTTTAGGAGCACATCGCATGCAATTTTCCGATAGGAAATCAGTATATTGTTGATTTGTAAGTAAATAGTAATAGGTAGGTACCTACCTACAACAATATTCTAAATAAATTCTATTCACAACAAATTTTATTTGAATATCAGAATCTTTCCGTTACCATAGTAACCATTCCAATACGTTAAAAATATCAAATGGTTTGAGACTTTTTTTGAATATGTAGGTACCTACATTGGTTTGTTCGATGCCATAAAAATGAAAATTGTCAGAAAAATCAAATATTATTTACAAATTATGCAATTTTATTATCCCTATATCTTTACTAATAATAAGCACATTTTTACAATATATGTCTTAAAACTTGCTGTGATGTCTTGTGTTTCATTTTCTTATTTCATAATTACATTTATTTCAAAGGTTTATTATTTTCAAGAACATATTCATTCGGTAGGAAAATGAAATATTGTATGAAAAGATATTAAAATGGCGGCGTTTATGTAGAAAACGCTTACTTTAAAAATAAGTTATACATTATAATTATACAAAATATTCACCATGTTTTTCACTTAAACGCTAAGTTATACTTGTAAATATATTTTTTTCGTGTAAATACGTACTTCTAACTTTTAAACTAACAGATATTTGCGTGCACAATGTACACTTTTTTGACAGATACGACTTGGAAAATTTTGTATGAAAAAAATAATTATTGAAATATTTTTAAAATTCAGCATTTTTATCGCATTATTTTTAGCGTGACACTGCATCAGGTATACTGGTACACGTTCGCACATAAATTAGATTTTTAGATGCTCTTAGTTTTTCAAAAGGCGTGAGACAAACACACACACACACACATACACACACACACACACACACACACACATACACTAACATTTTGATTGCTTTATTACTTTAGATAACAATTTAATATTTTTCATGTTCTAAATATCTAAATTTACTACACTGAAAAAATATATATGACACTCACTTATTTAAGTATTTAATTGTTATTATTTTATTCGTCGTTTTCTAGCTACATACATAGATCATCTACTTTTGAACAATTTATTCCACTTGGTAATTGTAAACAAAGAGATCTTTAATTGAAAATACGTACCAGGTGACTCGTACTTAATACTTAGTTCAATATCTGTCAATGCCGATTTTGGCACATTTTCATTTTTGAAAAACCTTTATTTATCGCGTTGCACCAAAAAGACGATAAACCATTTATTACCAACACCGGTGTTAGGGTGTCTCCTCATACTTCCACTCTCAACTTCCCTACCCCGCCTCATACCTATCTGATATTCCTTATTTTCCAAATTTTAAGACGGCCATAAAACACACCCCGACACTTTCCTCCAGTGTCTTCAAAGTTTACCCAAGACGTACATCCCTAGGGAACGGTGGCCCGAGAAAACTGGCACATTTCGAATATATTTATTGTTGACTGAACACGCCCCTGACCGCTCCGTGCCACATTGAATTTCCTTAACGTTCTCTTTCATTCTTACCTTCGTTTGAAAAATCAAATATTAGACTGTGAACGTTTTGGCTTCAAACAAATAGCCGTTATCTTTAAAGTTCACATAAAAAAAAACTATAACTGAAGCGATGTTAGATTAATATAATGTCCCGAGACCCATTCTTTCTTCACTTTATTTATTCATTCAGTAAATGTATAAGAATGTGCACAAAAGCGAGTTTATTACTGTTACTATGGCCGTGCAGGGGGTCTTTATGTTGAGCTCGACTACTGGGATCGAACCAGTTAATCGGCTAAATATTTCTGCGTGTTCTTTAACCATGCACGACTGTAACTGACAATAGAATTGGGTATTACAACAAGCAAATAAATAAGAACTCAAAAAATAGACTTACTGGATTTATTAACAAAAGTATATTACTGATATTTGCGAAGATTATAAATAATAACTAATTAAACACGATAAATTATAACGACTTCAGGAACGTGGCTGAGCCGTGACGAATTCCGGTCAGGCGAGTTGATGGTACGCAGGAACGAATTTGAATGACGATGGGGTGCCCGACGCGTATCTTTATATCTGGCGTGACGTCACCGATTGTGCGCTTGCCGATTTTCCGAAATGTGATAGGTCCTGCCATATTACCATTAATAATCTCTTGAAGCCTCTAGTAAATTGATACAGTCTACCTACATACCTACAAAGGTAATATGTAAACAAAACTTCAATAATGAGAATGATCATAGCCATGTTTAGATGAATGGTAGCGCGCTGAGTTAATAATCCAGTGGTCGGGTGTTCGAATCCTACTACTACCGAATTCGTTCACTTATAGCACGAGCATTACTGCTTAGATAAGGGACTAAATGACAATGTACCTATATGTATTTGTAACAAGAACATATATACATTCTTTACAAAAAGGAAAAAAAATAGGAGAAGTAGGTATGAATTGAACGACGCAGATGTATCGTCGAGGAATAAATTATGTAGCAAATATATTATTTTTATTTTTTTATTTAATATTTACATATAAGAAACTTCACTGAACAGATCCTTCACTCATCTTTTTTCGATCCATTACTTGATGTGATGAAGCCAGGACATCTGTTTTCGACAAACTCCTCTTCGTCCATCTATCTTCCCTTTGAGCATCAGAAAAAAATCAATAAAATAATTTTATGATTATTGGTATGCAATATGAACGCATTTAATTTCAACTAGTATTTTTTTTTCTAGCGTTTTTTGTGTTTGTTAAGTATATATTTAAGTAAGTATTGAGTAAGTCTTAAATAACTATTTCAGTAAATGTTTGAGTAAGTGATAAGTGTTTGAGTAAGTATTAAGAAACTTTTTAAGTTAAAGTTTGAGTAAGTGTTAAGTTACCATTTAAGTAAGTGTTTGAGGAAGTGTTTAGTAACTATTTGAGTGTTTGAGTAAGTGTTAAGTAACTATTTAAGAATTTTTTTCATAAGTGTTTAGTAACTATTGAAGTAATTGTTTGAGTAATTATTTAAGTTACATAGTTTATAGGTAAGTAAGTGTTAAGTAACTATTTATGTAAGTGTTTGAGTAATTGTGAAGTCACTATTTAAGTTAGTGTTTGAAAAAGTGTTAACTAAGTGTTAAGTATCTATTTAAGTAAGCGTTTTGTTGGGTCTGTCGATACAAAGAGTATTGTGGTCGAACGAATCCTATGCGGTTAATTCTCTTTGAAAATCTCACCATACTTAGGGCACAAGGTCCCAACAATAATTCAGCCCGGGTTCTACAAGAGATATGGATCGCTATGCTGATATATTTAGAAACCGTTCCTACCTTTATACTCTCGCAGAAAAATTATGGACGAGGAAAATGTCGAGGAAGGATAAAACAATCAAAATTATTTCTCAAAAACTTTGATTAATCGATTTCATTATTGTGGTTCGAGTTCCAGCGGTCGCAGTTTGAAAATTTTCAAGGCTGGTTGCGTGATTTGTTCAACTTTTGGCAAAATTTAATAGCATCATATCAGTGCAAATAAAATAAAAACTGTGTTTACATTTTTTTTTTATTTATCTTTTCAATTTAGCAATGCTTCTTTAAAGATATTGTATGCTACCAATCGTTTTCAATGTGATGAAATTTGTTTTTCTACATTTAACCAGCGTTAGATATATATGGTTACAATGAAACCTATAGAAGTGTGTACTATAGGTATTTTTTGAAGCATCTCTATAAAGATAGAGAAAGAGATAATATGGGTGAAACCAAGGAAAAAAAAAACGCCTAGTTTCTACTGTATCTGTTTAGATTTGTAGTGTTGAATCAATAATATTCTTGGTGATTTTTCAAAATAAAGAAAGTCATGTTTTGTCAGAACTTACAGATTTGTCAGTCTTACACCTTATACTAAATTGTATTTGGATTTTCTTAGTTATTAAAATATTCAAAGTAAACTGGACTTTTCGATGAAAAAAACTATTATTCATCATCGACATTAATAATTTGTGAGGCTTACCTACGACAAATCAATAAAAGTATTCTATAAACTAGTTGCATGTAACACATGAGATCCAACTGTCGATAGCGATAGTATGTATAGTTGAAGAATAAGAATCAAACTATAAACCCATAAATCCAAATTATTGAAAATTTTAACACATGTTGGTATGTATGTCAAGATAGGACAGTATGGAGGTCAATCCTCTTTTCCTACCCGGAATATGAAAACAGCATGATGGTTCTGAATGTATGTTTGGAGATTAAGTATCAAACTATTAAGTCTTCTTACATATTGTGTATAGGCGACTGCCATACAAATCGTATGAAGCGATGTCGTCACTAAATTCAATTTTTATGAAAATTGTTTGAAAAATATTGAGATGTTCTACTACAATGTTTCTATTTTTCATAGAAAATTAAATTATCTAATTGGGGTATGTCAGCTTTTTTCGATGTTTTTAAAAACTTTGGAAATATAGGCAGTTAAACACATAAATTTATAATAAAAAAAATATTTTTCTTAATGAAAAATGTTTGAGAAAATCTGTAATTTTTTTGAAAAATCAAATTTGAGATATTGTATTTATCTATATTCACACCAATATTCAGCGTTCTTGTTTTTATGGTTTCTGAGATATATGGAAAAATAAAGTAAAAATTCAAAAGTTGATAACCCCTGACTGAAACAAAAATTCACAATTCTGAGTTTAAAAGTTTTGTAGGCCTATTATTGTTTATATATTCTGAAATTTTGGGCTCGGTGAATTGAGCGGATCAAAAGTTAATAGGGACACACACACACACAGACAGATACACAAAACTCACATAAAATGTTCTTCTCCGAATTCTGAGTAAATCCATGCATGGAAACATATATTATATGCTGCGAAGCCTCTAGTGGGTGTTATTAGCATGCAAAAAGTCCACTACGCCATACAAAATGTTCCTTCGTACACGCATCTTGGCTTAATAATGTCGATTCATTCAGAGAATTGAATTCTCATGAACGAATCGACAGTTGGATAAACAATAAAAGTTCAAAGAAAATATTTTTTTTATATTTAATTCAAACTGTAAACTGAAATTCCAACAATTCGCCTGTAGTTTTATGAAAAACTAAAATACCTATTTCTTAAATGTTTTATTTTCATCCAATGTGCGGTCTGTTTTTTTAAATCAAAATATTTTATTTTTCCTTCATTGAGTTTCACTAACTTTGGAACCTCCTTGAATATGTCTCTAATCTTCAAAGTCATTTTTCTCCCCCGTTAACAATAGGTAGGAAATTTTTTCTAGCCAGACTATGAAAAAGACAATTTTGTTGTTCTAGAGCAGAGGTTTCCAAACTTTTTTTTTCTCGAAGACCACATGCAAAATTTTACTGGTACGGTATGGTTGAAATGTTACATCAGGGGGGACCCCCTGATGTAACATTTTATAATAAAAAAATTTATAATAAAAAAAATATTTTTCTTAATGAAAAATGTTTGAGAAAATCTGTAATTTTTTTGAAAAATCAAATTTGAGATATTGTATTTATCTATATTCACACCAATATTCAGCGTTCTTGTTTTTATGGTTTCTGAGATATATGGAAAAATAAAGTAAAAATTCAAAAGTTGATAACCCCTGACTGAAACAAAAATTCACAATTCTGAGTTTAAAAGTTTTGTAGGCCTATTATTGTTTATATATTCTGAAATTTTGGGCTCGGTGAATTGAGCGGATCAAAAGTTAATAGGGACACACACACACACAGACAGATACACAAAACTCACATAAAATGTTCTTCTCCGAATTCTGAGTAAATCCATGCATGGAAACATATATTATATGCTGCGAAGCCTCTAGTGGGTGTTATTAGCATGCAAAAAGTTACATCAGGGGGTCCCCCCTGATGTAACATTTCAACCATACAGCGAATCCACATTCGCCAAGCGAATCGGGATGAACAGGAGTTGCCCATGTGGTTGTATAATCACTATTGCCTTTAAATTTTAAGAAAATAGTTACTTATATTATAAAAATATTATCTTTTACAGGGTACTGAAACATTTGAGAATACGTTATCTGTGTCTCCTGAATTTTTATCACCTGATGTTGTCCTTTTGCCCTTATCACCTGAACAACCAGAGGAGAAATGTGTAAGTCGAATCTAAAATAAAATATTGCCCCCTAGGTTTTCTTGTATATTGGTGTTTTTTTAATACATACGTTTGTAATACAATTATCCTGTTTTAAAATCCTTATTCTGTTTTCTAGGAACTCTATCATTTTCTAAATTCGAGTAATGAGGGTAAAGCTCTGTTGCTTAGCTATGAAACAAGTGGTCTTTTAGACAACTCTGGGCGCAGAAGACTGTGCAATTTGATTGTTACCAGAGAACTTCAAAATGATCCTGATGCGAAGGTTTCCAGCGGCAGATTTTTTCATCTAGCGTTAGAAATCACAAAAGTTTTTAAACACGAATCCTCGTCTATATATTTTATACCCTATGTGAGCTTCAGTCCAGGACTAAAAACTGCTGCAAAGGGTAAATTATTAGACTGTTACAGACAACGTCGAAGAGCGTTTTCGAAATCGGGTCTAATTGTAACGAGAAAAAGGAGCACATCTGAATCTTCAGATTCATCATCATCTTCTTCATATGCTCAGAGAATAAACGAAGATGCAAAGAAATTAGAAGACCCCAGTTGTTCATCAGATATCCTGGATTATACTATCTGGCTAAAGAATTCCTGTGATCCGTGGAATACTGTTGAAATATACTGGAATGCCACAACAAAATCCAGATTAACAAATTTTTCGGAATCCAAAACAACTATTGCACAGTACTTAAACCATATCCCCTAAACTCGTCAAAAAAAATTATCCAATGATCGAAATTTGCGTTGTTCGGCCGAGTTCCAAGTCGGGGTGGTAAAAATAAAAATAAAATTAAGGGAGGTTTATAAAAAAGAAAAGAGGTGCAAAAAAAATTGCACTTTATTTTATACAACTGACGAAATGCTAAATGTAAGAGATTTCAATTAGCATGGAGTATTATGTCTTTGTTTATTAAAAATAATTTGTTTATTTATAATCAATGACGACTCCAAGTGCTCTACTTGGGAGCCTATGGAGGATAAACCAATACTTTACTACTACTACTATACTATCGCTCTATCTGTTAGGATTGCATGAGAACCGTAGCTTCTAAATAATTGCCAAAAAATCAGAAAATTTGAATCGTATAGCTTCAAAATGCCTTATTTTTAGTCTCAATACGACCATTTTTCACCGAAGTACAGCCTGTCAATCACCATTAAATTTGGATTTTCTTTGTTCCCTTAATTTTATTATTATAAGTATGACACAGTGATAATTCACGTTATAATGAGTTATGAGCTTGAGCGCTTGAGCTTCGATGGTTACACCATTATTGTCACCTGAACTGTCGCCTCTGAGGATGATGGTATAACCATCGAAAACGTAACAATTACATTATGAACTTCCACTCTGTGAACGAAGCAACGTTAAACATAAATCCTTACCTTTATTGAGCAGTATTCAGAGCCCTTGGAGTGATCTTGTATCACTAAACGGCGCTTTATAAATTTTAATTATTATTTTTAATAATAGTGTGTTATCTGCCTACTTTAATAGGCATCATTTTGTTCTTTACTGTCGAAGCCAGGTGGACCCCCACTTACATACAACTTGTGAACACCCATTTTTTTTTTCACGCCAACGTCCACCTGGACCACTTTGGAAATCACCGATCTATAGTCTTGCCCAATACATCATTAACTATGGACTGAGTATCTATGGCAGGACATACAAAACATATTTAGCAAATATCTATAACCTACAATTAAAATTTTGAAAATCATAATAAATAATAAAATAAAAAGTACGTATCAGAATAATGAAAAGGGTCAATCAAACACTGTAGCGTGTTAACTATATATCACAAAGTAAAATTGCCATCTTAAAAGACGAACATGATAATATTACTCAATTAAATGTAAACTCACGTAGAAAAAACCTTCGACGATAAACTACTTGTGGAAATACATTTTACCCGTGTACAATAATGCATATGGCATTAGAACATGGGAATACCTCCTGCCAAAAATACTAAATGATATGGATGATGAGATCTTGCATATATACACTACATGCCCAGAATATTTTACCCACTTAAAAAGGTACATGATGAGGTCCGATGACGACAGCTATGTGCTCTAAGAAAATGCTCTTTGAGTTGCTAGGCTGACGTACATAGGTAGGAACCTGCATCGTATTATGAATACTAAAACTAACAAATTCTGAACCTGTCAACCTCAGATAAACCCTGAGGGTTTTCGATGATTGACTATGTGTAATATTTAAAATGTTATGATACATAAAAATAAAGAAAGATAAAATCTTTTCAATCAAAAATTTGAACATGAACTTTCTTCGAACTTTATCATTGAACCGCTACAAACACAACCATATCTAAAATAGATAACTCCTGATCCTTCTTTAAATTTGAACACAGTCGTGTGATATTATGAGGAGAAATGAATTTTGATGAGCTGGTACCTGTTTTACATTATTGGTATTCAGTTCATTTTTGTGTTCTCTTTGGAATTTTTTTACAACAAATTATTGGTGTATTTTTCATCTCTTTGAAATGTCAAAGCCACAAGACTTCAAAGGAAAATATGAATGTTCATCCGATACTCTAAATGAGCTTTTTACCAATAAACATAGACTTTTAAATAACCTTTTTTCGATATTGCTGATATCCAATCAATGCTGCTGATATCCAAATCAATGCTGCAAATTAACAAATTATTGGATTTTTTCATTATTTTTTATTGCTAAAAATAGCTGGACGAATACGAATCAAATAAAATTGTTTTTTTTTTATTATAATTAAAATAATAAAGCTTTGGACAAAACGAGAGCAAAATGCAGTAAAATTTTGGGATAAAATAAACAGCAGGGCTACTAGTGAAGTTCGTTAAAATATGATTAATATTAGCTTCAGACTTTTGAAATCTTTGAGGTTGTAATTATTAGAATAATTAAATTTATTTTTGCAAAAAATAATGACAAAATCATACCATAAATTGAGCTAAACAATTTTCTATGATTCAATGAAGAGTAGGATTAATATTAGATAATGATCGAGTACTGATTTATTGTGAATGCTTTTAGAGAGAGCCTTCAAACCTAAACGTAGCTTTTTGTGTTTCTCAAAAGAAGTATTTTCATCATTTCTCTAGTAAATGTTAGTCGCATGCATAGAATTATGTATTTTTTTTAATCACTCGTAAATTATCGTTGAGAAATTAATCTTTTATGTGCTTAAAGAGTGCATAAAATCAAATAACAAATTTTGATAATTTAAATCACGTATAAACCCTTTTTTACTCGCGCGATAGTTACCCTTAGTAACACGCGACTTCATAGTGCATTAGGTGATTTTAATATATCATGTATTTCTAAATCCAATTTAATGTATGCCGTGTAAATCGAATATTTTTCCAGTTGCACATACGCAAACATTGGTTTATTTCCCTGTCAATATTAATTTCATGACATTTTTTTATTATCTCAATAGAGACGAAGTTGGAATATTGTAGGAGAACCGGGAATTCAAATCACCTACAAGGCTCACGACCTGTCATCGGCTGGTTAAGAGATTACGTTAGCCAGACGATGACAGGTCTTAAGCCCTGTAGGTGCATTGATTTTTCGGTTATCCTGTAATAAACCAACTTTGTCCCTATTGAAATAGTAAAAATTTGTCATGAAATTAATTTTTTCATAGACATTGCTTGCGTTGCCTAATATAATTATGTTAATTGCTCAACTGTACATGCGTACAAACCATTGATTAATGTAGGTAAAAGTACCCACAAATAAACTTAGCTATTAAAAAATCAGCCATTCAATAAAATATGTAATTAATACATGAAAGACCAAATGAAAATTCTATTAGGAATCATCAAACAAAGATCTTAAGGAATAATGTCTGTATAAGATCGCCCTTAGAAAGATCTTGTATTAATTATTTAACGTTGCTGAATATTTGGAAATATTTCATCACTAACTGATGCACTTCGTCTAAAGAATGCAGTGTGATGAGGAAATATAAAATATAACAAATGCATTTATCTACATACATACGTTTCATCTATGAAACTGGAAAGTGGTAGCCAGGGACAGAGCAGGATAGCGAAAATTGTTGCAGACAGCTAAGATCCACCATGTGTTGTAACGCTGAAAATGATGATAATGCTTCATCTGATTTTTGAGAAATTTCTAGACTGACTAAATTTTGTTTTTTTTTTCGCATATTTCAAATACCTTACAAAGACAGAATATTTTTTGTACCATCAAAATAAAAATACAATTCATTTTCCGACAAGTATTAGCTTTAATCTTCAAAACTTTCAAAAGACGAAAATTTTTACGGGTTCTTTACAAACCCCTTTGAAAATGCAGACGTTTTATATAGAGTACAATGCAACCGAACACAATGAAGGTATCGCAGTATTGTATTTTAGAGGGCATTATTTAAACCTATAGACCTAGAGTCCGGTCAGGCTGTGGATATCAACATCGAACCGGCAGGGTTTCCCCTTCCATTCAGGATGCTACGGAAGTAGACGATAAATTACAAACGTATACCCACAGTGAACATCCTCCGAACTGGAGGCATCCTAGCACAACTAACAATAATCAACATCCTATACTGAAATCTCGAAACATAAATATAAGGATTTTTGTCAATTTCAACAAAGATGAACATGGAGTAAGGGGTGTAGGAAAGAGTATCAACGAAGCGAACGTCCTTTACAATGGATAAAAATTCAACAATGTTCTGAGCTGGAACAAATTTTGCTTGGATGTTGTAAAATCGAGTTTTCCTAACTGAATTCCGAAAACACTGTGTAAGTAGAAACAAACGTTCCATAGGTGGAAAATAACAACTTTTCTCAAACTGAATATTGAAAACATTGAATGATCTACAAAATAAAATGAATGGGTTGTGGCTAACGCTATACCTCTCACTGCAATACTACAGAGTATTCAAATTTTGTATGGAAATTTTTCAGCATTTTCAGGAAATTAATTAGTTTGTTTAATTATTTTTGATCAAAATATTTTTTTATGAAAATTTGACAATCGTTCAATGCCATTTCATGTAAGTTATGTGCCTTTTTAGGAATAAGTTTCCTGAGCTTGGGGTCACGTTGAAAAATTTGACAATTAAAAAAATGAGAAGCACTATTCAGATATCCTTCAAAATCCAATGAGGTCTTAGCGAATATTAGACTTACAAATTTTCAAAATTTGAAAAGAATTAAATGAGCACTTATCTACAATAGATAAAGTAGACTAAACACGCCGTACATAGTACATAGCATAACATACATAGTACATACCACACACACACACACACAGATACATTGTGGTGATCTTTCAGAATACAATCTTAGCATGATACTAGTTATAAATTAGCAATAAAAAAATAGCCTTAAAAATTGCGAATTCATAACTCGTTACCAATGTTCTCGTAATTGAATGGATTTTAAAAAAATAAAATAAATAACTCCCCACTATATCCCCTTGGTGAGGATTAAAAAACTGAGATTTGGTAACAGCAAAACAAGGTTTAACATGGAATATTCTTATAGTTGCATATACACCAACATTGGATTTTTTTCCACTGTAGGTAGTCTCAGCAGAGACGAAGTAGGAATATTATAGGATAACCGGGAAATCAAGGCACCTACAGTGCTTACGACCTGTCATCGTCTGGTTTATCTGATCACATTATGCGCTTGCGGTACGTTCCCCAATTGCGTTAAATGCCTTGATCTCTATTGTGGATCAAGATATTCATCAACTTATTGTACAACTAAAATTATGACATTTTAGCTCAATATCGTTTTGATTTTTCCACCATTGAAAGCAAAAAAATATACATACTTACACTTCTTAACAATTCTCTCACACGGAGCTAAGGTTTATACTGTCGATTCATTAAAATAAATAAACTCTCTTGTCTTGAACAAATTGACAGTTGGATTCCATTTTAGAATGTTAAGAGGATATAAAAATGTAAATTTTTAAAACGTCTTTGACAGTATCATGGTTCATCATATCGTTAACAGATGGCGTAATACGAATTGAAAATAAAATATTATGACTGAAGACAGAATATTGTTGACTAGAATTACAAAATTTATCCATTAATCTTTTTTATGTGCTCCATTCTTCCAATCTAATTGAAATCCAATAAACACTATAATTTATAAAAAAAATTCTCTCAGTCTCAGCGAAATACTTCAAAAGAATGTAGTATCTTCGCATTGTCCAAAACATATTTCATGTTTACAATGTGAATCGGTACACCTGAACAATGGATACTGGGATACCCGTAAAGGGTTACTGCCATTTTTTGTACAAGAAAATAGCGGCAAGCAAGACCTCCTGATCTCCGATCCAATATTTTAACAACTTACTATAAACAACGAGCGGTGACATAAAGAGGGTGGAAATTCCCACAAACAAGACACCATCTGTACATGTATACCACAAACTATACAAATATCTACGATGGAATCTTCGTGGGGAATTTTGTTAGTAGAATCCATGCATAGATGGCGTCCGTGTACGAATAAAACTATTATATTCATTTTCAAAAGTAAGTACTCATATTATCATATCTAGTGATGCCATTTACAAATTTCTCACCATTGCTAAAACCAATATATGTACTAAAATCATATTTTATACCTTGTTAAGTTTTTTCAACACAATTTTCTCAGAAATGTTCGAATTTAAATATAAGAACCACAGCAATTTTTTTTCGTTTCATCATTGAGAAAGATAATTATTTTAAAAACAGAGTCAAGAACTTTGAAATGGAATTCAGGTTTTTAAAATAATATTATTTTTTCTCAAGATAACTGAATAAATTTTAATTCTTCTACATAAAAAAGTCACGATTTAAAATTTGTTTCATCAAATAGAACCAAAATACAAGTTCACTTTAACAATAAAATTAAGAAAATTAAAATTAAAATAAATATAATTTATTTTTGTGTAGGTTTATATAAACCACTTCACTAGGCAGAGACTGTTCCGAGGTGGTGATGCTTGATGGTTTTTCTCCATTTAATTCATTTATAATTAATTTCACTATTTTACCTGTTCCAGTTTTAAAATATAAATTAACTTGTATAGTGCCAAACAAAAAAATACTTAAATAGATTTTTCCACGGTTCGCGTTCGTCACATTGAACATGGATTTTCCGCGCGAAATAAAAAAATATAATTTGATATATTATTATATAAAATACGATGTGCGATGATTGATTACATTCTCAGAGCGATGGAAGGTCTCTACGACAACTCGACATGGTTTATAATATCAAACGATTACTAGGAACAAATTGATCGTCTAAAAATTCTACGTCATCGACATTATAAAACAGTTATAAAATTGTATATATTTGTTTAAAGCATCCTTTACAGAGTATAGTTAATGATTATTTACATATAATTAAAGATATGGTTCTACTTTGCTAAAAATTTCAGTAATAAACATGATATCCCTCTTCTGCAACGAAATACTCAACATGGACCTAAGACAAAGGATGATAAAATGTTATGTATGGTATGTGTTGTTATGGCTGTGAGACTTGGATTTCCATGAATAGGTTGGAAGCTTTTGAGATGTGGTTGCATCGCAGAATGCTCAAAATCCCTTGGACAGATCTGTTCACGTATTCAGGAGTCTCAAGTCAAGCCAGAACAACCAAGCAACTCCTGTCTCCAGTAAGGACCGCAAGATCGCATATCTATCTATGTAGGTCAGATAATGAGGGGGAGAAAAATAACACTTGCTTCAATTAATACTGGAGGGCAAGATCGAGGGTCTGGAAAGAGACAGATGTCCTGGCTACGTAATATTGGGGAATGGGCGGGCTTCAGAACTGTGGAGCAGATATTCCGGGCAGCACAGAACAGTGATGGATTCGGCAGAGTGATCACCATTGTCGGAGGTTCCTGACAGGGCACCAGAAGAAAAAGAAGAATAAACATTAAACATGTTTGAAGATCAAATGTTTTCTAATCGTTTATTTATCGTATGCATAAGCAGTAGGTACATTAATTTTACTTTATTAAACTTGATAAGATAAATATATTTTTCTCTCTTTCTAATTTTATCTCAGAAAGGGTAAAAATACTCGTTCAATATTTTTATAATACTCGTTCTGTTAAATGTTGACATTCAGATAGTGTAGGAGCCGAAGGCGATTCTGGCTTGATCATGAGGCAAAAATGGAATACAACAAGGTTGCCCTCTTTCCTCAAGTTATCCTCAATTCTCCGATGTACGCAAATAATCTTAAAAAGAAAGTCTTTGACGCTTGGTCAAGGCCTCAGACAAGGCCCCTGAGTCAAATCGAAAACGCTTAACGATATCGCCAAACACTATTTTTTTTGGATGGGATTTGACGTTTGTTGTAGAATTTTTATCTACAATAACAAACAACAAACGTCAAATCCCATACAATAAAAAAATAGCGTTTGGCGATATCGTTAAGCGTTTTCAAGTTGACTCAGGCCCAAGGTGGTCTGACGATATAAGACGAGTGGCTGGAGGTGAATGGATGCAGTTTGCCAATCATTGGAAGCTGTGGAAGTCTCAGGGAGAGGCATATGTCCAATAATAGATGAAGGAGGGCTGACGAAGAAGAGGAGGAAAAATGTTCCCCAAAATCGTCTCCCAACGGGTAAGTAGACCACCAAGACATTAAGTAGATGGAGGGGCATGCTTCTTGAAAAGAACAGATTTTTCAATATAAGACAAGAAAAAGATCTATTAAACCCACTTACCCCCAAAAATAACAATATCATATTGATAATTTTGGTTTGGTTTTATTACAACTATTAATTTGTCGGTTAACAATTGGAGTACCTAATCCCAGAAGATTAATTTTGAGTATAATATAACAGCAAACGCACACTGCAAACAACCAGATTATGATTAATTATTCCTGGAATTCGCTCACATTATAAAATTGTATTGCGGCATTTCACCAAATAAATACGCAGACATCTGATTCCAAAAATGACTCCTCTGATTGATTATTTAAAACATGTTTCACCATTGCTTAAAGGACTTTAAACCCATTACTACATCGTATAAAACAATTATTAAAAGTAAAATATTATTGCTTGTATTAAAATAATAATAGCAAACACTTAAGTCCGGAATTATAAAAGATTTTAATGTTTTTTTCTTTACACGGATCGTGCTTTAACGCTTTTATATAATATTTTTTTTGAAAATAGCGTGATGGTGTGACAATGATTTATTTATTTATTTCATTTATTTTATAAGAGTATTACACAATGTTTTGACTCAGTGACAATATATAACAAAAATTACAGTATTGATACTCTCTCGATAGAGTTAAAAACTCGTGTTCCGAGAAAGGAGTATCGTAATTACACACAGAAAGAAAAATTCAACATATAGGATTATGTATTGCCAAAAATATGCCCATTTAATGCTATTTTAAATTTACTTAGATCTTTTATTTCTCTAATGGAAGTGGACAGGTCGTTGTAAAATAATATTCCCCTATATGACAGTTGTGTGCTGCAGTTGTATTTTTCTTTGGTATGATGATTTTGCACTTTGCTCTAGTCGTTACTGTTCCACTAGACAAAATTTCACTAGAAAAAATTTCAGTATGGTTTTGTCTGTGAACATATATAGTTGCAATCTGTAATGAATTATTTATGACATTTATTTATGACAGTTTGTTTATTTTTTTTTTATTTGCGACCGATACCCGCTTCATTGGGAACATACTCGTGTCGGAGCGAGTATCAAAATGTCATTTTATAATTCTTCAGTTCGTCACATCACAACTATCCCCTTAAAAGTAACTCATACATTAAGTAATTCCTAATAAATTTCAAGTTTCAAATTAACAGCAATTAAACAATAACACAACACTTGTCACTATAATTACTATATAAAATTATCAATCGTTTCTTACCCTGTGACGAAAGGTCGTGAAAATAGAAAAATAAATATTTTGTACACAACCAAATTCATGAATTTTTCTAAAAAAACTTTTACCCCAAAATTTTTCTGTATTAAGTAGCCTACAAAACCTATTTAATTTGTCAATATAAGGATATTTATTATGAATCTGAAATACTTTTTTTCTACCAAATTTTCGACCCAAAGGTAATTCTGTATTAATTCCCGACATTACCTATTTATTTTGTCTATAATATAAGTACATTTATTTTGAATCTGAAGTATTTTTTTTACCAAATTATTAACCCAAAGTTTATTCTGTATTAAACGGTCGACATAACCTTTTTATTTTGTCAATATAGGGATATTTATTATGAATCTGAAGTACTTTATCTATCACGCTTCGGTTTAAGTATCTCAATTAGTTAGACACTCGACTCGTGAGCCATAGGTCCGGGGTGCAACTCCGTTAGGAATGCAGTCAAGATTTACATCAATAGTTCCTAAAGTATGACATCTTATTGCAAAGTGTCAAATAAGTTGTATGGTTTACTGAAAGGCGAGATAAAATGAAAATTTAATATCATTTGAGTTTCACACACGATTCGGGAGTGCAGAACCAACTTTTATCAAACATTTATCAGAATAAACAAATAAAAAATAGTAGGTATGTATGATGAATATTTCAATGCATCGATACGCTGGCATGCATTTAAGCTCCAGGTATTTTTTAACAATGACATATCAGTTGAATATGTAAAAAAATAATTAGGTATTGTCAGGAAATTCGAACGCACCTTTATATTAATGTACAAATCTTCTGCTAATTTCTGCTAAATTTCACAAAAAAATATAGAACTCTACAGTTATTGCTACGATACCAATGAAAAAATATAATCGGTATATGATAACATTCCTTTGTTTTCTTAAATATATTCAAAAATAATATTTTACTTCTTTTTTCTCTTATCGTCCATCTCTCTCATCGTTTGGTGGAGTAGATCTAGAAGAAGACATTGGAGGGACCACGTAGCCAGGATGGACAGTGATAGACTTGCGTATATAGCGGCGAATGAAATCCCCTCTGGTTGCCGCCTACCCGGAAGGCCACCCAAGAGATGGAGGGATAGTTGAACTTCGTCATCCCAGAAGGCATATTTTCTGAAGAACAGATCAGCTAGGTCTACTAAAAGAAGAAGAAGAAGTTTTTCTCTTATGTAAAAGATCGACAAAATTATTTAACATTTTATTTTCTAAGAAATTCTCGAAGGTCCTAAAGTGCTCATTTTAAATTCTAATTTATGATTATTTTCTTTATCCGAAACGAAATAAAAAAAATGAAAAAAAATAGGAATGATATTCCATTAGGCGTTTTGAAAATTCCTAGGAATACACGCCCAAATTGAATATTATTCTTCGCCTCTCGTGCAAAATATTTTGAATGCCTAAATTATATCGTAAATTAAAATTAACAAAGGAATTTCATAGCGATGAACCCTGTAAAATAATTTTCGGTATATATACAAGTACCAAACACATATTTTTAAGTAATTAGCTAGGTAAACCATTTTCTTAAAAAATATTAATTATGTAATTAAAGAACCGCCGCCGTTCAAATAAACGTTATATTTCTGGAGACAGGATCTACTCCCATTTTTATGTGAATTTTAAAATCCATTTTTTTCAAAACGTAAAAATTTTGAAAAAAATGGATTTGATGATTCATGAGACTCGTTAATTCACGTAGGATTTGAAATCTGTATAAAACGTGCCTATTATTGTATAAGCGAACTGTATTAAAGATAATGTAACTACATACATACATACCATCACGCCATGTCCCTCATGGGGTAGGTAGAGAAATCCGAACGCCACATTTTTTGAGTTGTTTTTTCATATGAAAGATACTTAATAATATTCAACTAACAACTCGCACCTTCTCTCGTACCCCTTGATTGGAGTTACATGTACACATGAAGACAACGTAACAGCAACGGAAAGTGGCATCCGGGTGGCCGAGCACTGGAGTTTTCTAATTTGATGGCGTTCCGGACACGGAAAGTAAGTAAGTATGATAAATATCACAAATTTAATTACTAATTTCAAAATTGTCATCATGTAATTTATAAAAAAATATTTTTATGTATTCACCTACAGCGTATAACAAAATTGTTTTTTTAATCCTTTTGGTTATAAAATTGAAATGGGGTTAGTCTGAAATACGAATGACAGACATACTTACGGCGCCCCTTAAATATTTAAATATTATTCCTTCTTAGTACCGTTTATATTGAGCCATTTCTATGAATAGATTCGGGCTTTATGATAAATTTAAATATAATTCGAGAAGATGTGACATCGTAAAATGTGCATAAAATAATCGCATTATTCCTGCATGGCAAGTAATAATACAATAATCTAAAATGTCTGTTTCATAAAATATACCATAGGCATTATATATCAGTTGGTTGCAATAAATATATTCATCTTTCTTCGACTTGATCTCGTTTCTAATAATAAATGAGTGGGTTGTGGCCAACGCTATACTCTTCACTACCAACTCACCCCACAAATTATTCAAATATTGTGTGGAAAATTTTCAGCATTTTCATGAAATGAGTTTGTTAAATTGTTTTTGATTCCAATATTTTATTTTGAAAATTTGATAATTCTTCAATGCCATTTTATGAAAGTGGTGTGCTCTTTTAGCAATTATAAAATAAAACAATCAAATTTTAAGTTTTCTGAGCTCATGGTCACTTTGAAATATTTCACTCTTTATGTTTTTATGTAATCGAATCGTTCAATATGTTCTCACTTTCTCAGCACGAGAATTTTATGCTTTTTGAAAAAGGAAAGAAAAGTAACACTGTGAACAAATTAAAATAATTATATTAATATATGTATATTGTTTTATTTCATAATAAACAAATAATAGTCTCTGATATAGCAGCAATGAAAATTCAAAATTTGAAATGCCAGCCATCCATTGATATTGGAAATTTCTAGAATCGTTTACTATCTAAAGATAGACGACCCATAAAATCCATCAAGTCTTTAACGACTAAAGATAAGAAGTCATTGAAATCAATCCAATACTCTTTAACCAGCCATAAAATCAATTCCAACCATTTCTTCCGTGTAATGGAGTAATAACCAAAAGATTAACGCATTGCATATTTGATATATAGGAGTAAAGTTTTATAATACGAATATAAAACAGTATAATGTTTAAACTTGTATTTATAAAATGAGTGGGTTAAAATTTAGAGATTTTTGAAATAGCAAGAAAATTAAAAGTTTTAAAAATTCAGCCAGTAGTATTTCATATTCTCCTTCGATTGAAGTAAAAATCGAATGCATAGGCCTTGTAGAAGCATTTTCCTTTGAATACTTTCCTTGCCACTGTCCCCTCACCGATGCATTTGAAAATTGTCAATTGGAAAGTTGGTCACAATAATTTTGGTGACCACTGCGTGTGGATGTGTGCACAGAAAAAATAATCAGTGAACCAGGAATAAAGAAGCATCGGTGAGATCGTTTATAATACAGTCCACTACCTAACATCTTTAATACTCATCACCTGATGTTTTCTACAGGCCTTGATGTTTTTTTTTAGTTTCTTAAAAAATAAAAATGGTTTTATTATAACTTTAGATGGGTCGGTGGCAGAGCGGTTAGCGCGCTGGTTTAGTAATCCAGTGGTCGCGAGTTCGAATCCTGCCTCGACCGATTTCGTTCACCTATAGCACAAGCATTTATTTGCTTATTTTAGGGAACGTAGGAAGATGTATATGTACTTGTTTAACAAGGACATATTCATTTTATGGTGAAAAAAAAAACCTACGTATCTTTTGTAGGTACTAGGGAAAAGATTTTCAAAATTAACTATTTAATCACAATAGCTAACAGCGGCATTTATGCGTCTTATTAAGACGAAATAAAACATCGTGTTGGTATAGCCAAAATAAATTGACACGAATAAATTTGACAAGATATGGAAAGATGGAAGTATTTACAAATCCTCCAAGTTTCGCGTAACAAAGGCACTTATTATCCCCGCAGAGGCAAAGAATCGACGCCCTTGAAATATGGTGCTGGAGACTTAGGCTGGGTTGTTTCAACAAAAGTATCAGTAATAGTATGTATAGTTTAAATATTTGGATTTCATAAAATTGTTCAAAATTGCATCGTTTGACGGCATTAGATTTCAATGAAACCACCAAAATTATTGAACAATTTTATGAAATTAAAGTATTTTAACTAGACTTTTACTATAATCTTTGTTCGAGAAACACGGCCTTATATGCTTCAAATTTCCAGGACATATAATATTCATCAGAAAGGACCTGAAGATAAAGATAAAGGACAAATTTTCCGCCATACGTCTCAAGCGCGTCCTACAGTTTTTTGGATACATCGTCAGACCCGATAAGAAAGCTAGTTGTCATAGGTGGGGTTGAAGGTAGAAATGGAAGAGAGAGATCCCATACAAGATGCATGGACCAGATCAGGGCAGTCCTCATATTATGGAGCAATGAGGACGACGGTGAGATTAAATTCTGAAAGTTTCATCACAATGTATCTTTGTGTGCTGTGTACTATCTGATATGTGCTTTGTACTATGTAAGTACGGCGTGTTTATTCTACTTTATCGATTATAAGCTAAAGTAATTATTCGATTCTTTTCAAATTTGTATATCTTTTACTCGTTTAGACCACATTTAATTCTGAAAGACATATGATCAGTGCTTCTAATTTTTTTACTGTCAAATATTTCAAAGAGACCACGGATACTTAAAATTTGATTGTATTATTTTCAAATTGCTAAAAGAGAACACCATTTTCATAAAATAGCATTGAAGAATTATCAATTTTTCGTAATAAAATATTTAAAAAAAAATAATGTAACGAACTTAGATTATATATGATACAGATACCTAGTCAGCGCAATGAATGTATGCCAACTAAAACTACGCTGAAACAGACGAATTTCACTCGCCCGGCCGTATACGTACACCTACCGTTACGCACACCTACATAATACGTAGACCAACCGATCTACCGCCTCACACACACATGTAAAAAAACTTTGCATACATTTGAATTCGAAATTTGTACTAGACGCGGCTTCTGTACATTATAATTCTATGGTAACGATCTAATTTCATGAAAATGCTGAATATTTTCCATACAAAATTTGAATACTTTATAGAATGACTTGTTAGGGAAGAGTTTAGCGTTGGCCACAACCCACTCGTTTCGTTTAATGATTGAATATCAGCTTTGTCTCATACGTGTTTTGCCATGTTAAGGATTCACTATCATAGATATTATATGTAATCGACCGATGTTACACAAACTACTCACAAAACAATTACATTAAACGGAATTGCTTTAACTACAATACATACTTTAAACATTTCGATATAATACATAAATCACAAGCAGATTTCAGAACATACATACATATTACAACAATTCGATAAATAGTACATACCACAATCACGTTCATCCATAATTTTTCTCACATAGATCGATACAATGTAACACATATCTAAATTTGCCGATTCTAATTGCCGATGAAATTTTTCAAAACAATATCACATCACCTGAAGATTGTCAACTTTTACATTTAAATAATCTCATTTATTACCGTGAAGCTAATCAACTTTATTTAAATGTCAATAAATGTTTCTCCATTTATTTCTGTAGAAAAAAAACGCCCGATTGTCTAAAACTATAAAATGAATCATATTCCGTTATCAAGAAAACTTCAAGCGAGGGACATGGGTGTTATCATTGATAGTCAACTCTCATTCATTCCACAGATTTAGAGCATTGTGAACAATAGCTTTAGGAATTGGGTTTTCATACTTAGATGCACAAAATCCTTTAAAAGCACAAGTTCCCTTATTCTTCTTTGTAATACCTCTGTAAGAAGCCACCTAGAGTTCGCTTCAACTGTGAAAAAATAAAAAATAAGTTGTCACATACCTTAACTTCCATAATCAAATATACAAGTACAGAAGCACAAATACTTCTCGAATTAAAATCACAGACATCTTCTTTCTTTACAAAATATTATATAATTTGGTCGATAGTCCTTATCTTGTTGAAAGAATGCCTTTTAACTTCCCTTCTAGAAAATCACGGCACAATAGTCTATTTTACACACCTCTGTCAAGAACAAATTACGATCAAAACAGTTTTATTAAACGCTGCTGTAACAACTACAATAATCTTTACCCTCAACCCGATCTATTTAATCTGTCTCTACAAGGACTAAAGAATAATATACATAATGCGACTACCATCATCGTTTAGTGAAATTATCATATTTCATCCTTCCAGTTCATTTCCCAGTTTCCTTCCCATATCCTAAACCTGATCAATGTTCTCTTGATAATAAAATATATAAAAAATGTTTATATAATTTAGTGGAGAATTATAATTGGCTTACCACTTGGTTAATTATATAGCATTATGATGTATTTTGATAAAAAAACCTGTTATGTGTCCGAATAAAATAAAATAAATAAAAAAATAAAATAATACCATAAAACACATCATAACACATACACTAACATGAAATATGTTACATATATACGTTGGCGAACTAACGTGTTTTCTATTGTGTTTTTTTTTCATACCCTTATTGTTCTAAACTGTCTTTAATTTTGATTTTTGTTTTTTTGTTTAATATGTTCTATTTCTACTTTTGAATAGGCATTCGTTGATTATGGTTTTTTTTTAATTTGTAATGCACTTTTTTATGTATCTATTTATGTTATTTCCAATTTTGTTATTGTATGTTATTTATATTTGGAATGCTATGTTTTGTTAGTTGGCATTCACTGTTAAAAGTATCATTATTTCAAAATGCTTTAGCCCCGGCACAGGTTTTTTACCTAGTGGGGCATTGCAGTTAAGAATATTATTTGTCAATTATGTATATGTATGTGTGAATAAATAAATAAATAATGTTCTATTCTGATTCGTCTAAATTTATCCGTCTGAATTTTAGTATATGAGAAATGTCAAAAGTTAACAGAATTTATACGAGACTCATTAATCACACCGCGCGGATAAAATAATTTTATCCACAGTCGCCCGTTGATTTAGACGATTTCGTATTCTGAAACGAATCATAAAAGGACATTATATTTGTCGGTTTTATGTGAAATTTACATTTGTTCTTATGTGAAAACATATCATTTAGATGCTATGAACTAATCATACTTTTTTATATTATCATGCATTATTCTTTACTTGTAACATTGTATCTTGTTTGTTTTCCAAGTAAATAAATAAAAAAATATATCGTTTTGATTATAACCCACTGCAAACAATTTATATAATTTTTGAGTATAATCGTAGGCATTAACATTTTAAGTAACAAAAAATTAAGTACCCACTATAGACAAAGCAAAAAATGCAAATTACAAAACTCGGTAAAATATGGATTATTTTTGTTCAAGAATGTTGTTATTATACCAAATCAAAGATTGGAATCTATTTATCTGAAAAATTCTATTGCCTTTATAATTCTTTTGACTTTCAACTTTCATTTAAATTACATCCGTACGAATGAAAACCTACCTAATATTATTATTATTATTATGAAAATACAATTTTTTGTTGACACATCATTAATATTCATTTGCTCTTTATAAACGGTTATCGAAACCATATTTAATGAGAATCAATAAATCATTAAATGTTTGAACAAACAGAAGAGGGGATTATAATATTTCAAGCACCTATTAAATACAACATTCAAAGTACAGATACATACATAATATAATATTATGATTTTAGTTAATTTTATATTAATTATTGTACATATATAAATCCTTTAAATTAGCTATGCAAAAGAATTTGAGCGCATTAACTTGTTTTTTTATACTAATGCGACTGTGCATTTCATGACGTTGTTATAAATCATTCACGGAACATTAAATTTCCATCATGTTGTATGAAAAGTCAGAGACGGTTTTCACATACTTTGAAAAGTTAATCTATGTACATCATAACAACATACATTATATTATTTGTTAATCCAAGATATTTATGTACATAAATAAAATATCTATAACAAAATATTAAATCTATAGACGACGCGACGGACAGACAATGTCTGATGAGATCTTTGACCTGCCACACGGCAATAAACTCGTCACTTGCGCAGGGTGCAAGGAAGTGTTTATTATTTATTTATTTATTTTATTTTGGGAAACAAAACAGCTGTTATTATATGGGTGCCAGTATATTATATGGGTGGTGATCGCAAGTTCGAATCCTGCCACGATCGATTTCGTTCACCTATAGCACAAGCATATTCTTATTTTAGGTAATTCATGAGGATGTATATGTACTTGTAACAAGGACATATTCACTATTTTTCAAAAAAAATAATATTTACTTAAATATTTGCAACTTCTTGTTGATATATTTTGTGCACTGTCGGGTTTATTGTCATACGGCAATTTCTTCCAACAAATCCTAACTAATGTTAATATATACATGTACAAGACAATGTGTACTGTGGTAAGTATGACAAAAAAAAGAGAGTAAAGATTACAGAAGAAAAATAATAAAAAAATAATTACAATCTTATTTTCTGTTTTTTGGCAGGACAGATTCTCTATTTCACATACCTACTTAACTTACAGCAAATGACCAAAATAACTAACAGAAAATAAAAAAAAACTCCAGAAATAAACTTTACAAATAAGTATAACCAAATCGCCTTACTGAATCAATCAACAATAATAATTTTGAGTCTAACGAACACTTGAGTTGACGAATACAGACATTTCAGTCTAGTTTTATAGTTACTTTTTGTAGAATCTGTACTAAAAAAAGTACTATGAATTTGAATACACATAATATTTTTTTATTGTAAAAAACATTCAATATCCATACAAGTATCTTGGGAACATGATACATGAGTCAGGAAGCCTGGAAACTAACATTCAGCACCGTATTGCCGCAGGCTGGCTTAAATGGAGAGAAGTGACTGGAATAATCTGTGACAAGCGAATGCCAGTGAAGATGAAAGGCCATGTATACAAGACAATGATCAGACCAGTGTTGACATATGGTAGTGAGACCTGGACCGTCACTCGAAGACAAGTTCAGTCAGTGCAAACAGCCGAGATGAAGATGCTTAGGTGGATGGGTGGCGTCACGAGAAAAGATAAAATACGAAATGAATATATAAGAGGTAGCCTGGGTGTACGCGATGTATCCGATAAGCTGATGGAGAATAGGCTGAGGTGGTTCGGGCATATCCTTAGAAAACCGCCAGAATATATAGGAAACACTGCACTGGACCATTGAGTGTCTGGCAAAAGATCTAGAGGGCGTCCCAAAAAACGATGGAAAAGCCTGGTAGCTGAGGACATGCAAAAATGTGATGTCTCTGAGGACGATGCTCAGGATAGGGCGAAGTGGAGGAGCGCAGTGAGGAGAGCGGACCCCACCACCATGTGGGATGCAAGCTAAGGAAGAGAGATTCAACAGATCGGAGTGGACGACCGTATCTTGAAAGATATGTGAATTTACCTTTGAGATAATAAGGTAAGTTTGATTATATTATGAATTGTCAATGAAACCGTCATACAATCTAATCATTTTTATGTTCTATATTAAACGTGGATAACCTGCCTACGATTCGAGAGTAATTCACAATATAGTACTTGAAAAATATATACAATTAGGTATGTAATGGATTTCTTAAACGAGCATTTATTATTTATCATTTTTTTTGTACATAGTATGTTTTTTTTTATATTATTTTATATTGTAAACATACAGCCTTCAAAACAAGTATTACAAAAATATTAAGGTTTACTATTTGTGTAAAAATTAATAATAGGTAAATCATAAATAATTAATTAATTGTTCATAACAAATTGAATACGTTTATTACTTACTTTACTTTTTGTTTGGCATTGGCTTCTCTACGCCATCGGCTGCGTCATACTTCGGTTATTCAAAGCCCCGGCTCCCATCCAGTCAGCCAGTTTACGGCCTCCGGGGTTGCATCATGGATATCCATACATCCCCCCGGATATCTCCTCGTCAGGCACTCCTCTACCAGATGTTGGACAGTCTGGTTAGTTGCTCCACAGTCACACTCCGGAGAATCTCTTTTGCCCCATTTCCACATGAGGTGATTGCAGCGCCCCTGTCCTGTGCGGATTCTGTTTTGCTGGACCCAGACTTTACGGGAAAGGTTAAAGTCCGGGACCTTCAAGGTGGGATCTTGAATGATATCCTTATTTTTTATTGGATCTGCATCTTTCCACCTCTCTCTCCATGCACTAGGCAGATCGAAGTTTGTCAGGTCTTCTGACCAGATAGGTTTTCTGGACCGCAAACGCTGTCTTGAAGGCTGGAAGATATCCTGGAAAGCTGGGATTTCGGGGTTTCTGTTGATCTTTACGTTTATTCGTTTATTCATAATCAACTATTTATTATGAAGACCATATCGTTTTCTTTTCTAAACCAAAGTCAAGCTAACATAGGACACACACATTCTGGACCATATCAACTGCCTTTCTCGAATTCTTAGTTTCTGATGCTATTAAACTTGGAAGCCATACTATTATATTTTCCTTACCATGAGATAAGTGACCTCAGCATCTCGTTTCAGAGATATCAAACATGCTTCTATTCGTACTATACATTTCCATTTCTCATTTAACTATGGACAAATATCTTACCGGGCGAATTGTAGTCTTTGCAAGAATAGCTCTGTTTCTTCAAAACATAAAATCATAGCTTACTTTGATATTTCAATTATGTGTCTCAATTTACCAGATGAATTATTATATTTTGAAAATGGCCACGTTTCTTCAAAACACAAAGTCATACCTTACTTCGATATTTCAATTATTTATTTCAATTTTCCAGACGATTTATTTATAGTATTTGAAAATGACCATGTTTCTTCAAAATATAAAATCATAGCTTACTTCAATATTTCAATTCTTTGTCTCAATTTACAGGATAAATTGTTGTCTTTGAAAATGGCCATGATTCTTCAAAACATAAAGTCATACCTTACTTCGATACTTCAATTATTTATTTTAATTTTCCAAACGAATTGCAGTCTTTGAAAATGGCAATGTTTCTTCAAAACATAATATATGATTGACGAGGCTGATATGTGAAAATGCACGCATCACGCAAATTTCATGCTTC
The DNA here is from genome assembly GCA_963576475.1 of Molanna angustata. Classification (NCBI taxonomy): domain Eukaryota; kingdom Metazoa; phylum Arthropoda; class Insecta; order Trichoptera; family Molannidae; genus Molanna; species Molanna angustata. The sequence continues at coordinate 12,647,954 of OY754978.1, read as the reverse complement.
CTATTTTAATAAGGTATTATTGCACACTCGCACACCCTGTCGCAGGTTACGTAGGATTGTTTGAAATAGTATACTAAATAAATAAATAATCGATGCTCGGTCGGCTCTGTTGTTGAATATAACTGTGACATTTAGCAGCGGTAGGTATAACCACAGGTTTGAAACAATAGCTCTCTCATTAACCCCCCGCAGTATACCCTTCATTCAACTTCTCTCAACTGTTGGTATACTGTACCCACCCTAATACTATGCAAATATTACATCTACTTACTTGACAAGGTATTTATTTAGCATCCTTTCATATTCTAATATCGGTCGGAATTCTTACTACAAACGACGTGACGTCTATTTCTCAACCGCTGGGTAATATAAGATTATTGTAACTGGCATTTATGTAATAATCTTACTAAGTAATGAAAGAAAAAGTGGACCCTCAAAATCAATATTATAAACCGCCTTGAAGCATTTGAAATGTGAATCAACCGCAGAATGCTGAGAAAACCATGGACTGACATGGTCAGTAACACTGAGGTACGTAGAGTCAAAACCAACAGAGAACTATTCACTATTGTAAAGCTCCGTAAAGTGTCATACTTCGGCCATATTTTGAAAGATAAAAAATGTAACCTCCTTCCGCTTGTAATGACAGGGAAGAACGAGGGTCGTAGAGGGGTCGGAAAAAAAACAGCTTTCCTGGCTTAGAAACATCCGGGAATTGACCGATATGAGAACTGTGGAGGAGCTATTTTGCTCTGCCTAGGACAAAGAGGCTTTCTCTACGATAGTCGAACGTCGAAGAGACCTGATATGACACAAGAAAAAGAAAAAGAATAGAAATAATAGTGCACATTTGGTATGACCAAAATAAAAAAATATGAAGAACTGCCTGGCGGAATACTACGACTAACCACTTTACTACTACAAACTTCAACATCAAATATTTTCCAAAACATACATCAAGTAAACATTAATTTTTATATTATTGCTAGTATTTTGTTCTCATAGATCTTATACATCAGTTTACTTTCTAAAGAATTTATATTGTATATTGCGATGCGCATAAAATTCATAGCATAATCAACAATATTCATAAATATATTGTAAACATCGTAAAATTATGGAATTTGTACAACTAGGTCAATGATATTATTTGTATCGTGTTTGTATGTTATAAATAATATAACCCAAGTTGTAAAATATTTATTATTTTACAACACAAATAAATTTAATTCATTATACTAAGTAATCTAGTCTAGGAAAGAATCATAAACAGGCACTACACAACTTGTAACTATGATACCAAATCAGTTTGGATTCATCCCTTCTAAATCAACCTCAGTTGCAATACAAGCGGTTAGGATCGTAATGGAGAAGCAAAGACTGAATAAAGAAAACCTAACTTGGTATTCTTAGACCAAGAAAAAGCGTTCGACCGATTAACTCGAAGATTGGCATTGCAAGCTATGAGAGCGCAGAACATACCAGAGCAGTACACACACCTTGTGCAAGACAGTACAACAATATCTGCATTGGAGTCAAGAGTATGGCAGGCCCAAGCAGTTGATTCGAGGTCAACGTTGGCGTACATGAAATCAGTCGAGCAAGATTCAAACCAGAATCCATTGGTTTAATAATCCAGCACACGATCAGCTTTGCTACCGACCCATCTTATTTATGTTCAAATTATTCAACATCCCTAGCAAGGTTCGAATCTACAAAACATGTATTCGTCCTATTACAACTTACGGAATAGAATCAAGAGCAGACACTGTCCGTACCGAAAGCCTCCTTGGAACCAACGAAATGAAGGTACTCAGAAGCGTCACTGACAAAACCCTTCGTGATAGAATACGAAACACAGAGATCCGAAGGCTGTGTGAAGTTGAGAACATTATAAGATGGGTTCGACATAGAAAAATGTTCTGAAATGATCACGTGTCAAGAATGACAGACTTGAGAAAAGGATAATATTCCCCCAAGAAAGTCTGACTAAGAAAATATACAAAGCCTATAGGAATGCAATAAGAGGTCGGGTTCGTCCAAAAATAAGACCATCTTAACAAAATCCTGAAAGAGGTTAAAAATGTAAAAAAACTGAATGGCATACGAAGAGACGATGCAATGACCATATATAATTTGTATGTGTGTAAATTATTTGACTTGACACGTTCCAAGGCGACTTTTTCTTGTCATCAATTCTCAACCTCTACTTGTCAAACGTAATTAAATAAAATTTTAATCACTTTTAAAAGCCAGTATCGATACATGTGATAACTATCGCTACAAATAAACGAATCGAGAATCCCAAAATCGCTCATTTCAAAGATCGCATAAATAAATCGCTGAAATTGAACGAGAATACAGTCTCGGGTGTTGGACTTTTTGGATAATGTCGGTGTTATACTAAATTCTCTTTTTTTATCTTTATATGATGTAGCTACTTCTCTGTGGCACATTTTAAAATTATAAAAAAATAAAAATACATACAGTAACTTTGTATAAACCACGGATTTTGAGTATTTGCAGTCGATCGTTTTCAAAGCTAACCGCTTCTTCCTCTGGACAAACTTTCACTCTTGTCCGGCGGAAAAAGCGGTTAGCTTTGAAAACGTTCGACCGTATGTATTTTTATTTATTTATATATTTTTTTTATTTTGCACTTTCATAAATATTCAACTATATTGGAGTTTGTATTATTGGAATTTTCTAACTATAACAAAGTAAATCAAAATCTCTGGTGAATTTTTGTTTTATTCTTGTTTATTTATTTATTTATTTGAATCTTTCTTTACTTATAATTAGTAAACTTTCGGGCTTATTGCCTACCTAATGGCAATATCTTCCAAATTAAATCTTGTTAAATATACTAAACAAAAATTCTTCTTCTTCTTCTTCTTCTTCGTTTAGTTGTCCTGTTGGTCTATGCCTCCTGAGATGACCAAGTCCACATATATTTGTTTTATTGCTTTGTATATTTTATTTCAATTTTATCATCACACTATTTTGTTCAGTTTTCATTAATGCAATAGGTACCTACTATAAAAGATCTAAACTTACAAAAAGTTTTTTTCTGTCAAGTAATCACCAGTACATTATACAGGATGTTTCTGAAAATGTTTTTACGGCAACTTTCAATTAATAGAATATTTCAAAAAACTTGACAACCATGAACTCATGCCAATGGGCTAATGGAGTAGATAAATCCAAATGACGCCAATGACTCTTGTAAGCCTTTTAATAGATTGCATACTATTTAAATTTATTCTCATTTAACAATGTCTTAAGCATTTGCAATAGATAAAAAAAAATATACTGTAAAAAAAGAGTGAACATATCCTTGTGGAAAGTACTCATACCTTCATCTTCTTACATTTCCTAAATTTAGCACAAATGCTATTTATTTATTTATTCATACAAACATTGATGACGTTACACTAATTATTGAATCTGCAATGCTCCACTAGCAAAAAACCTGTACCAGGGCCAATGCATCTCGAGACAGTGACACTGTATTACTTGATGCCAAAATCAATAGTATATGAAAAGTGACAAAATCGCAAACAATGGAAAAAAAACACTTAAAAAATTGCACTAATATACTTAGAGCAAAATAAATTATGGGGTCGAATCTATGGGTGAAAAATCTCCTCTGCATAGTGTCTGCCTGATACTAAGAGCCATTAATTTCTTTATTTTAGTTTTAGCATGACTATTTTCCATTTGCTTAATTTTTCTGTCGAGTTTATTGAGTGTTCTAGGAGCAATGACTCCAAAATGTCTCTGTCCAAACAAGGTTTTTCATTATAGGCACATAGAAGTTCAGTTCATTTGCTTGCCTAGTGAAAAGCGTTTGTTGGCTTATAGTTCTAGAGTTATGTTCTTATAGAAATGAAATAATACATATTTCAAAAATCCAGGACAGTAAGAATTCTAAACAAATCGTCTGAAGGGAAAGTTCTATTTCTTTTGTTGATAATACGCATATGCATATATGTATATGTTTATTCAAATTATTTATTACTTATTAAAAACCCAGTTTGAATTTCCTTGTATAGATACAATTTAAAGTTTTCTACAATACATATTGGCAAGCTAGCAGATATAAATAAATTTATTCTGCGAAAATCAATAGAAAATAAAAACATCCTGTACATATGAAGAAGTTATCCCCCCTCGCGTAATAAGTTATATCTTCAAGCAGCAGTTCCACAAACTAGGAATCTTTGGGGAAATTTAATCCTTTGACTAATTATCCTGGTTCTACTAAGATTGGATTAGGACACTTCTCTTACTAATTCAATTTTCATTTTCATTATAATCGAATAATTAATTTGTTTTTACTATACTTCTTCTTTGTCACCCATCTCTCCACTTCTGGATGTAGGCCTCCTCCAATGAACTCCATCTCTCTCGGTCCTGTGCTTCCCCCAGCCATCTCTCCACTGCTGGATGTAGGCCTCCTCCAATGAACTCCATCTCTCTCGGTCCTGTGCTTCCCCCAGCCATCTCTCCACTGCTGGATGTAGGCCTCCTCCAATGAACTCCATCTCTCTCGTCCTGTGCATCCCCCAGCCATCTCTCCACTGCTGGATGTAGGCCTCCTCCAATGAACTCCATCTCTCTCGTCCTGTGCTTCCCCCAGCCATCTCTCCACTGCTGGATGTAGGCCTCCTCCAATGAACTCCATCTCTCTCGTCCTGTGCATCCCCCAGCCATCTCTCCACTGCTGGATGTAGGCCTCCTCCAATAAACTCCATCTCTCTCGTCCTGTGCATCCCCCAGCCATCTCTCCACTGCTGGATGTAGGCCTCCTCCAATGAACTCCATCTCTCTCGTCCTGTGCATCCCCCAGCCATCTCTCCACTGCTGGATGTAGGCCTCCTCCAATGAACTCCATCTCTCTCGTCCTGTGCTTCCCCCAGCCATCTCTCCACTGCTGGATGTAGGCCTCCTCCAATGAACTCCATCTCTCTCGTCCTGTGCTTCCCCCAGCCATCTCTCCACTGCTGGATGTAGGCCTCCTCCAATGAACTCCATCTATCTCGTCCTGTGCATCCCCCAGCCATCTCTCCACTGCTGGATGTAGGCCTCCTCCAATGAACTCCATCTCTCTCGTCCTGTGCATTCCCCAGCCATCTCTCCACTGCTGGATGTAGGCCTCCTCCAATGAACTCCATCTCTCTCGTCCTGTGCATCCCCCAGCCATCTCTCCACTGCTGGATGTAGGCCTCCTCCAATGAACTCCATCTCTCTCGTCCTGTGCTCCCCCCAGCCATCTCTCCACTGCTGGATGTAGGCCTCCTCCAATGAACTCCATCTCTCTCGTCCTGTGCTTCCCCCAGCCATCTCTCCACTGCTGGATGTAGGCCTCCTCCAATGAACTCCATCTCTCTCGTCCTGTGCATCCCCCAGCCATCTCTCCACTGCTGGATGTAGGCCTCCTCCAATGAACTCCGTCTTTCTCGTCCTGTGCATCCCCCAGCCATCTCTCCACTGCTGGATGTAGGCCTCCTCCAATGAACTCCGTCTTTCTCGTCCTGTGCATCCCCCAGCCAACCCCTTCCCGCAACTGGAATGATATCGTCCACCCATTTACTATACTTACCTAATCAAATATTGAAGTATTTTTATGTTTATAAATCTATTGTTAATACTATGTAAATCTACTATGTAAATCGATTGTGGTGAGAGCGATTACTGTTCAAGAATCAATTAACCATGTTTTCAAATCATATCAAGATTTTATAACAGGTTAGATATTCATGCAATTGAGACATGGACATGGCAGAAGACGGATGAAAGTAAAATTAACGCTGTGGAAATGAGGTCCATAAGACGAATGTGTGACGAAAATATCTGTGATAGAATAAGAAATTTGGATGTCAGAAGAGAACCCAAGATTGATAGAGATGTCTATTGTGAGTATAATGATGATAAATATGTATTCTGCGATGGTACGGACATGTAACACCTGACAAAGAAAGTACACGAGGCTGAAAAGAATGGAATGAAAAGTAGGGGTCAGCCGAGAAAGAGTTGGCATGATCATAATATAAATTAAATTTTGAATGATTTCTAATCAGGAATACTTACACTTACTGAACGTGTCCGGACATACATATTAGGCCTTTCCACTCCAATACGTTGCCACAAAAAAGTCTTCCTCGTTTCACCCCTGTACATGTTTCTGCAGACAAGAAGATGCTTACCATCTTGGACCTCCCCGCAGTCGCAAAATATATCCTGCTCTCGACCTATACCACACCTTTACAAGTACTTTTACACCTTGTGACACCAACACGGAATCTATTCAGTGGTGTCCCGATGGTGTCCCGGTCCCAAAGTCTCTAAGTAGGTTTCATTTGTAAAATAATAATAACATTTAATATTCCGTAAACTTTCACAAATAGGTACATTCTGGTTGGACAATAAATAGTAATAATTTGTATTTAGATGAATCAAAAATTCTTTATAGTAGATCTTCGCAGCCATTTGACTACGTGGCCAATAAATCGAAAGAAGTTTCATCAGATAGCGTTGTAGAGTTCTTGTCTGGATTTTAACACAAAGAGGTAAATGCATTCCCAAAGGATCTGCTCAGAAGTTTGATCCGGGATATTGGATATTGCAAAACTCACATGATGGAGATGATGAATCGAAGAAGTTTAATCTAAGTAAGAAACTGCAATCCAACTGCGTGTCCAATGAGAAATTGTGTAATTCAATGGATAACTATGATTATCCAGTTGAGTAGGTATGTATATTATAGTAAATGAAATAGATCCAGAAATTCTTAATTCATATATCAGAAATCCATCAATTTCTTTCATTTAATTGTTTCTTAAATAAAATGAACAAACTTATGAATGAATATTGGATTACGAGTAGGTACTTTTTTTTGACTAGTTAATATCTCAATGGAAACCAAGTTGAAATATGATAAGAGAACCGGGAAATCAAGGCACCTACAGGGTTTACGACCTAGAAGCCTGTTGTGCAAGCGCTTAAATGGATCACGTTAACCAGCCGATGAGAGGTCGTTAGTTCTGTAGGTGCCTTGATTTCATTTTTTTATGAATATTCCAGCTTCGTCACTATTGAGATATTAATATGTCAAAAAATGTTATTGACTCCCAATAGGGAAAAAAATCCAATGTATGCGTATATACAAGGTGTATCATGAAGGGTGGATCACACATGCGATATTGGGTAATTCAAAAGTTATGAACAATTTTGTGAAATTTAAATTAAAATCGTATTTCAAACTAAACTACATCACTAGCTAAGCTATTAGATCTACGATCTTGATTTATTTTCTGAGAATAGATCAATAGTGATTATTATGTAAAGTAATGATGCTGTTAGTCAGTACCTACTTAATAACCTACTTAAAAAAATATTAAATTTTTTTTCAATCCTCAATATTCCACTAACTTCAAAGGGCTCTGATTTTTTTTTTCCACCAGTTATCTTGAAAACCTACCATTCATATAGAGCACGAGAGTATTCATAGTAATACGATTTAATTTAAAAAAATAAACATTGAATTAATCATATATAATGGATAAACTGTGAACAACTGTCCCTTACGGGGTAAGCGAAGGAACCGAGCGCCATACTTCTCTATTTTTGCACACAGTTCTGGCTCCTTTACATCCATGCATCGTCTCATACATGCTCGTCTATTGTTCAAACTTCTCATGTTTCCTTCTTTCAAAATACCATTCATATGGTCATGTCATCCCTTTCTGGGGCGACTCCTGCTATTCACTCTATCTCTTACACCCATGTATATTTTTTTGGTCAGTCGTTCATCGTTCATTCTTTCAATGTGTCCAAACCACCTTAAGGCATTCACCAACTTCTTATACTTTTATCGAGAAACGAGGAATTTTTTGGAATATTTTGAGGAATTTTTATTCAATTGAACAAAAGTTATAATTTTAGTGGTCTACACAAAGTTGTGGTTTTTATTTCATTTAATTAACAACTTCTGATAAATAATAATTTTCTCTATGCAAACATTGAGTGATGTGCCTTACATGATGTGCCTTGCCATTATTTTGTGTACCTGGGAGGTACACAAAATAATGTGTATTACAAAGGTTTTCAACTGTTTAATGATTTGACAGAATGTGGTAAGGAAGCATCTGATCTTGCCGCTTTTCGTCGCCTAAGTGTTGAATACATAAAGGAAAAGTTCTTTTAAGATATTGTGTGCTTCCTTTGTATTTTTGTGTAAATTTGAACATTTTCTTGTTTTTTGTTGTTTTTATATAGGTATATTTCATACTGTGAAAACTTTTTATTTTTTCAACTTATAAATATGGTTATTGCTTATAATAGATGTAAGAAAGTGCACTTATTTTTTTACATATAAATAAAATATACATATATACATACACATAATATGTATATAAGTATTGAAAAACTGTTATTAACCGATAAACTACGCATTATTGATTCAGCATTTGATATTTACAAAATAAATCAACGTAAAATTGTTTTCAAAAATACCAATTTGTGTACACATTTATGAACAACGTCGGTTTTAATAATGCAAACAAGCAAATACGCTAAATCGATTTAATAAAAAACGACTTTTTACACTTGTCGAAAAATACCAGAACGATACTTCTACGTGCTGCGGAATAAATATCGAAATAATAACACAATTTGATTTCAAATTCACCACAAAATCTGGTGGAATGAAATGAAATTTTGAATCAGTAACATAAATTTCAAAGTTTAGCACGCTAACATACTCGTGAATTTTGTATGATTCTTACCACGCATGATATACTATGTATTCTTTAAACAATCTAATAAATTTCTCTACATTTTCTTGTCCCTCTATCCCGGTTTATCCAGGGCCGGACCTCCTTGTACGTATGCGCCAGGATCTTCTGTCCTGGGTTGTCACAACGGGAACACTCTAGCTCCTTCTCAATACTGGACCACCAGGTTGTTGTGGGTCTGCCTCTACCCCTAGGTCTAGCTGAGATGTTGAGCGATTTCTTTACCCAATAATCTTCATCTCTGCGCATCAAGTTACCATACCATCTCATCCAGGGGGGCAATTCTGGTCCAACCGACGAAATCAAAACCCTCGTGATTACCCATATCATGGATATTATTATCATATGGAGTTCTATGACGTCTAAAGATATTATAGAACTCCATATAATAATTATATCCATGAAATGGGTAATCGTGAGGGTTTTGATTTCGCAGGTTGGACCAGACTTGCCCCCCTGATTTCTTTCAGCTCTTCAGCCATCGGTGTTCTGACATACTCATTTCAGATTCTGTCTATCCGAGTCACACCACCTGCCCAGCGCAGCATTTACAATTCAACTTTTGCTCAAGCTTTTTGGATGTTGTCCAGCATTCTACGCCGCGCAACATTGCAGAACTTTCTACTGTTTTATAACTATAGGCCTTTTGTTTTTTGTGTTCCAATAAATTTATCTACAAAAGGAAAAGAAATCGTACATCCATATAAAACATCACGCCATGACCCTCACGAGATAGGCAGAGGGAACGTCTGTTGTTCATGATTCTTATATTTCCGTCTTTCATAATATCTTTCACATGGTCGAACCATCCTTTTTCTGTTCCTGTCTACTATGTATATATTCAGGAGTTCTTTATTAATTCTTCCAAAGTGGCCAAACCATTTCAATGTGTTAACGTTCACTCTATTAATTAGATCTTTCTTCATCTTACATTATTTCTTTGTGTCCTCGTTTCGTACCCTGTCATATATCGTTCTATTACAAATTTTTCTTAGCGATCTCATTTCAACTGCATTTATTCTGCTTTAGTTGCATTTCTCTCAAGTCCAGGTTTCACTTGCGAACAATCTGAATTTGATTTTAAAATAACTGCGTTTAACATTACGTGATAAAAAAGTTCCATCTCGAAAAATCAAAAAAGGAGCCACGTTAGACAGGAATAATTAATTGTTTTGTTACCAGCAGTGAGTACAACGCAACATGAAATCAAAGGTGGGCTGATTAAGTTACAATTACTTTTGTTTTTATTCTTATTTATTATATTTGTTTATAAATATTTTATTGTACGTTGCCCATTTTTTCGAGTAAATAAAAAAAAAATTAGGGGTCCGTAGTTTTCGCTTCACTTATAAATAAATAGGTATCTTAAAATAACACGAAACGTTTAAATAAATTTTAGTGGTGGTCGTTTGTTTTAAGAAATGAATGTAGATAGATGTTTGTTTGTTTGAGGTGCAACAAGATTGATGTCGGTAGTGTGTATTAGCTGCCACAAATTGCAGGCCGGAACGAGGCAGCGCTAAACCGTACAACACAATTCCCCTGTCAGACAATGGACCACAACATTCACTATTCACACCAGCTCCAATGCATCATGGCCGTAATCGAAGTTGGTTGTGGACTAGAGCGTGTTCAATTTATAATATGAGGTATTATGTCATGAACACAGATGTTTGCTATTTGTGAAACCTTGCAGGACAACGTGGCCTCGGTCTAATTCACTAGGTTGCTATAGACTATAGATATTATTTGGCTGATCATTATAATGTCAATGTACCAGCTGATGAATTAATACATAATCCCACTTTGCCTCCCACTTTTCGTCAAACATATGGAAAGAAGAATTAAATAAACATAAGGGGAAAGAAAAATTATTTATTTATTTAGATTTTATTTTTATTTATTAATTAATTTATTTATTTATTTATTTATTTGTTTATTTATTTATTAATTTATTTATATATTTTTTTATTTATTTGTTTATTTATTTATTTATTTATTTATTTATTTATTTATTTATTTATTTATTTATTTATTTATTTATTTATTTATTTATTTATTTATTTATTTATTTATTTATTTATTTATTTATTTATTTATTTATTTATTTATTTATTTATTTATTTATTTATTTATTTATTTATTTATTTATTTATTTATTTATTTATTTATTTGTTTATTTATTTACTTATTTATTTATTATTAATGTATGATTTATTTATGCTATATATTTTTTCTTTTTAATATTATATGTATTTCTTTATTTATTAATTACAAGAACTTGTTTTTATGTATTTAAAGGTAAACATTGATCAATGGTTTCTAACATTTATACAGCTTTCTTTATCTGGGGTATAAATTTTTTTTTGTGGTTCTCGGGTTGTTTTTTGTTTCGTAAAAGGTAATTCACCCTGCAAAGAGTGCTTTGTGCCAATTTAATGTTTACTGTTCAAAAGAATAAAAGTCATTTTTGGTATATGTATAAATTAATTAATAATATAAACTTCGAAATGACAAACAATTTTGAAGGGACAAAAACAAGAGCACTCATGGATTGAATGGAATAAAGGGCAAATATAAATTGATATTTTTATAACTTCAACACGCCACATGACAAATGATGAACGATTGACGAAACCAGGGGACAAGTCTAGATAACGGGCGGAAACAAAACCAATCCTTTTTACTCATCCAACTGTCGATTTGTTCAGGAGAACTTTGTTCTCTTAACATATCGACAATGTATCAAGCCAGAATACGCGAGAATTGTATGGAGAGGTCTACTTTTTTCACGGCTTTTCCAACTTTGAAGTCAAAAAACACCAACTTAGAGGCTTCGCAGCATATATGTTCCATACACAGATTTACTCAGAATTTGGAGTAGAACATTTCGTGTGTCTGTGTGTGTGTGTGTGTGTGTGTCTGTGTGTCTGTGTGTGTGTCCGTCCCCCCCTTATAACTTTTGATCCGCTCAATTTACAGAGCCTAAAATTTCAGAATATATAAACAGTTACAGGCCTACAAAACTTTTATACTCGGAATTTTGAATTTTTGTTTCAGTCAGGGGTTATCAACTTTTGAATTTTTATTTTATTTTTCCATATATCTCAGAAACCATAAACGCTAGAACGCTGAAAATTGGTACAAACATAGACAAATACAAAATCTCAAATCAGTTTTTTCAAAAAAATTCCAGGGTTTCTCAAACATTTTTTATTAAGAAAAATATTTTTTTTATGATAAATTTATGAGTTTAACTGCCTATATTTCCAAAACTTTTACAATTATCGAAAAAAGCCGAAACACCCCAACTAGATAATTTAATTTTCTATAAAAAATATTAACATTGTAGTAGAAGATCTCAATTTTTTTTTTAACAATTTTTTTAAAAATTGAATTTAGTGACGACATCGCTTCATACATTTTGTATGGCAGTCGCCTATACACAATATGTAAGAAGACTTAATAGTTTGATACTTCATCTCCAAACATACATACATACCATCATGCTATTTGCATATTCTGGGTAGGAAAAAGGATCTTCCTCCATACTATCCTATCTTGACATACATACCTACATATGTTGTATAGAAAACAAAATATCTGAAAATATTCAATAATTTGTATCTATGGGTTTATAGTTTGGTACATATTCTTCAACTATACATACTATCGCTATCGACAGTTGGATCTCATGTGTTAGATGCAACTAGTTTTATTTATTAATTTTATTTTATTTTATAGAATACAACAGCAAACAAGAAAAATTTATACAAATATATAATGATACTTTTTTTATTGCCAATTATAGTATTCTAAAATATATTACATACACATTTGTTAACAATTTGAAAACAGGATGGGAAAGGAGAGATTATTATATCCATGATATAGGGAAACATGGATGGTTTTGATTCCGCCGGTTGACCAAACTTTCCCCCCTGGAGTCGATCGTGTAATGAAATGCGTTAACACATTCAGATTTGTCCCAAATTTACGGTAGCCGTGCGACAGCAAGCCGTCAGTGAGTTGTCAGTAAAGATACAAAAAAATGATGTTAAAAGATGCTTGTTTCAAAATTATCAATGGGGGCGAAAAATACTTTTGCAACCATTTTTTTTTTTGTATCAGCCAGTTGATGGTTTTTATTATATTATGTCAAAACACGGGTGCCGTTCTCCAAGAAAGACGTTAGATAAAAATGTTTTTAGAAAGGATGGTAAATATTTTCCCATTGCTAATTAACGATGGCGGGAACAGAAGAGCTCGCTCCATCTGGTGGCGGTTTTCAACACAGAATAGAATGTTGAGGCTTTATTAATTTGTGGAAAATCTCCCTCCTTTGTTCTCGGGAGTATTAATTATCCTAGATGATCCCGCAGGACAAAATCTGATTGATTATGTAAATAGTATAAGAGATAAAGAGAGGTAGAGGCAAGGTGACATCGTTGTTATTCAATATGACACGTTGTTAACGTCTAATAAATAGTTAAAAACAGACGTTTTCGAGGGAAAATTTTTTAAAAGAATTATGTTAAAATGTATTGAGATCATAATTATACTACGGAACATACAGTGCTCTTCTGCCTTGTAATTATAATTTATAAAGCGCTGTTTTCTTCTTCTTCAGCCTGTTTTTTTTTTCATTCTTGACATAGGCCTCCCCCTTGATCCTCCACAACTCCCTGTCTTAGCCACCTTTTCCGATACATCGGCTACTTTGGTTCTTTCTCTTATCATGACATTCTGAATTCTGTCCCTTATTGAAATACCCAGCAACTTTCTCTCCATAGTTCTCTGTGTCGATAACAGCTTGTGCATTATTCGTTTTGCTAGGACCGATGTTTCAATTCCATAAGTAAGCACTGGGAGTAGACATGCATCAAATAATTTCATTTTCAAATAATGATAGCGCTGTTTAGTGATACAAAATCCCTCCAAGGGCGCTAAAGCTTATTTGTTGGCCCTTCGAAATAAGACAGTCGAAATAAGTCATAAATAGTCTACCGAAGGTTTCAATGCTCTGAGCTCCACGTATGTCAAGGAGCAATTTATTCCACTTTAGAAGCCGATTCACTTAGAAACTGCGATCAAAATAAGCCGCCTTATTGACTATGTCCAATTCTTTCAAAGAGTTGATACTCTTTACCTAACACCATCCGTTCCGCTAATGGGGACTCAAAAACTCTAAAAAAACACATAAATAACATAAGAAGATAGAGGAGGGGGAAAGGAGATGATTATAAGGAAACATCAGACTAGAACTAGACGTTCACTGAAAGTGAAGATAAGAGTGCCGCTTGTTTGGCAAAAGGTATTGAAATCTCTAGCTCTTCGTGGCTACAAAATCCACATTTCCAATTAGAAGAGACCTGAATTTTTCGCGTTATATTTTTGGAAATGATGAACCATGTTAGATGTTATTTTCTACAGTAAAATGTTTCTACCATGGATTGCCAACATTTAGATTTGTTGACAATTTTCCTTAGAAAATACAAATACAAAATTTTTTGTGTTCGGTTTGGTAATTGCATGCTCGGCTCGTATATAATTTTATTCAATGAAAATATTTAATGAAAATACGAATCAATGTAAAAAATATATAACCCCTGTAGCATATGCACTGTATAAAGGTAAATATGTATACTAATAACGTAAGCTCCTCCCACTAAGTGGGGGTAACGTAGATGTCCTTAGAACACAATTTATTTCATTATTTATTCAAGTTGTTTTTTTTGTAAGGTTTGTTCTTCTGTCTGCCATAATATTATCCTAAGAGGATAGAATCCATGCTATAATTTTATTTATTTTGTCAAAAATTTATAATGCATTGATTATGTAGATTTCATCTGCAGATATTTATTTATTACAAATCTTTTTCTACAAGTATAATAATATCTGATGTAGGTACAATATAAGTTGATACAGTACTAAAAAAAATGTATAACACTATAATTAAGGTAAAAGTTAAAGTATAAGTCATCAGTTTATACATATATTTATTTTAATTTGTTGATTAGGCTACTCTATCCCAGAAGAGCGCTATGTACAGTTCTATTATGTTTTTTTTTGATACAATAATAATTATTAATTTTTCAATTCTGCATTTTCAGTGGATAATTGCTGTGTATTTTCTACGAAAATTCCCTAAAAGAGCCAAGTGATGGTGTTATTTTACTAAAGCGAATTTTCGTTATTGTAAAAAAAACAAAATTAGCAAACAGCTGTTTTGTTTCCCAAAATAAAATAAATAAATAAATAAAAACAGATTTATCGCAAACACGTATAATTCGGTCTCTACCAATAGGTCAAAGGAGTTCCCTGAAATATCTTAATAAAATTCTCGTCGTAATGCTGATACTGAAGGTAGTACATTCAGGGTTATCATGAAACAGACATGAGGCCGAATCGAATGAGTGAAAATATAAATGATTACTTTTAAAAATGCCGTGTCCAGTATGAATTTATAGAAAATGCACTTATCAAATAACTTTTGGATCCACTGTTTTCTGCTCTATGTTTCTGTTTCTGAGTAAATTGCAATGAGAAAATTTCCTCCAACTAACCAAAATAACATTTTTGTGTTTTTACTCTCTACTATATTAGAATATCAATTCTTGATGGAATTTCATTATCAGTTTTATTCAATTACTCAAAACAAGAAAAATAAACTCAATTTTTAACATTTTTCATGTATAATTAGTAGTCAAGTATAATTTACAAGTAGAAAATAGATTATTTGACTTATTTTACATACATACAAAGATACATACCATCACGCCATGTCCCTCGCGGGGTAGGCAGAGAGAACCGCACGCCACTTATTTTTATCTTAACACACATTCATCGCCTCGTCGACGTTCATACATCGTCTAATTCATGTTCGTCTGTTGTTCACGCTTCTGACATTTCCGTCTTTCAAAATACCGTTCACATGGACGTGCTATCCCTTCCTTGGGCGGCCTCGACCTCTCATTCCTACTTATTTTAAGTTATTTCATATAGTTTACTATGTAATATACCATATTTAAGATTAAATCCAATATTTACCTCTATTTCTATAGATTTATTTAGCTAATAAAATTTAATTCAGATTTTAAACTCGCGAGTTTTCAAAATTGTGTAGAGGGGTCTCCGACAGAACAGAAGTTCCCATATGGACTAAAAAAAATCTATTCTAAAAGACCATTAATAGATTACCTTATCTCCCAAACGACATGTTTAACAAGATCAAATACGAGTTGTGCCTTCTAATGAGTGAATCGTTTGATTTGTTACTTAATTACAATACATCGCTGTAATTAAAGAAAAATAAATTATTCGATTATGTTAATTAAAGGCCCTATCTAATAATTTATTACGTAACGCTTAGCATAGTTAATAAATAAATCATTTTTAATATAATTCCCTTGCAATAAATTAAATTATTTTCATAAAAACCACTTTTCTTCTTCTCTCTCTGGTTGGGGTTATAAAACAACTTTAAGCCTGAAATATATGTCTATACCTATTTATTCTAAAAACACTGAAGAAAATTGCTTTTTCGCTTGTAAGCGATGTATGAAATGAAAACAACAAATCTCTCGTGACACTTTGATAAGAATCTTTAGGGTGACTATCGCTACATCGCAACCAAACAAATCAACCGACAATACACTCGAATAATTGGGTGCATAAAGCGGACGAAAAACATAAATAGGTATTTTTTCTAAAGAGTATATTATAAGTTAGTAATACAAATTACATTGTATCTACACCAATGGTAGAATTGCGCTACTTGGGCCAACAAAGAAGCTAATTCCATATAATATGATATATTTGCCATATAATATTTATTTAGATGCACATCATTTGCATTTAAACGAAATATACCAATTACGGAAACCTCACGCATAATATGTATGGTGGGGTTCCCCTTAATATCGTATGTACCTACGTAACATAAAAATATTAAATAACAAAGATGAATCGTGGACTGGTATTTACATACATAGGTATAAAATAAGCATCAAATCGTCCTACATTTTCAAATGCAATTTGACAAATTAAAGGTTCTTCTTCTTTCAATCCTGAAGATTGGTTGGCAGCATTAAATTGATGCATCTCCTCCTCCACTCCACTCGGTCTTCAGCGACTCTTTTCATTTCCGTGTAAGAGGTACACTGCATGTCACGGCACACCTGTTCTAAATACTCTCGGCGAGGACGCCCTCTGCCAGTTGTTCCCTCAACCATTCCCTCCAATATGATATGAAGGAGATCCTCGTGTCGCAACACATGGCCTATCCAATTTGCACGCCTTTTCGATATGGTGTTTAAATTGGATAGGCGATGTGTTGCGACACGAGGATCTACTTTATATCATCTTGCCCCCTAAAAGTACTGTAGGACTCTGGGAAATGCCTTATAATCTCAGGTTCGATGAAAGGAAAATCCTGATCTATTTCCTTCACGCGGTGGGGGGTGAGCAACGACGTCAGTCGGCCAATATAGACAGGGACCCAGTGTTGGCCGGGATAAGCTGAACCCCAACTAACATCACCAGGTTAAGTTGATTAGGGCACTCTATTGCCCTGGAGAAAGTAAATGCTCTCCAAAGGCGGAGGAACTTCTTTGGTCAACGGCATAGAATGTGGAAAGCAACGGGAAACTACCACATTAAAGGCCCATGTGACATCCCAAGAAACAGCAAAAAAAAAAATTAACGTTAGGTTTTCAATATCACCAAAAACCACATAATGAACATTTCTTTGTATCCTATGCAATTTATTCTATCTCACCAATGTGTCTACTCCAGAGAAGCAATAATAATATGAGAAATACATTTAAATAACGAAGAGTTCGCTTTTTAAATTACTGGTTCATTGTTAAACAAAAGGAAATCTAATCACGTTCGGGTCACCACTATAGGCTTACTATATAGGTACCTATATGTGAGATGCAAAATGTAGCTGCATGTTCGTTCACATGATGTTTATCAAACGACTGGCCCCGATAGAATTCAGTAGGAGAACTCACTCAGGTATCCCCCACATACTATATAAAAAAAAATATTAAAACAAAATTGAATAGGATCCTCAAAATATATATTATTTTAACTGATGTAGATACTTAGGAACTATGACGAAGTAAACTGAAAATATATTTTTCAATCCAAAAAAACTTTATTTAGATTCTGTATATTCACATTAAGATAAAAAAACAAAATTAAATGCTCCATTGAAGATTTTTAATCTTAATACTACAAAATAACTATGCGCTCTTATATTCTACTAACATTTCCACTCAATTACATTTTCATTTTACATTATAATTTAATTTGTTCTGACTCACAAAAGGTATTACTTTTATACAAGTATTTCAACTACCGCCAACTAACTACGTAGAGTTTGTTTACTCTGCTCAGAATCTAACACTTATCCTTTACAATCTACATAGGTTTATCTACCAACGTTTAAGCTCCATCTAGGATAATTATATAAATACATCCGGACTCAATCTCTGTGACTTTCATTTTCAAAAATATTTCAATCGTTTATTTTGTTAGTTGAGTGTTCAATTACAAAGGATGTAAAATACCATCATCAAAATTTGTTCTTTTTAATTTTAAATTTGTTATTATATTGAACGATTACAAGCTTTGCACTTTAATAAGAACCTTCTCTTCACTAGGAAATCATCGTATAGAATCGTAAGAAAAAAATTCTTTCTGATCATTTGATATTGGCTTCACAATATCCCAAATATAGGCTAGAAAAAAAATAAAATATATCTAAGATTCTATCTACTTTTGAAGGTTATTATAAATACATAAAATCAAATGAACTTCAAAGTTCGTTCATAGTAAGGACTTTTTTTAAACATATCCACATCAAATGTGTGAGAAGGAAATAAAAAGACGAATAGCCATGGCTAAAAATGCTTTTACACGTCTGAACAAGATCTGGAAAGATCGAGATATTTCCAACTCCACCAAAATTAAAATCATCAGAACCCTTATTTTCCCAATATCCCTATATGCAGCCGAGACCTGGACAATGAAGTCCCGTGATCGTGACAGGATTGACGCATTTGAAATGTGGTGTTGGCGTTGCATGTTGAGGATTCCGTGGACTGCAAGAAGAACAAATGACTCGGTCCTTAAAGAGCTCAAGATAAAAGAAAGATTGTCTACAGTATGCAGCCGCCGGGTATTGAGCTTCTTTGGTCACATCGCCAGGAGAGAGCCAGGTAACCTGGAAAAAAGTATTCTCACAGGAAGTGTACCAGGCAAAAGAAGTAGAGGCAGATCTCCTGCGCGATGGTGTGACCAAATTAAGGAGATGACTGGGAACGACCTTTATTCGGCAGTGCGAGCTGCGGAGGGCAGAGTGGACTGGAGGCGACTAGTTCTGTCCATTGGCGACCCCATAGATCGCGACCCTCAGCATTGAGGAAACGAAGAAGAAGAAGAAGATCCACAACAAAGCTGGAAGAAATAATATTTTTCTGGTCAGAGGGGCAAGTCCAGTCAAACGGTGAAACAAATCATGATAACCTATATCATGAATATAATTATCTAATGGAGCTCTATAATTTCATGAGATATTATAGAGCTCCATAAAATAATTATATCCATGACAGGGGTTATCATGAGGGTTTTGATTTCAGCGTATGACCGGACTTGCCCCCCTGGACCAAGTTGGAGACCTATATACGGATAAGAAAACTTCCGCCTTCATCCAAGTCAACCATTTATTTAGCAAAATCTTCACGTTCTTTTCTTTGACTATGGGTCATATGAAGATATTAGTATATGTTCATATAATTCAACTAAGAGATTGAAGTGTAGATACATACTTACATACCATCACGCCATGTCCCTAGCGGGGTAGGCAGAGAGAACCGAACGCCACTTATTTTTATCTTGACACACAATCATCGCCTCGTCGACATTCATACATCGTCTTATACATGTTCGTCTGCTATTCATGCTTCTGACATTTTCGTCTTTCAAAATACCGTTCAAATGAACATGCCATCCCTTCCTTGGGCGCCCCCGACCTCTCATTCCATTCCTGTCCACAATGTATATTTTCTTCGCCAGGCGTTCCTCATTCATTCTCCCCATGTGGCCAAACCATCTCGATGAGTTAACTTTCATTCTATTATCTTTTTACAAATCCCGCTTGCTCAAAACTAAATAATTATTCTCTCAGTACAAAACTCGCAAAAACAAAGCAAATGGAAATGATGTTAGTGTGAGAGAAATACAGATAAGTCGATATTGGGGTTTTCAAATATTGCAACTTATGCTTTTCTCTTACCATCCATATGATCAAAGTCAATCTCTCCAGAAGCACCTTCTGCTACGTATCCATTTCGTCATGCCCTCGACACCACAGATATGTCTGATCGTCTCACTTCTGAAGCTCGTATTGAGGGTTCTGCCTTAGTTTTACATTTCTGATGGAGGGTTGGAGGATTGATGGAGGATTCACACTCTAAGACAGCATTATTATTAGCATTTATGGTAATCAAGAATACTTTCCCCTTGTTCAAATTTTTTCATACATATAAAACTGAAAATATTTTTTTACTGTAAGCTCGTAGAAAAAAATTTAAATAGTGTGTTTGAGATTTTCATGCGCCATTTTATAATTTTAACGAGACATTTACGATTATAATATTTCACAGTTTCAACCAGATGTAAATGGTACACCATAAAACATTTTCCAAAACCATTATTTTAAAGTGATTTATGGTTCGACTTTTGATCATCAAAAAAGTTAATGCGTATGGAAAAATGACAATAAATTTAGGAATATGATTAATTGTTGGTACTGAAAAATATAAATATTTTAAACGTGTTTAGAAATTGAAGGTGACGCAGAAATATTTCAAATTTGATCAAAATTAACGGTAAAATTTATGCGGCGAAAACAAGGTCTCTTAGGTGAACGTGTGTGAAAAAATGGTTTATAATAGAATAAGAAAAATAGATATTAGACGGGAATGTATGATTGAAAGATATATATTGAGTAAGATAAAAATAAATGCCTTGAGGTGGCCTGATCTCATAGTATAAATGATTAAAGATCGTCTTACAAAAATATACACGGCTGCTTAGATAGGAACGAGGTAGAAGTCATCCAAGAAAGAGTAAACACGATAGCAAAAATTTGATTTGAAGGATAAGGAAGTAATGGGACGATACATAGACGTGAAGTCATCCAAGAAAGAGTAAACACGATAGCAAAAATTTGATTTGAAGGATAAGAAAGTAATGGGACGATACATAGACGTGCATCAAGCTAGAAATGTACGTCAAGAGAAAGGGTTAAGTTCCCTGTGCCTACTCATGATGACATAGTATGGTAACTAAAAAATTCTGTCATTAAATCGAAACAACATAAAATAAAGCGATACTTTTGTGTTAGAAGAGTAGAGATCTGCAGCCATAATGAACTATACACTGAAGTCCGCAACAAGTCAATAAAGCATCTGCCGTAGCTGGATGTCTAAAAAGTATGATATTGAAAATAAACACATGCGTATGCATGTAGGTCAGAATATATAAGACATGTGTGCGACCGACCATGACATATGCTATAGAAACGCAACCAGACACTGTCCGAACCAAGGGTCTCCTAAGGACAACGGAAATGAAGGTTCTAAGGTCACTCTCTGAAAAAACTCTCCGAGATCGTGTTCGCAATGTTGAAATAAGAATAACATTTGAAAAAGACGACATCGTTCGGTGGAGTAGATCCAGAAGAAGACATTGGAGAGACCACGTAGCCAGAATGGACAGTGATAGGCTTGTGTGCATAGCAACAAATGAAATCCCTTCTGGTCGCCGTCTACCCGGAAGACCGTCCAATGATAGTTGGACTTCGTCATCTCAGGAGCCATAGTTTTTGAATTACAGAAGATGTTAACGAAGAAGTTGTTTTTGAGTAACTACTTCGATTATTTGGACACATTGCCAGAAAAACCAAATCACTTGTGATAGGCAGCGTAGAAAGACAAAGATTTCGTAGTCTCACACCAACAAGAAGAAGTGACCTACCCTGAAAAAAAATTGTGACCGCTGAACTGGCTACCTGTATTTTTTGCCAATTCTTTGTTATTAGTGATAAAAGCTAAGCTTTTTATGAATGTACTGTTTGGTTAAGGGCACAATATATTTAGTAGTACAAAACGAATTAATTTGTAGTCACGATAGTTAATTTAAACATGAAATTTTTTCAGTGATAATAGGATCTGCAAAGGTCTCTTCAATGACTGGAATGATTGAATGCTGCTACCATCCTGTCACGAAGAAAAGGACAAGAGAAAAAGCGAATGACTCATAAGTGTAAGGAAAGGAACGTGATTGCTTAAAATTTTCTAATATATCTATTGTTTTTCGTATAAGCCTTTACTTCAAAGCGCCAAATGTTAGTAACAGTAAAATGTATAGTAAAGGGTTATTTCTCGGTCCGCATACATTAATCACTAAAAACGTTTGCTACACAAAAACATTTCAATTTTCTGATGCCGTGAATGCTAAATTGTTATGTCCTTAATGCTTCCTCCATTAATAATAAAATCATAATCGTTTTTCTCCAGAATAAATCTTCCCAGAGCGGAATCTGAAATTGTGAAGAATCTCTCTGACTCTAAGACGTCAATCTTATACCGAGTGCCTCAATTTTCTGGTTGAAATTAAAATGGATGAAAAACGTCACTTTAAAATATAATAATTATAATACGTTCGCCAGAGAGCGAGGATATTTTATAAAGGCTCTTATTTAGAGAGGCTCTGTGGACTTTCCATCGCAGAAATATTATTTACTTGAAGGATAATCGACACCAATTTTCCCTTTCAACATTTCAGCAGAGCTACCAACCAAAAACATCCATTCTTTTCTGTTTTCCTAATTTACTTCATTTCCATTTTCCGAGTTTTTCTAAACACTTATTAGATGATTTCAAGCATCTTTCATTCAACTGTGGAATTGTGTAGATTTGATTTCACACTTTTTAAGCGTTTTTTCATCAATTTCTCAACAAATGTCGTATAGTGTTATGAAATTCGATATGTAATTTGGTCTAGGACACTTGGCTGCGCCCACTTGTATATCTAAATACTTGAATATCAACTGCATACCTATAAAGAGCATTACAAAAATTAGTACGGAACACTTTGAATAAAAAAAGTAGCGACCAAATGGGCTCGCACCCAAGTGTCCATCGCGACCAAATTTATATGTTTAACGTGCATTAACGGGTTGAATTTTTGTGTTTTTCTGATCTCTTTTTTAAATGCTGCAACACAACACTTAATAAAATTTCCATAGATAACGGATTATTATAAAGTATGTATGTTAAAAATTTCTCAATGTAAACAAGTATTTCTCTTTTCAGTTGAGTTAAGTAAATATGTAATCATTGTATTAGTTTTTTTTAATAAATAATATTAATTACTACAGTATTCGTGTAATTTTTTAATGTTATTGTGAATGTCAAAATGTGATATATAATCAAGAATTCGATTATTCAACTGTCAGGGTATCTTTTGGGAAACATAATTAAATAGTTGTCCAAGTAACATATTATGTAAAATTTAGCTTATAATATGACGTTAGTTAACTTGTATATATTTGATCTTTGAAAGTGTCTGATAATGAATGACGTTATTTCTAATGACGTATCTGCATGGGGACCCATTTTCTGCATTTTTCTCATATCTGCCAAGGCCACCACTTAATAAAAAACTTAATAACTTACAAGTTTCATATTAACTAATCATTGCTACCTGCTGTGGTATATCCTTACACAGAAAAAAAGTGCCTTTATAATAAGATCTACGTCTGGCAGCCGCTGACTCTTGGCCTATTCTATAAATATAATTTTTACAAAATAGATTCAGACGACGCGACGAAACATCGTCACTTAAATTATTCCATTGTCTAGCAATGCAGTACATATTTGTAATATATTGATGTTGCGCCTTATAACAGTCAATCAGTTTAGCTTATAGGCATTATACGAGTATGTACGAAAGGAGTTCGGCATTCTTCGTAATTTGGGAGATTTACATACATAAACGAGTGTCTGGGGTAAGGCCGAGGTGGATTGATCTATTATATTGCCCTCACGTTGTGGTTCATTTGTATAAACTACTATTGTACTTCTACCTTATAAATATCAAATACTGTATTCTAATAATAAAAGTGTAAATAGTCAAACAGGTCTATTAGCTGTCTGCTACAGACGCATGCCTAAAGTTCACTGGTCAGAACACATCAGCAACGATGAGGTACTAAGTAGGGTTGGAGAGACAAGGCAACTTATGAAAAGAATTGCCCAACAGAGAACAACTTGGATAGGCCACAACATCCGGCACCCAGGCCTGCTTTTTACCATCGTCGAAGGAATGATTGATGAGGGCAACTGTAGAGGTCGCCCCAGAAACAACTATATAGACCAGATAATCGGCGACGTGCGCGGTAGCAGTTAATTGTGACCCAGAAGAAGAAGTTATTTAAAAGTACCATTTATTAAACTATTCATAGGCTTTTGTTTATTATGAATATATAAAAATAAATGAAAAATATACCAAAGAATTTTTCCACAATGACCGAACGTTATCGACGAGGTGACTCGGCATTATCAAGGTCTAAAATGAAACATTTCCTTTCATTAATTTTAAAATGGATTTCCACTCTGTTAAGACAAAAAATTTAGAACCGTTAATAAAAATATATTACAACAATACCTGCTTTCGATCGATAAGTATGATTTTTAAATAAGAAAATATTTCCTACCAAAATAATTCCGACCAGGCAAATAATATTTATCACTTTGCTGTGAACCGCTGAATATTAATCCTTCAGGATTATATCTTTTGAACCCTCCTTACGGGAATATCTTCCGGAGATTATGTTTTTTTCTTCTCTTTCTCGTTGAAAATCTTCCCTCAAAATCGTATCTGCAATATTATTTTTATGCGAATTTAAATTCATAAAAATATCCTCTCAAATATTAGTATTAACATTTCCGGATATTACGACGAAAATGAAAATATACATTTAAAAAAAGGTTTAATTTTTTGATATTATATTGTATTTCTAAATGATTTATTAGTTTTATTTTTATAATTTTTAATAAGTTACTAGGATATTTATGCTTTGTTTTTTGTTATTAAAACAAGGATTACTTATGTTTTCTTATACTTTTACTTTACTGTATAAAACCCGAAAATAAAAAAGTACTTCTTTACTATTGAAGGAATATTTCTGTTATATTTTTTTTCGGTAGTATTCATGGATCAAATCAATTGATTTTATAATTATTTATGCAAACACCAAAGAAAACAATTTTATAAATAAACCCCATTTCCCTGAAAAAAATGTGTATTATTTGAGGCTTATTGTATTTTTAACCAAAAAATAACGGCTACAGTAGGTACTTGCATTTATCACATTTTTTAACATCTCAATAGAGACGAAGTTGGAATATTGTAGAAGAACCAGGAATTCAAGGCACCTACAGGGCTTACAACCTGTCATCACCTGGTTTACGTGATCACTTCAGGCGCTTGCGCAACGTTCACAAATTATGTCTTCTTATTGAGTTACCTTATCAATGCAATGTTGAAAGTTCTATATATTTTAATAATGAGAAAAAGATCAAAATAAATTGTTTTTACTATCGTCAAATAAGAAATATCGAACAAAGCTTTTTGTAACGCCATCTATTGAGAAGTTTGTTTTTTGTAAACAATGAAAGCAACAGTCCTTATAAATGAGATGACGGTGTCACACACAGATGTCACTCCTGAACTGCGCCAGAAAGACGTGAAAAATTGCTCATGTGTCTGTTATAGACACTCGTGTAAAGATATAATTTTGAAATAATGAAATTTTTACTATACGCACAATTTCTGTGAATGCTGTTCTCATGCCATAAAATTTGCCGATCTGAATCACACGTCAATGTCTTTACAAAAAATATCAACAAACAGGCGTTTCTCTTGACAGAAACTTTTGTAGATATTTTCAACATAGCTAGGGTGTCTGGTAAGTTTGACATAACTTAAAACTTATTTGACAATAATTGTGAATTGTAAGCGTAGATTATTTGCATGAATACATATTTTTGACTTATTAACAAAGTTGGCATGTCGAGTGTATGACGTATGATATTACGAATCAAAATATACATTTCCCTTTCACACACAAATCAAACACATTCCGACCCCTAAACATTTCAAGAATTATTCAATTAAGCTACACTTTGACATACAATCAACGTCGAGTTACCGAAATATTGTACTTTATTTTGCACAAAACAAAACTGTGCGTATCAAAGGGAAGGGAGTTTTCACGTGAAATGTTATTTAACAATACCCTTCAAAACACAATAGAAATAATGAAAATTTAACTCACAAACAATATGCAACAACCTTTGTTTTGTAGCATGAAAATTGGGGATCACTGCTCCCTACCTACTCTTGCTCAGGTATAACTGTTAAATACAAATATAATACTGGAACAACTGTGTATTTTGAACAATGTTTTGTTTTGTTAAATCGACATAACGATAGACATAAATATGATATTACACAATATGAAATATTTTAGAACCTGGGTGTTATCTACATAATATCATATCGTAAACATTTTCATATCGAAAACCAATATTATTACTTCTAAAGGATTACAAAATTATGAAATAAAACGGATTATTACAGATATAAATTGAAAGTATATAGTACCTACATATATTTGATTGTAGATCAGGCGGATTTGTAAGAAGTATTTTTATACTGTAGAATTTTTCTTACTAGCATAGAAAGTTCGAGTTATCGACATGACTAACACAAAACTATATACTAACTTCATTTTACCAAATATATGTAGATTAAGCTCCCCACCATCATAGGCAGGTAAAGGCCCCAATTTAATCTAACTGCTCTGATAATGAAGCAATTCTCAGGCCAAGAACGAATTTTTATAATGCCCTAAAAATTAAGATTTAACACTAATTTACCACAGGAAATTGTAAAAGAAGATTACCTAAAATTTGTATTATTTATAGCATCTGTAAAGTTTTAGATGTTTATTATGGAAATGAGTAGTAAATATGGTCAAAAAAAGGTTAACAGTTATTCATGAAATTATGTAAAAAAATACTATCGAATAAACAGAAATTAGAATACTTGTTTCAATACCACATATATTTTAATAGACATTGACCGGTACCAGTCTGCTGAAGACAGTCTGATGCTGGTCTTCAGCAGGCCAAAACCGGTCAGTGACTATTAAAATATAAGTGAAACTAAAACGAGTGTTCTTATTTCTATATTATAAATGGAGTTTGACCAAGAATTTTCCGACGACAAACTTAATAATACTTATATCTAAAGTTTTTGTGTTTAACTGAGTGGAAATCCTTTTGATAATTAATAAACAGATATACTCAACTATTTTCCACAAAATTCGACTACAATATTGTAGTGTTAGAGTCGTATTACAAGAGTACAAGGGAAAAATGTAAGAAAGAGGTAAGGTCCCGTACTGCGAGAATACTGCTTACTGGACCTCAAATTTTTCTTACATTATTCTTAAATATATCCCATAATACGACCGTTAATGTTGTAGTGAAGGCAGTAGCGGAATTGTTTATGGAAGCCGAAAATCATGGCTTGCCTATGAATATTAGGTATGTTAAGAAATTCATTTATTTGTTTTATTGCAACCATACAAGATTAAAAATTAAACCGTTTGTAGATACGATGCTTTACAGGGTCACAAATTGAGATATTATTTTGGAACGTGATTTTAAAAATATTTATCATGACCACACTGAAAAAAAAGTTATGTTAAAATGAACCGAACTATAGTGACAACAAAACAATTCGTTTTGTACTACTAAATGTTTTGTGCGCTTAACCAAACAGTGCAGTCATAAATGGATAAACTTTTATTACTGATAACAAAGGTTTGGCTACAAACGCAGGTAGCCAGTTCAGTGGTCAAATTTTTTTTCAGTGCACTGAAATGAACAACGATGCTAAAAAATGTTATATTTTCGACATTTCCCAATTTCCTTCCAGGGGTTGCCTAGTCCGAAGGTTTTTGTCTCACCCCTGAGTGAAGGATAAATTTTGTTGAAATTGGTACGTTTTTATACACCTCGATAAAGCCGAGTCAGCTTGGCGAAAACGATCAGACATTGTAATCGAATTCTGTGGAAAAATACTTTGGTGTATTGTTTTATTAATTTTAATACTTATATCAAACATTAATTTGGATAGACTCTTATAATATTTCGTTATAACTGGTTTTTATTTTTATATTGTAATTTTTTTCTGTTTTATTTCACTCTTGTTTATTCTCTTTTGTTTTAACTAATGTTTTATTATGAAGTTACTTATTGTTTACCATTTATGGAAACTTTGCTGGTTTATTTGATTTTGCTGTACCAATACAATGTGATTTTTCAGATGCGTAATTTAATATTTTTTGGACGTTGCTGAATTGAAATTACTTTGTTGAGGTTTTTAATGGTTGCGTGGTTTCACCTATATTGGGAAGAGACAAATTATAACGGAACGCGCAAATGACTCAAACCAGATAGAGTGAAACAAAGTTCCTACCTAAATGACTGTGGAAGGGTGAAGAACTCTGGAACATTCCTCTCAGCCCCTGGGGCCTTATTCTCGTTCACGTGTAATGTTTTGCGATTAGTTCCGCTAATCTTTACGTATCACAGAATGTTAAGTGAAAGTTACGTAGTCATTTATAACTATAATCATAAATATAGGTTTAGTTAGTCTTTAATGATCATAGCGACTCGCGTGAGCGAGATGCTTTATAGATTGAATAGAAATTGGTTGCAGGAATAAGTTTATCAACACTTTTGCCATTTGAGGTAAGGAATAAGTTTATTATGTATTCGTATTATTCAAGCCATTTGATCACATTTTTCAACATATTTTTATATATGTCAACATATTTTTTACCTACTTAATGATTTTGAACACTATTTATTTATTTTTACGCTTAAATTTTCGCGTTTAATGGCAACTTTGACAGCTCATCAGACATTGGTAAAATGACCTGTGCGCTTACTAAGCTCTAGTGATGAATTTATTCCACTGACATCCAATCTTGCCACATAATTCCGTCACTGTACCTCCTCATCAATACATTGGCGAAACCACACTGTATTTACACAACTATATGTTTCCCTAATAAACAAATTAAAATTAATGATTTTTCTCTACTTTACTTATTTATTTGTTAATTCGTTGAAATTATTTTTAGTAACACTGTGGAAATCCAAAAAATAGAATCAGTCACATTTCAGATGCTGAAGATGAACTAGTACAGTTCGAAAACGTTCCATCCAATATAAATGTGAAATGGAAGAAACAAAGTTTTTTGTTACCAAATTTTTATTTAAAGATTTTTATTTAAAAAAAATTATTTACTTAATTTATTTATTATTTTTAATATCATCACTAATACACGTTGTGCAAGTGGCTAGTTTACTACCAAATTACAAAAGTGTTTCCTGCCCAGAGAAGCAAGATTTGTTAAACAAATAATTTTTGATTAATTTGGCCTCTGCTGGGAATCGAACCCATGGCGCCGGCACAAAGCCAAATGACTCACCACTTTTCCACGGCGGTCAAACACCATAGTATTGGGTATAGCAGTACAAAACCGTAAGATCAATATTGACATAAGCTGCAGAAACAAGAGCGGACGCAACTAGAACCAAAGACCTGTTCAGAGTTTCAGAAATGAAAGCTCTACGCGCTGTCATAGGGAAAATACAGATTGCGGAACAAGGAGATTCTGTTGACCTGTAAGACCGTGGACATCATACATACAATGGAGCAGACCCAGGAGGAGGGAGATTTGGGAGGGACCACATAAACAACATATGTATCATCGGGACACATCGCTTTCCCTGAAGACCACCAGAAAAGATAAAGGACAACTGGACGTTGGCCTTCCGAGAAATACATAAAGTTACTGTTATCAGGCTCCACTAATATTCAATATTCTTCCCGACTATCTAAAATCAATCAATTCCTCTCTCAAATTTAAAAATAATGTCAAGATGTTTGTATTGTCTGAGGATGTCAAAAGTATTATTTCATCGTTATCCTCCCTAAGTTGAAATATATGTTTATTTCTTTTTCAATTCTCATGGTTACCCTACATATAATATTTTTGTTATTGTATTATTTATCATTTATATTCTTTAAACAATATTGTTACAAGTGGTTTATAAGTACCCAACTAGCAACATTAGTGACATGTTGTTTTGTATAATATTATTTTTGTATCATTTATGTCTGTCAAAAATGTGAATTTATTTCACCTCGATACAGATTTATCCTAGTGAGGTCGAATACATTATTTCATATTAATTGTACTCAATAACTTATAAGATTTTTATAAATAAATAAATAAAGATACCTTCTCCTTTTGTCGCTCCTAAATGAGGTTGGGGATCATCACACCAAACTCACAGGGGTGTGCCTAGAACCTTCGGACTAGGCAAACCCTGAAAGGAAATTGGGAAATGTCGAAAATTTAATGTTTTTTTTGCATCGTTGTCCATTCGAGTGGCCATGAAAATATTTTAAAATCACATCATGCCAAAATAATTTACATTTGTGTCCCTGTCAAACATCGTATCTACAAATGGTTCAATTTTCAAATCTTAAATAAATATATCTAATAATAAAGCACAAAAAATATTAGGCCTTGAATTTCTTAACATAATATTCATAGGCGAGCCAAGATTTTCGGCTTCTATAAACAATACCGCTACTGCAAACTCATCTAGATTTTGCGCCAAAATAATTAGTGACGGAATCCTGAACTACTTCTTTTTTTTATTTACATTAATTATTAAAAAAGCCAATTGGCTCCTGACAATAATTCTTAGTTAAACATTGTAAAATAAAAGTCAATCATAATATACAGCAACACTTCACTTCAGTTTTTAATATAGCCTTATTTTTTTGTTAGCCGTTGGAATGCTTTTTCGTTCATAGTTTTTAGTTGTTCTGGTAATTTATTCAAATAGTACAAACATTTGCACATTATTCTTTCGTTTCCAATTTTTTTTGTAGCGTTCTCAGTTTCAAAATATTTTTTTGTACGTGTGTTGTAGTTGTGAATTTGTATTCTCTGCGTATTAGTTTTAATGTTTAGTTCAGTGTCTTCTATTATTCCTATTTTTATCTTGTGTATTAGTTTTAATGTTCTTCTGTATATTTAATTGTTTGGTTTCTTTTGTGTATATGTATGTATTTCGATGGTGTATATGCGTTTAGTCCGTAGCTCATTTATATTATTCTATTTTGCTTTCAAGATAGAAGTAAGTGGCGTTCGGTTCTCTCTGCCTACCCCGTAAGGGACATGGCGTGATGGTATGTATGTATGTATGTATGTATGTATGCTTTCATTGTAGCTTTTGGGTTTCTGTCTTATCGCCATTTGCCCAGAAAGATATTAGGTATGATAGTTTGCTTTTGATGTATGCGTTATATATCAGTACTTTCAGTTTTTAATGTGCTTCGTTTTTTATTGTGTACATTAACGCTGAGTACATTGATGCTTTATTTATTAATTTGTTTATGTGGTTCTTCCAGTTCAGTTTCCTGTCTATGGTTAGTCCTAGATACTCCATGTTTTTTTCTGTTTTCTTCTTATTCTTGTGCCGCTCCTTATGGAGGTTGGCGACCATCACATGAAACTCATTCCGGCCCTGTGCCAACTTAAATATGTAGTTACGCCGCGTCCGGAATCCCGAACCTGAGCTTTTTAAGCCACGATATTCTTTTACGCCGTCTATCCTTTCCTCCTGGGCAGTTGCTCACTCATCCTCTCCACATGGCTTGGACATGTGGAGAGGATGACTGAGCAACTGCCCGCCAGAAGAGTTCTTCACCATAGACCAGAGGGTGTGAGGCTTAGGGGGAGACCCAAGTTGAGATGGATGGACTGCGTCCAGGGGGACCTTGACTCTTTGGGCGTGGTCAATTGGAGACAAGGAGCCGCTGACAGATCAGAATGGCGAAGACTTCTTTTAGAAGCCAGGTCCCACCTTGGAATGTGGAGCTGATGATGATGATGATCCTTTCCTCCACTATAAGTTGTAGAAGGGCATATCTATCACCACGGAATATGTGGCCAAACTATCTCTCTCCCTTTGTATAAATTGTAAAAGGCAAAAATAAAGATATACTCGTATAGATCAAGAAAAAAAGTAAGAAAGTTTTTGTATTAAAGTGTTTGGTGTTGGCCACAACCCGCTCGTTGTATATTCATTAGAGTGAGTGTAATTATACAAGTCGATGAAATATTGATTAATCATCAATTTGTGATGAGATCATTACGATTGAATCAATGTTTAATTGTGAAATTAATGTTGGATGCTGCGTAGATGAATAGTTGAGATTAAAAGGATGAATGCTCGAGTGAATCTCAAATTAATTGCTGCCAATTTAACACAATTTCGTTTCAATAACAGTTGACCATTTTTCCATTATTTGGATATCAGTATCAAAGTTAAATTGGTTCAATCTTTGAACTAATTAATGATATTGTTAATTTTATTAATCATACTATTAAAGTAATTGAAAACGGCTTTTTTTAATTGTTTATTAGTTTATAAAATTTAAATTTGTTTATATTGTTTTTTACACTAAACTGTATTAACAGTTTCTCAGTGCAAGCTCCTCTCGTACACTACAAATAAATAGTTATTCAACCATCAATATAAATCTACATATATTTTACATATACAAAACATCAAAATTAAGCCATACCAGACTTACTTCATTTTGCATAGGCCAGACTTACGTTGTAGTATAAAGACCGTTTTCTGTTAAAGGATACCATCTTCTTCTTTCTCAGCCATCTCTCCACTGCTGGATGTAGGCCTCTTCTAAAAGCTTCCACTCGTCTTTTTTCTGGGCTTTTCGAACCCATCCGCTCCCAGCGACAGGGACAATATCATCGGCCCACCTTTTCTGGGGCCGTCCTATTCTCCTTTTCATATCCCCTGGTCCCCAATTTAGAATTCTGGGTGCCCATCTGTCCGTACCCTGTCTGGCAACATGACCTGCCCATTGCCATTTAAGTTTTGCAACTCGATCCATGACATCAACAACTTTTGTCTGGCGTCTGATTTCTTCATTTCTAATTTTGTCTCTTAGACTTACGCCTATCATTTGCCTTGCCATGGATCTCTGAGTGCATTTTAGCTTATGTATGGTCCTCGCAGTTAGCGTGATAGTTTCCAGACCATACGTAAGCACAGGCAGGAAACATGTTTCAAACACTTTTCTTTTCAGACATGTGGGAATATCTCTGTTTTTTAGGACATGTTTAAGTTTCCCAAAGGCTGCCCAACCTAGTCCGATCCTTCTGGGTATTTCTGCTGTCTGGTTATCCTTTCCTAATTTTATCTTGTGTCCAAGGTTTCAACAGCTTCAATTATTTTACTATCAATTGTGATAGTGCTGTTAGATGGACTCATGATTTTCGTTTTGTTAATATTAATTTCCAGGCCGACCATTAGGGAAGCATCGTGGAGTTCTTTTATCATAATATGAAGTTCTTCCAGATCATCACTTATAAGCACTATGTCATCTGCAAAAAGGATACCATAGCAGGTAACAATAATTGGATAATATGAACCATGAGTAGTGTTGGATTTCGGAGATAAAAGCACTCAAAGTGTTAAAGAATATTATTTTAACACGTCAGTTATACGAAGCGAAGCAATAAAGCGTGTTTTTTCTATATATACTAGGTATTTTTTTATATATTTACTATGTTTTACTAAATAATTATTATTACTAGAACAATCTAATACATTATATTCAAGATGCCAAATTCTATTGATTCTAACATTTGAAATGGTTTTCCCTCCAAAAGAAATGTAACGAACTATAATCATATAAAACTTAATTTTCCCCATATATATTATATTCTACCCCATGATGTCGATACTATGTCAATACTAATGCTTGCACTGTCGAGCCGAGCCATCATAAAAATAGTATATCCTTTGGCAGCGTAAATTCGAACTCCCTATAAATGCCGACACAAAAATATGTACCTACCGCAGATACAGAAAGCTGAATGTTAAAAAACATTTATATATGACTTGTTTACCTTTTAAAAAAATTTAAAAATATAAATCAATTATCATGCATTAGTTAGGTGTAGTTTTTATTTGATTTGTTATACAATTTGACCTTTTTCTGGCATCATGAAAATTTGATTTAAATATTTTTAAAAATTACTATTTTATACTCTTATCTATTTTTTTGTAAAAAATAAACAAAACTGTTGGTGTTCATATAAATAAATAAATTAATAAAGTTATAAATATCAAATATAATATATCTTTAATCTGTACATTGACTACTGTGTAAAAGAACTGAAGAATGCAAATATAGGTTTGAAGCTGGATGATGTCAATGTATGCGATCTTATGTATGCGGATGACAAGGTCTTAATGGCAGAAATTGTGAAAGACTTAGAATACTTGGTAAAAATGGTATTCGATGTATGCATCCAAAATGGACTGAGAATGAATGGAGCTAAGTCTAAAGTAATGGTATTTGAGAAGAGCGAAAGACGAACAATATGCGAGATACGAGTTAATAATGAACTACTAGAACAAGTGGATGAATATGTGTATCTAGGAAGTATGTTTCAGCATGATGGAAAATTGGAAAAGGATATAGAAAGAAGGGTAACGGCAGCAAATAGAGTAAATGGTGCATTAAGAACAATAATGGCTGACCCAATTATTTCAAGGACAACAAAACTCGCTGTGCACAACGCTATTGTCGTTCCAACCATAATGTATGCAAGTGAGACATGGGTATGGCAGAAGACGCATGAAAGTAAAATTAACGCTGTAGAAATGAGGTCCCTAAGACGAATGTGTGGTAAAACAATTTATGATAGGATAAGGAATCAAGATATCAGAAGAGAATGTAAGATTGAAAGGGATATTTTGAGTAGAATGAAGATAAATGCTTTGCGATGGTTCGGACATGTAGAGAGAATGAACGATGAACGACTGACAAAGAAAGTATACAAGGCTGAAAAGAGTGGGATGAGATGTAAGGGTCGTCCGTGAAAGAGCTGGCATGATCATATAAATGAGATTTTGAAAGAGGGGAACATACGAAGTCAGAACAATAGGAGAGCATGTATGACGCGATGTATGAATGTAAATGAGGCAAAACAGGTATGTCAAGATAGAAGAGTCTGGCGTTCGGTTCTCTCTGCCTACCCCAAATAGGGAAACGGCGTGATGGTATGTATATGTAGTTATGTATATAAATATCAAAAATAAATTAAGTAATAAATGAATAAAAAAATAATCAAGATTAAATAAAAGAATAAATAACTAATTAAGAAATAAAATTTGTGAATATTTTATTTATTTATTTATTTATTTTGCGTATATAGCGGCGAATGAAATCCCCTCTGATCGCCGCCTACCCGGAACACCATCCAAGAGATGGAAGGATAGTTGGACTTCGTCATCCCAGGAGGCATATTTTCTGAAGAACAGACCAACTAGAATCTACTAAACGAAGAACAAGAAAAATAAATAAATAAATAATTATTAAGTAGACTGTGTAAAATCTCACTAGTGGAACTGGTTGTGCAATAATTAATACTGTTTTATTTTGATTTTATTTTATATAATTAACAAGTCGAGGTCTGCCATTTGTGGAATGGACGTTCAATTATTTGTGATTTATTTTGACGTGTTTTTCGATCGAATTGTAATGTGCTGCCAACTTCGGTTCGTTGGCCCACTTCTGCATTAGAATTTATCTCCAGCGTGTTTCTCAAAATTAACAAATAAAAAAAAAACAAAGCATGTATTTGTGGTGATTTGTTTATCTTTATAAATATATACACATTCTTTGGTCTACTTTTGGATACGACCTGTTATGCGACGATCGTAACAGGACCCCTATGCTGATATTGGAAGTTGGTGCTGTTCCTGGGAAGACAGATAGATAGGTACGCCTTAAGAAAGTGTCTGTCTTTATATTCACAGATGAAATATCAGATCTCGATTTAAAGTTGACTTGCTCACAACATTTTTTTGGGGTAATTCGGCCCCATACCTCCGGACAGCGGGGCTATTTATACGCCTGCTCGTCCAAGAACTAACTGTTCCCTCCTTAGATATATAAAGACTTAAAAAATTTCAGTGAATTGCTTTTGGACATATCACATTCAGCAGGTAGAGATATAATATTTCCTGTAAAGTGACCATGTTCCCCGAGCCAGTACATAGCATGTGCATTTTATTCAATTTCAATCTCATTAAGTAATTTGAAAAATAATTACACTTAAAGGGGCGACTGCTGCCAACGTACCCATTTTCAATTTGATATACCATCATTATTTCTAATCAAAACGTTTTGAAAATAATAATTTACATAGTTTTGGTATTAATAAAGAAAAATATACATTAACTTTTTGATAATGTTCAGTATAAATTCTTGTAGAATGGCAAACCCCGATTTCCAACGTTTATCGTATATTTTCAATAAACTTTAAATTAAAGAACACAAAAATATCTGGAAAAATATGTCGCGACGTTGCATCGATGCTTCAAGTTTAATAAAGAAACCTAAAAAACATTTATTTTCCATTCAGCGCCATTGCGAAATAAAAGATTTTTTGGTATATTTACTTAACCAGATGCATTAATCCAACGTCACAACATATTTTTCCAGATTTTATATTCTTCTTTAATTTAAAAAAAATATATATTGCTCTATACCTTATATTTTTTTTAGAAATATAAGATGAATGTCAAAAATCGAGGTATGCTTATTATTTTTCTACAAGAATATAATCAAAAAGTTAAGGTATATTTTTCTTTATTAATATCCAAGCAACCTAAACATTTTTTTTTTTCAAAATGATTCGTTATGTAGTAATGATGATATATCAAATAGAAAAAATTGATACGTTGGCAGCAGTCGCCTCCTTAAACATAAATGGTCTTACTTACTATTTGCAATTTGTGTTTTTTTTTTTGTTTTTTTTTTTGTTTTGTTTTTTTATTACCCTGTTTTTTGTATGGCCGAAACTGACAGCATTGGATTAAACTCGTATTTTAAATAGTAAGGCCTAATAGGAATATGGAACATTTTCATAAATGATAATATATAGTACATACATACCATCACGGTATAGCCCACAATGTGGGCTTACCAGCGACAGATGTGCTGGTGTGCATGACCTTTTTAAATGTAGCATTCGTGTATATGTACTCACATACTAGTTACGTTTCACCAGAAAGGCAACAGGCAGAATGGGTGGTGAACGTCATTGCTGAACTATGTAAGAGTTTATAGGGTTTGTCTTGACGCCCATGTATAATATCGTGTCACGTGATGATGCGGTAAGTTATCCCTACGCGTGTTCTAATGTTACGAATTTGAATTTCAAATTGTTTCACAAAAGCCATTTCCGAGCCAATTAAATGTCGAATTTCGCCAGTCAGTACGGCCCTAGCATTAATTTCACAGGCGGGGCTTAAAATTATTTTGTCAGGAGAACAGCGCTAAAAAAACTGTGTTAAGATTTTTTTTGTGTGTCTACTTAAGTCCGTTATGAACTCATTCCTTCCCTTAATTGCAATAGACGAGAAGTTCGCATTTCATAAAGTAGATTGCTTTTTAAGGGGACAATTTGATTTCTGTCTCGATCAAAACAAAAATATGAACTTTTTTAATTAATAATCGTGTTTATTTTCTTGTTGCTAATGAGAATTTGAAAAATCGCTTTGAACCATATCTACATACCTTTTTCTTAACCTATATGTTTATTTCATTATATGGGTTATTTTTTTAAATTTGGAAAAGTATTTTCAATTCACATCGAATTTTCAAATTAATAAAAAAACACTATTTTTGAGTGTATTTGAGTGTATTATCGAATAATTATTTATTTACTAGTTTCGTGTAACACATGAGATCCAACTGTCGATGGCGATAGTATGCATAATGAAGAATATGTACCAAAGTATAAACACATTCCTTAACACAAATCAATAAATACTTATTTTAAGATATTTTATTACACAGCTATTTTGATAAGCTTGCCCATAGTTTTGATTGGCATACTTGGATCGCACAGAACGCCCGTGAGTGTTTTCCATTTACTCCAAGCCATGCTCACCCTGTGAGAGACGTCAGCATCCACACTGGCATCCGCTGAAAGAACCGACCCTAAGTATTTGAAGTTTGTCACCTTGGGTACGGCAGTGCCATCTGGAAAGTATTCCATAAACCCAATCTTTGTCCTGCTAATGCGTAGCCCAAATCTTTCGAGTGCTTCAGTCCATTTTGATAGGGTCTCTTGCTATGGCCCCTTGCATTTGCAATTGTGGTGAATAATGGTTATAAATAATTCATTAAGCAAAATTACATTATAAATTGAAAGGGATCTGGATAATGTCCTCGTCGGATGAAATAACTATCGCCACCGTAAGCCAAACATGTAGAAACAAACAAATTATTTTATTTCTGTTAACGTCCATACATCCTGTGGATGTAATGAGGTTTTTCCGAATGACAATTTCTTCCAACTGAACAACGAAAACTGATCCAGGAGAAATAACGTTAGAAGTGTTTTCTATATCAGCTCTTTCTTTGCTCCAGGTCACAGAAGCCAACCGACTTACTACTTTGCATTAGAGGATTTTCGCAGTCTACTACCACACTCCTTTGAGAACGATGTAGGACTTTTAGTTCTATTCACACCGGAGTGGCTGCTCGTCGGACAACACAAGGACTACCATCAGGCATAGGTATTTCATAACTCTGCCACTAAAATCCCAACTCAAAATGTGGAGGCCAGCCTAATCGAACTTGGATTAACTACCGACAATCCGCTGACAGAGGACTTCCCCCTACCCCTTGGTGTTGGCGAATTAACGACTAGCGTCTGGCGACAGATAAATCAAGGGAAAATTATACGGGATCCAATTAAATAAATACAACTTAATAACAGTATGATGTGCACGTAAATCCCACCCCCTTATAATGTTTTGTTTCGGTCCAGTTAGTCCTTAATAATAATAGCGACTCGCGTGAGCGAGTTGCTTTATAAATTGAATGGAAATTGAACTCATAGTGGAGCTTGTGTCTGTGTCAACGATACGCTGACAACATGGTTCCCTATTCATATGGGGGTGAAGCAAGGCTGCGTATTATCCCCATGGCTGTTCAATCTTTATATTGATCACTGCGTAAGAGCACTAAAGAATGAAAATATAGGCCTGACACTAAATACTGTAAATGTACGTAATTTGATGTATGCAGATGATAAAGTGGTGATTGCTGAATGTGCGGATGAATTACAGTATTTAATGAATAAAGTGTATGAAGGATTCTTGCAGAATGGACTGAGAATGAATGTGAGTAAATCTAAGATATTGGTATTCGAAAAACTGCCCTACATTATGCAATTGCCAAAATTGCCATACATTATGCAATTGTACTGCCCACTTTGATGTATGCCAGTGAAACATGGACGTGGCAAAAGACGCATGAAAGTAGAATAAATGCTGTGGAAATGAGATCACTAAGAAGAGTATGTAATAGAACGATATATGATAGAATAAAAAATGAGGACATAAGGAGGGAATGCAAGATGAAGAAGAGTATTATAAATAAAATGAAAGTGAATTCCTTGAGGTGGTTTGGACATATTGAAAGAATGAATAATGAACGACTGACCAAAAAAATATACGTGGGAGTAAGAGATGGAGTGAATAGTAGGGGCCGCCCCAGAAAGGGATGGCATGACCATGTGAATGATATTTTGAATGAAGGAAATATAAGAAGCTTGAATAATCGACGAGCATGTATGAGACGATGCATGGATGTAAAGGAAGCTAGGAATGTATGCAAAAATAGAGGAGTATGGCGCTCGATTCTCTCTGCTTATCCCGTAAGGGATATGGCGTGATGGTATGTATGTAAGAAATTGAACGCAGGAACAATATTAACAACACCTTTGACATTTGAGGTCATTTTTTATTTATTTATTTAAGATCTGGTACACGGTCAAAACACAATACACATTTAAGGCTACACTAGTACTCCCAATGTGATAAGTTGCATTAGCGTTTCCTCATTTACTCAGCCATATCAATCATAACAAAAAATTCCACAAGGCACAGCCTGTCTGTGGGTATACCAATCAAAATATAGACAAAATTATTTTGTTAATATCATTAGATAATAATACAATATATAGAAAGAAATAAAGCAAAATGCAAGACATACGTTCAAATATATAAAGAATTTAAAGAAAACAAGTTATAGATATAAAACATGCATACACATATGTAGATCAATAGGTAGGTACCTATATACAAAACAGCAGACCGACAGCGGTCCTACCAAATATTATACCCGCAGTTGACAGCAACAATACTTGGCAAGTACAACCAACGATATGTATATCGCAGTCAATCTACATATTTCATAAGTTTAAAAAATTTCAATAAAATATGAAAATACAAAAAAAAAATTGAATAAGTTTATCGTGTATTCGCATTTGATCACATTTTTCAAATAAATTATTTTTCTCAACATATTATTAACGAAGTCATAAGATACCTACTATTTTAAAAACTATTTATTATTTTTTTATTCAGTTAAATATTTGTCCGCACGCGCATTTCCGACTTCCGTCCCTTGATCCGTCTGTCGCAAAACGTCATGTGAATTAACGCCGCATTTGACAGTGACCGACGAGCAAGCTCTTCCATATCTATGTTATATTTATTTATTTATTTATGAGAGAAAAAACAATTACACATCACACATACATATTTTTGTTTTATAGATAATAAATTTGATTTATATGTGCAATCACAATATTTCCCATAGAGAAGTTACAATGTAAACATAGACGTGCTTAGAGATTTAAGAAAAAGATAAAAGTAATAAAATATAAAAAATCAATACTTATTGAAAAAACATATTATGAAGTATAGTTTGGAATACACATATAACACTACATCCTCAACATATATGTATCATTCTATTATGCAATCAATGGTAGACCACTGGACTATATTTTCTATAAACAAATAAATGTAAAAAACAACAAGTCCCTGATTGCGGATCCCACAGTGCAAGTCCCTGGCTTCAACCTGCCTAGAAGACTTTGGGTTCAACTCAACAGAATCCGCACAGGCCAGGGGTGCTATAACTACCTTCTCTGGAAGTGGGGGAAAAGAACCTCTCCCAATTGCGAATGCGGAGCGGAGACTCAGACGGTGGCACATTTGGTGTGGGAGTGCACCTTACACGGATTCGAGGGAGAGATAGAGGACATCCACAGACTCGTCCCAACGGCGGTCGACTGGCTATTGACAGCAGAGTTTCGACTTTGAGCCAAGCAGATGCCGATGCCATACGCAAAGTAAAGTAAGTAATCACTGAAAGTCACCCACCGCTTACCCGGGTATCTCAGGCGCGTTAGCACCTCTTTACCCGCACTTACTTGCAAATCTTTTTACGCAGGCGGGCTCGGGGTTTGCCGGATGGGCTCCTCCCAACAAACCCCGCCTGCTAAATTATGGACTCTCAGTGCCCTCATTCGAGGATGAAGCCTACCTAATGCATCTTACTAATTAAAACTAATCTTAATTTCTAGGTACTTATAACTACTTATAAATATCATCATAATATAACTAAATATCTAACAAACTAATTATCTTAATACTACTGTCTTAGTCTTAAACTAATGGGTGAAGGAGCCAGGATAGAGGCGTCCCGACGTTCCATAAGAGCCATCGCACCCGCATCACCAGGTGCGATAGCTAACCTCGACGCGAGAAAGGAGGACCCACCCAGACGGGGGCACTTAATCAGACACCTCCACGAAGGGAGAAAGGACGGCACGAAACGTCAACGAGTCATCGACCACTCCGCCACAGCACCACTCCAGGCCAGATCAGGCCCATCACTGTACGAGATCCTCGACCGGAGGAAAACCCGGTCTTCGGAGCTCATCCCAGCGTGAAACCCACACATCAATAAACTCTTCGAAACGAGCAACATTGTGATAGTTCTCCAGCACTTCGCCAAACCAGACTGGTCGGGTGGTGCCAGCACACATACCTCCTATCAAATTCTCCCTGGCGTCCATCAACAAAGGGCACTCCCAAAGTATATGCTCAGCATTCTGGGCACCGGTACCACAAGCACACCACGGATCCGCCGCTAGGCCTAACTCAAAGAGTCGGCCTTTAAGCTCACCGTGTCCTGACACGAGCTGCACCGCATGATGGCTCAGTGCCAGCGTTCTCATACTCATCCTCTTTCTTAGGTCAGGGAAGAACTTATAGGTTACCCTAGCAGTTCCTCCTCTATCCCAGCGCTCCTGCCAAACTTCCATCGTCCTTTCTCTGACTCTATTGCTTGCCTCACTCAGACCACCAATCCCAGGTGCAACACAAACAATCACTCCTAAATGTTCAGCCCGCCTGTTGAGCCTGATACTCCTACGTGCGACAAAGTCCCGCACCTCGAGATCAGCAGGCAGGACACCAGCGATGACCGGAAGACCGTCGCTGGCCGCCGTGCGATACGCACCTGTAACAGCAAGCAAGGGAAGACGCTGGCCCCTCAGGATCGCAAGAGCAACCGAGCCAACGTAAAGTAAGTAATGTAAAAAATAAATATTTTTTATAAGTTCAATGTCCGCGAACTCTCTAGAATCTTTTACTGTACTATCATACCGTTATTGTCGCACGCTCGGCACCGAGGGCGATGAACTCGGCCTAGAGACGAACAAATATTCTCGCTGTCACCAGGCGCGCGCGCAACAAATTTCTCGAAGTGGTCTGCCACAATTCTCTTCTCCCACTCCCCCCATTACTGGGCAAATCGCATCACTACTACAAAACCACTTAGTTAAGCGATAAATATTTTGATAATATCAGTTTAAATTAATTTATATATTTAAGGAGCTAGAACACCAACACAATAACGACTTACCGCTATGCCAATATTGTGGGTAAAAAAATAATTCACACAGGATATCCTTAAAGTAAATGCTTTTTGAAAGCCGGCTTGACTTTATCCGGCACATACAGATTACCTACATATATAAAAAAACGATATTCATGGTATTTTAAAACATTCACAAATATTTACGCTTATTAATTGTGTTTCGCTGTGATGTTATGGTCAAAATAAAAATGAAATTTGAAAAATATATTTACATCATACATTTCAACAAATATTTTTTTACAATGATTGAAATTCCATATTATTTCGAAACGTAATAGACCTACATTATAACCGTAAAAATATTTATCTGCTTTTCGTAACAAATTTGTGTTGCTTTCGAAAGATTTCATTATTTTTCGGGATATTTTCCGCGCACTAGGTATATAGATAAGTAAAACGCTATGAATTAGATTGAAGAAAATATTTTTACATTATTCATATGATTTAATGTTACATCTTGTTCGCACACATCTTAATTATCATTCCATTGAGATGTAATTTAAATTTATTCATGTATAATTAAGTATACGAAACGCAGAACATTTCCAACTTAAATCTGTATACCTAATGGATTTGTTAATTGCTTTTCAAGTTCAGTTCGCAAAGGAACTTAGCGTATCAAATGTACATAATATAAATGTTGTCTTCTATGAATTCCTAGAGCATTGTAGTTAAATCATTATATTCACATAATAAATAGTACCGACTTTACTTCTGCTCCCGTTTGCGATACGAAAATTGGTATCTTTTTCCATGGCAACTTGAAATTGAAGATGGATTATCGATTAATTACATTCGCGTTTATTTTTCATGAAGTTTAAAAGTATGTATTTCACACAACTGCGCTTTATATTTGTAGTTGAAACTTAGCATCGTTGCATGATTTCGGAAGGACGCAGAAAGACTTGCCAAATGTTATGTGTGGAATTCCAGAGAATTGGTTATCACCGGTAAGACCACCAAATAAATTATGGGAAATTTGGACAACCGCATCACATGACCAAGACTTATTCCTGTCAAATAGATCATTGGTGTTTTAATAGATAAAGAAGGAAATATTTACATATCTAAGTTCTTTAATTTACAACCATTGGCACGCCGAAGAAATATAGCGGATGCAGTTCTATTATTCAAAATAGTGAACAGTAATAGATAACTCTGACCTTCTTGGACGACTAACATTTCACAATCCAACTCACAAAAACAGATATTCTAATACCTTTTATCTTCCTCGATGAAATACAAACTCAAAAAACACTCTTTCATTTACAGATCAACAAACTCCTTCAACTCAAACTTTAATCTTATTGATATTTTTAACTCCACTAATCAAACGATTAAACAAGTATGAAAACCATTTTACACACTCAACAGATAACTTAATCTCCTTTTAACTCCTTATAATTTTCACCTTATTCCTCGTCCCCATTTCCTCACAGTATTATCTTCTTAACCACCCTTCACTAAAGTATATGTTTTGACTGTCAATAGTCTAAATTAATCAGTGGAATATTTTTAATTCGTTTAATTTTATTGTTGTTTTATCAGTATCATTTGTACTTACTCTATATGTAACTATTAATATTCATAAATAAAATAAAATATCGGAGACGAACGTCTGGTTAAACAATTAATGATTGAATAGAAAATAAGGGAATCAGACAAGAGTGCTTTATGAAAAAA
The DNA here is from genome assembly GCA_963576475.1 of Molanna angustata. Taxonomy (NCBI): domain Eukaryota; kingdom Metazoa; phylum Arthropoda; class Insecta; order Trichoptera; family Molannidae; genus Molanna; species Molanna angustata. Next base: position 12,603,375 of record OY754978.1, on the reverse strand, counting down.
GATATTGCGAATAAGAAGAAAATAAATGCTTTGAAATAGTTTGGTCACATAGAAAGAATCAGTGGTGATCGTCTGCCAATGTTGAAAAATACGAAACATAATTAAATTTGGGATCAAATTGAAATAAAATATCTAAATTCTAGAAATCTAATTAATTTCCCTTTAAAAAACTATGTAGGTAATTTATTTTTCCTCGTCTACAATAAATAACGTCAATGATTTCTCAGAATTTTCGAATTATTGTGTTTCTTGACGTCTATGTTTTCTTCGACAGACGCTAAAGTTATTAATCCAATATTTTCTCTCACTTCAAATTCACATAATTTTTCTCTTGATAAAATTTAGCTTATTTCAAATCTTTAATTACTTCCGTTCAACTTGTATTTATCTCCAATCCCACAAGTTTTTTAATTTTTACTTAAGAACTCGACAACTTCACCTTTATTTGACCAATAATTCTTTGTCATATGCGAATCTATTATGAAATTTTGCAGTCACCATTTAAATATAATAATAAAAATAATAAAAATTTTATTCCAGTCTGTGAGCAGGGGGGTGCAATGCTACACAAACCATATTTTTACACACAAAATATCCATTAAATGTTACAGAAGAAGAAAAATATTTTACAGAATATAGATTATATACAAAAATGAGAAGAAAAAAAATAACAAATGAGTTTATATGAAATAAAAAAAAACACTATCGAAATGATATAATTATCGTCTTTGATCCAACACCTCTGTTCATCTTTGTGACAGTCTCGGACATTGATGCACCTGTACAGCCTTTATGATCGAGTTAGGGTTTGACCATATTCTCTCGCGGTATGCGGCGATTCGATGTCTGAGGACACCGCAAGAAATCCTTGACATCGCCCCTCCGCAAACATACTTAAAGCGCTGCTATGTGGGTGCTTGTTATTTATTTTTCTTTTGAAAACGATTAATTTAAAATATTTGAGGCTGAAAAGACATTGCCACAAATTTATTGATATGAATATTCTATAGTATGTAGTATAAGGATTGGCCTTCCGCCAAATGTATAATCACACGATAACGGTGACTATTTCGTTAAAAGTAAAGTGTAACCTTGTTTGAATTATATGTACTGTTCCTGGAAACTTTGTCACAAATACCACATATAATCAAATCCGATGAATCCACACAACTTACTTACAAAATGAACCTAAAACTATCTCCGACAACGCCACCCACATCAAGCTGTTTACAAACTACCTACATAGCATAATCTGATCGCAATATCGCCAAAAATAATACAATACAAATATTACATTTTATGATAATACCTAGATTATTAAAATTTCAATATTCACAATTTCAAGTTGTGGCGTTTCTTTCTTTTGTGAAAAAACGTATGAGGGTGAACATAATATTATTCTAGTTTTTTTTTTTTGAGTCAAACAAAAATGATTATGGTTCTACATATAATATCGTCCCTCTCCTGACTAACAGTCGTATCTGACATTTTTCGCAAACTCGAGTTAGGACCACCAATGTGTAGATACTTATATGTTGTACGCATGTTCTCACTAAAGGTCTCGACTGTATCACCTCCCGTTAACTTGGAATAGCTTAGTTATTTGCTGTCTACGAATTACTGAAAATAAAATATCACTAATAGACCTATGTGCAAATACGATTCTAATATATATAAGAATGATTCATATATAGAAGAATACAAATAAAATATTAAAATATATTTACACCGTGTGCTGGGAGAGATTAAAATATGCACGCGCAAAACACTAAAAATGCTCTCCTGAACAATTTGCATTTTGCAGATACGACTGTTAGTCTGGAGAGGGACGATATTTTCCTTGTATCAGGACGACCGGTTCTAGGCCCTTATTATCTGGGGGGCAACTCCGGTCAAACGGTGGAGTCAAAACCCTCACGATAACCCATCCCATGGAATTAACTATCCTATGCAGTTCTATGATATCCTAAGATATTATAGAAATTCATAAGATAATAATATCCATTTATACACTGAAAAAAATATTTTGACAACCGAACTGGCTACCTGCGTTTTAGCCAAACCTTTTTTATCAGTAATTAAAGTTTATGACTGTACTGTTCGGCTATGTGCACATAACCAAATGTACTGTAGTCACTATAGTTCGGTTAATTTTAACATGAATTTTTGTTACTATTAACAAAAATTGCTTTTCAGTGTATGGGCTATCATGAGGAATTAGATTCCACCGTTTGACAGGACTTGCCTCAAAAGTCTACATATTTTTCATACTGTCTATCATACAATCAACATATTCATAATTGAGACTAATTATTTTTGATGATTACCAAATCCTTTATCAAATATATTTTTTAACAGATTTTTTTTTAATTATCTCAATAGAGACGAAGTTGGAATATTTATTGTAGGAGAACCGGGAAATCAAGGCACCTACAGGGCTTACGACCTGTCATCGGCTGGTTTACGTGATCACTTTATGAGCTTGCGCAACGTTCACCAATTATGCCTTTTTAATGAGATCCCTATCAATTCAATTTTGAAACTTCTATATATTGTAATACTGAAATTCTTTTCGCTTGAAAATAAGGAATTTTTACTACAGCCATCTATGGGTGAAATTATGAACAACAATCTTATTATTTTTTATTTATTTTGTTGTAACGCCATCTATTGAGAGAATTGGTTTTTTGTAAATAATGAAAGCTACAATTCTTATATGTGAGGTGACAATGCATTTTTCGCATAGAAGTCACCCCTGAATTGCGCCAGACTTATAAGGTCATTTTTGTCTTATTTACCTACTTGTACCAATGTGTAAGTAATCGAATATATTTTTATTATTGCATATGCGCAAAGATTGGATTTTTTTTCCCTATCGGGAGTCAAAGATAATTAAAAAAAAATCTGTCAAAAAATATCTTTGACTCCCGACAGGGAAAAAAAATCCAATGTTTGCGCATATGCAATAATAAAAATATATTCCTTTATCAAATGTTGAAAATCCATTGCTCTTTATTCAAACATCTTGAATATCTTCGAAAGATCAGTTGGCCAGCTTCAAATTCCGATCTTACCTTTGTAATAGAGCATAAGGCGGTATGTAGGTTGCTTTGCTTAAATCGTATCAATAGATAATTTGAATGAACGAAGGCGGCAGGGAAGTAAGTTCAAAGCGAAAATTCGAAATTAAAATCAGGGGGCAAGTCTGGTCCAATCGGCGAAATCAAAACCCTCACGATTACCCATATCATGGATATAATTATTATATGGATTTCTATAATATCTTTAGATGTCACAGAACTCCATATGATAATTATATCCATGATATGGTTAATCACGAGGATTTTGATTTCGCCGGACTTGCCCCCAGATTTGATCGTCAAGAGAATGCCAGCTGAACAATATATATTGTCCAATCTATCGATCAAAAATGATCTTTCATTGAACTATTTGATTATGGATGTATTCGGCTCGAGTATTGCGAGAGAAATAACAATATAACAGTAAGGAATTAAGCGGTATCCTACAACTCTCCAAAGGGATCGTTATAGAACTTAATAGTTCTGTTCGTCTCCGGAGCGACTGCTCGTCGGACAAAGCAAGAAACTACTATCAGGCATATTTCATATCACTATCACTAAGAGTCCAACCACAAACGTGAAGGCCCGTCCATCATGGCGAGGGTTTCCCACCCAACAGTGCCACGGTAACACTAGACTATCGCAGGGAGCCACGCCTGTAGTACTTTCAGTTCTTCATCATGGCGGACCGCCTAATGGGTCGTGCCCACCATTCATGCCGGGTACTAGTGTTGGCGATTTACAGGTACCACATCACGTGAACAATGATTTTCACGCTCAGTGTATAATAACAGTAACAATATAACAGTAGTACTGTTTATATATTATATTGTATTAGAAAATGTTTTTTTTTTTAAATAAATATGTCCTTGTTAAACAAGTACGTATACATCTTCCTACGTTCCCTAAAATAAGCATAAATACTTGTACAAAAATATCCACTTTATATTATAAAATTAAGAAAACAATGAGCCATTGTCGTGACTGTTGTCGTGTAGATTGCAGTTACTCTGCTTAACATTTTGTCTGGCACGACAAAATGTCATGTGATGTAGTGGCAATACATTAAAAATGAAGCTGTTAACACTTATACGACAACGATTTTTTGTCGTCGACGACAAGAATTGTCGTGTGTTTTGCCAGCGCAATAGAAGAGTACACTGACCTACATTTAAACTATTTTTTTCTTATGCATGTATACAACTATGACTTTCTTTTTAAAGAATATTTATAACTATCAAAAGATTCCACCATCCAGTCGACCTGTATTTTTTTCTGTATTTTTTTAAATAATATTCATTGACATTAAATAAAAAAAAATTGGAACAAAACCATTACAGCACAAATCCTTTAATATTCTCTGGTTGAACGGTTTGAAACATTTTCTTTAATGTTGGGAATCTGAAACTCTCAAGTAGCGAGTGTTCACTGTTCTCTGTGCAGTATTAGTGCAGTTAAAATTATCAGCAATCCACTTGAAATAATCCCCGCGGCTATTCTTCCCGTTGAAAACCGGAAGTGGCCAGGTGTTTAGGATTATCCTCCACCGGAACAGGATATAGGTACCTCACACCCGTTGGCTGCAAACGACTTTAACGTGGCACTGTTATCGTTATTGATATCAACAATTTTGGTATTAAGGGGTTTTTTTTTTATTCCCCAAATAAATTTTACAACATAATCGGTCGCCGTGCTTTCCCGTAATGTTGATATCGTTAAAAAATATCACGTACGCGAGTAAATTTTCGATTTGTTTAACACTTTTTTTGATAATTTCGATTATCCCCCAAAGTACGATTCCGATGCCGAATTCTCACAACCGTAGTTATCTTTTATGCAATCAATCAAAATTACTGATTGGCGAATATTTATATTCGAAAGAATACGCAGTTTATTTATTTTTTTCACAAATCCAACACAAAAAAACTTTAAAATATATAATGAAATAAAACGCCAAAATTAGGCAGTGGCGTCGTACGGATGTTTCCACTCCACTAACCCGAAATCAAGTGCTGGATTGTTGTTTTTCTTTAATTTATTATTTTATTTCGATTTTTTTTTTTGTTTTTTATTTTATTCTTCTTTTTCTTCTTCATTTAGTAGACCTAGTTGGTCTATTCTGCAGAAACTATGCCTGTATTATAGTATAATCATTGAAATTAATTAATATTTTTAATAAATAAAAATATTAAAAACGTGTTTAAAATCAATTCCACTAGTAGATTGACTACTTGAAAATGTGCTTAACACGAAACCGGTTGTAGTCTTTATAAATAGTGGAATTGATTTTAAACACGTTTTTTTTTATTTATTAAAAATATTAATTAATATAAATTAAATTTCATCAAGAACTGACGATCAAAAAGTTAAATCTAATTATAATCATTGTTTTAATTATTTAAAAAATCCATATCTGTTGTTTTACTTGTTTGAAAAACGCCTCTTATTTGCATCGTATATGTATTTTTCACAATTAAATCATTATTATTCAAACGTATTGAACGTCGCAAATGTCAATTATTTAGTCTTCTTCTTCGCCCTAGTCTTTGTCCCATTTACTTGGGGTTGGCTCACCTAGTCCTCATCCTTCAAGTCCTTCTGTCCTCGAAGCCTTGTCTCCTTGAGATCTCTGATCATTGTTTACATCCAAGTAGTCAATGATCTACCTACAATGTCTTCTGGGTCCCACCTCTATGCCCATCGTTCTTTTAATCATGGGACATGAGCATTTTTGAGACCAAACAAACCATCTCCCCACTTCATCCTTTCCTCAAACCCCTATTTCTCTCCCATCACCTTTGCTTCTACCCTTTTTCTATTTTTTTTCTTTTAAATATTTTGTGTTCATACGCTTATAATGTGCTTGTTTATTTAATCCTCATATTATTTTAGAAAATATATTAAAGATAATTGCTTCGCTATACAGAGTCTGTTCCGAACCAAATACCTTTATAGTTTGCATAGTTATTAGATTTTATTAATTTAAAATATATTCAAAACATAACACATACATATTATACAAAAAAAAATACAATAAATCAAAATGAACAACAAGAAAAGAAAACAAAAATCATAACAATAAATAATTAAAAAAATATTCACAGTAAAATTAACTACCAAAAACACAATATAGAGAAAGACAAAACCTCAAACCACCAAATGACAACCAGCAACTCACATTCACACAATACTAAACAAGCATTACTAAACCTTGACAAAATACCGAAAACTAAGACAACACATGGTCAGAAAAATTACGCGTACATAGGTCCTAAAATATTTAACCACTATAAAACTGACATTCATAAAAACCTACTTACATATCAAAAATAGCAAGAAAGCTATAGCAAACAACTGGTTAATTAGAGCTTTGGGTCACTTTAAAATATTTGACGTTTATAAAAATTGAGAAACACTATTCAGATATCCTTCAAAATCTAATGGGGTCTAAGCGAGTATTAGATATACATATTTGTAAAATTTGAAAATAATCGAATGAGTACTTTAGTCAATAATTGATAAAGTAAAATAAACACGCCCTACATAGCACACACATTTACAATCTCAACATACATAATACTAGTTGATAATCTGCAATAAAGAAAATAGCCCTAAAAATTGCGAAAACATAACTCCCCATCCCCATATCCCCTTGGGATAGTGAAGAGTAAAAATGATCTATCATTTATATTGTATTTATTTGACATAAGTATTTACCATTTTACTAAGGTTCTGAAAGAGTAGTCAAACGTTTTATCACTAGTCCATGACAATCAATTAATTTGTACCTTGTATTAAAATAATTAACAGATACTCAGAAACATACATACAGAGATACAAGGAAGGTACTTTATATGAAAGTACATACTTTATTATTTTACTCTATACATCCACCATATTTCAATTACTTAAGTTGAAATTCATAAGAGTAAATTATATTCATGTGCTTATAGAATCTTGATTCTGTACTCAACAGAGCTTTGCTGTAAAAGCTCTTCAAAGCAATATAACATAATATTTCATTAATTTAATAATAAGGTTGAATTTATTGAAAGGATACTTTACCTACTCTCATGCATATAATTATTAATTCGTAAGGAATACGTAACGAAACATCTTGTATACCTAACTGCTGATTTTATTTCTTTATTTATTGTTCTCCAATTCAGTATTAAAAAAAAACTTAACATTTTATTATTATGAAATAAAAAATAATTATACAATCAAGACAAAGATTTTTCTGTGCCACAAGGTCGAAGGAGACCAGGAAGATCAACAGTGTCGATGCCGATGCTTACACAATAGATATTAGAAACTGGAGAACGAAGGCAACGGAGAGACGGGAATGGAGGAGACTCCTTGATTCAGCCACGGCCCACCCAGGGCTGTCGAGCTTATGATGATGATGATGATGACAAAGATTTTATTGAATCAAATTTTTAACTTCCTATGAGGCACAGGATTAGAATAGGCTTCCACTGTTATAATATTATCGTCGTTTTTGGCTAAGAACTCGTAAGATCCGGGTTATCCAAAATACATAAAGCAAAATAATATCTCAAACAGTTAATTCATATAAATAGTAGGTATAATAGGTCTTCGTGGTTCATTTTATTTGACATCTAACTCCTGAGCGAATGGTCCCGGTTTTGATTCCCGATGGATACACAGTTTTTTTTTTATCATATTGATATCTGTTAGTTGCCACGCTTCAAGTATCTTGGATCCGTGTTGACACTAGAGTCTACAATCCGCATTTACCATTCCGCATTCTGTTTCCGGTTGGCTCTCTGATTGGTTGAGATCTTGTAGTATTAAGTCAAATGAGCTGTGAAATTTTATATTAAACGTGAAAAATTAAAAGAATATATAAATTTAATTTATACTAATTTATAATTCAATTTATAAAGCAACTCGCTCACGCGAGTCGCTATTATTATTATAAACAAACTTAAACCTAACCTAAGAATGCAGAAAAGAAGAGCTTGTACTAGACGCTACTCGTGTTGACTAGTAATGCTCATGTGTATGAGGACGTTAATTATCGTACAAGTACAGCATGGTTGAAATGGAGATCTCTTTCTGGCATACTCTGCGATACAAGGATGCCTATTAAAACAAAAAGCAAAGTTTATAAAACACTGGTAAGACCTGCAACATCGTACGGCGCAGAGTGCTGGATTTTCATATCAGTTGCATACAACTGAAATGGCGCAGGGCAGGTGGTGTAACACAGATAGACAGAATCCGCAATGAGTATGTCAGAGGGTCATTCAAAGTGACACCAATAACTGAAAATCTGAAGGAAAGCAGGATGAGATGGTATGGTCACGTGATGCGCAGAGATGATAATTATTCGGTAAAGAAAGCGCTCACCAACAGTTACACTTAGGGGTAGAGGCAGACTCACAGCAACATGGTGGTCCAGTATAGAGAAGGAGCTGGCGGCTCAGAGTGTTTCCGTTGTGACAACTCAGGACAGTAGATCCTGGCGCATACGTACAAGGAGGTCCGACCATGGATTAACCAGGATAGAGGGGCAAGAAAACGAAGACAGAAGAGGTACCTGTTAGTTGCCAAGAAGTAATACAATGCAATTTTGATTTGGCACAGAGAACTCAGCAGGTGCGTTTCACTAGACTTCTCTAAATTATCAGCCGATAATTGTTAAATCAACATTTGGACAAAGAAATTACTTTTATCATGCACCATTACTGTTTAACTTCCTTCCAAATAATATAAAAGCATTGAAAACGCTTGCTTTGTTCAAGAGCAATGTCAAGCAGCACATTTTAATGAAAACCTCTCCCATCAATTCATTTTTATTTTGATATTTTTATTTTTTTGGTACCCTATGAAGTGTATGGTCACCCTATACATATCATGTTCTTTTGTGTATGTTGTCTGTGTGTTGGTTGCATAGATATTATTGTCACAGTTATCTTCCTTGTGCCCAACTGCATACAACATTGTAACATAGTATCTATTTGTTAAAAAAAAATTCTTTTTTTGACTTAGTGTTTGTTAATGTTTTTGTTTGTTTTGTTATTTAATATTCTAAAATTATAATATTGTTCTTATTTCACTCGTTGTTGTAATGTCGCTCATCTCGATACAGGTTCAACTCTAGTGAGATGATTGACTGTAATGTTTTTTTATGTTCCATTATAATTGTTGACAAAAAAAAAAAAAAAATAATAAATTTATAACTATTTCACAATAGGGAACAATTGAAAATAAATTTCAATACTCAATATTTACAAAGAATTGTTAACCATCATCCATAATAAAATAAATTTGGTGATTCTATCATGACACCCACATTCTAAATCGTCCTAGTTCAACATTTTCATTAGACTCCGTTTTCTGATCAGTGCCCCTAGACAACGTGTCATGTAGCCCATGAAAGTAAACAAGAAAACATAATATCTCGATGTATGGAAGTTGCCGTAGTCACATAACAGGCAACTGTCACATCGATATTATATTGAGTTATCTTGTTTCTTTTCTTGAGCTAAATGACACGTTACCTAAGGGGGTAGTTGAACTAAGTCCTATGTCCTAAATACGAAGACACAAAAACTTAGTGATTAAAAATAAAAACGGTTCAAATACTTTGCATTATCGAGGTAAATAAATAAATACATAAATAAATAAATGAACACTTCCTTGCACCCTGCGCAAGTGGCGAATTTATTGCCGTATGGCAATTTCTTCCAACTAACCAGTGTTTCCCGCCCATAGAATCAATATTTGCGTGAGAAATGAATTTAAGTAAATTTCTCCTCTGCTGGGAATCGAACCCAGGATGCCCGCACATCAGAAACGGAACGGCTTACGGCGGTCAGCAAGTACCTGTTAGTTGACCACAAAATAAAAGAAAATATTACTTAAACAAGTTATTAATTTCTTTTTAATGGTGGACCGCCAAAAACATAAATCTTGTTAAACCAAAAAAATAATAATCTTGCAATAAATTTGAAAAAAAAATCGATCGGTATTGAGCCTTCTCGGGACCCCAGCTATCTCACTCCCCATCCACCCTAGTGGAGGCCACGAGAACTATACACGTGTTATTGATAACACTTGATTAAACTAAATCGTGGATGTAAAATAATATTTCTAGGAAAGAATGGATGATATTTACTCCCACGCTTTATATAATACGACAATGAAAAATGATTTGTTTCAATCGAACGTATAAATTCTTATCCAAAAAGGGTAAAGTCCAACTAAAATATTGGTTTTTATAATTATTGTCTTAAGGGTCTTTCAATTTTTGATGCACCTTGTCCTACGCAAAAAAAAAACAAAAAAACGAAGGATCCCTGAAGACCCCGCAAAAACTGTAAATAGAGCTGAGAGTCCACATCACAAAAAGCAGTAAATTCTGTAAAAACAGCCCCACGGGCCTATGCTTTTGTTCTTTTATCGTGGCAATATATGTACATAAGTTTCTACGCTACATGTGTTTCTTATAGCAGTTTCTACGCTACATGTGTTTCTTATTCTTAAAGCGTAAACTTCCGCGCATTATGTCGAGAAAAACTCCGTTCGCCTTTCGTAACGCGGTATTCTGATTGGAGCGAAATACGTATGACATTCGACAGGTGAATTTATTCGCAATGTTTTATGCGGCATATCGAGGTGATGTAAAGTTTTGTGTAAAGACATAAAGTGACGCGTACACACATTCGTTCGTTTCACCGATTATATGTACCTAGTTATGAATGACAGCTCCTGATACGTAACATTCACTTTACACTGTGTGGTACGTAAAGATTCGTGGAACTTATCGCAAAATATTACACGTGAACGGATATAAGGCCCCCGGTGGCCTTCAACCAGTCTAAGAAGACCTAAAAATATATCAAAAGGGTTTCATCCGATTTTTAACTAAACCAAAAATGAAACAAAAGCGTTGGTTTCAATATCGCGTGATAAATATGTATGTAAGTAAATATTCATTCATTCATAACATCACGGCACACCCCACAATGTGTGGTAACCAGCAACAGGTTTATGTTACATTATACAAAGAAGCACGACATATACGTGTGTTCCCACACACCAGCTTCATATTACTTAAAAAGGTAACATACAAAATGGGTGGTGAACCTCATTGCTACACGAGATATAACTTTATATCTGAATATGCAATTAGTGATGAGCGAAAGACATGCAAGTCTTGCAGTCTTGGTATTACGAGACTTGCAAGACCAGTCTTTGCTAAGACTATAAAACAATTTTGCGGTCTCGCAAAAATTTATATACTTATTTGTTTTTAATTTAAAAGTAAACAAATTTTCTATGTAAGTACTATCGATATAATACCTAATACAAATTGGTCGTTTTTGTCATATTTCAATGATATCACTGAATTTTAAAAAAATGTAAAAGTTGTAAGACCTGCAAGACTTGCAAGACCAAGACCAAGACAGGATATGCAAGACCAAGACTAGATAGCAAGACCAAGACTGGATATGCAAGACCAAGACTGGATATGCAAGACGAATACCAAGATTAAAACGAGTATGCAACACCAAAACCAAGACCACAGCAGTAAATGCAAGACCAATATCAAGACCACAGCTATAAATGCAAGACCAAGACCACAGCAGTAAATGCAAGACCACAGCTATAAATGCAAGACCAAGACCACAGCAGTAAATGCAAGACCAATATCAAGACCACAGCTATAAATGCAAGACCAAGACCACAGCAGTAAATGCAAGACCAATATCAATACCACAGCTATAAATGCAAGACCAAGACCACAGCAGTAAATGCAAGACCAATATCAAGACCACAGCTATAAATGCAAGACCAAGACCACAGCAGTAAATGCAAGACCAAAACCAATACCACAGCTGTAAATGCAAGACCAAGACCAATACCACAGGTGTAAATACAAGACCATGACCAAGGCTACCCCGATCTTGATCTTGCATTTGCTCATCACTATATATACAATTAAATTTTATTTTTTATAATTAATTGTCTTAAAGCTGTTTATTTATTTATTATATCTCAAAACATTACTAAATAGTTGATTTTAATGTATTTCATTAAAAATAGACTTTAAAATTTCGTTTTATTTTACATTTTATAATGTCCACAACAAGAGGATTAAATAGCTAATTGTTCAGCAAACCAATTCAGTATGACATGAATGCATACATTATGAAAATATTTAATAGATTTAGTGTGAAATTCATTCAAAACAACGCTATTGTTATTTACGAATATTAAAATATACATTTATAACTCGCCATTTCATGTTGGATAGTTGAAACTAAACTAATGTGAAAAATGTAAAAGAATTCCCCATACAACAATACGGAAAATGGTCTCTCTCTCTTTCTGTCTATGAAAATTTTCCCGCCATTGTTATGTATGTTGATTCTGTGTACACAAAATGAAAACTTCCGAATGTTGCCATCCCGCTAAAAGTTTTATATAATGTGATTTTCCAAAACACATAACGACGTGGTACCTAACTCTAACAATTACCATACAATTTGCATTCCATTTGGAACGAAGGTGGTATAATATGCACCAATGTTGGTATCATGTACATTTTTTGATATTGTAATACTTTTATTTGTTTTTTATTTTTTGTTCATACATTTTATAAAATTATTATAACCAATAAATAAACAATTTTCTTGTGCGTTTTTTAACTCCAGATAATGCGAGAGTCTGATAGAAAATCTCTATTATAGCTAGGTGCCATTCATCTTTCCATTACGCTTTTGTGGTTTCAAATAACTGAGATGTCCCTGCTTATTTTCCAGTTTTATCTACAAATTATTTATGTTAATATTTTTACATGCATAAATGTATTTTAAAATCTAATTAAAAATAAAGCATTAATTCCCTAGAACAGACTCGTCTAGTGAGTTTATTTAAAAAAAATAGCTATCGCATAATAGCGAACTTATTGTCCATAGGCAATTTCTCTCAGTCAACCACACTAGTAAATACAGCAGTAGCAAGTATAGAAAAATATTAGAAATCAAAACTAATTAACATTACAATGAAGAAATAATAACAAAAACACATTTTAAAAATAAAAAGGATAAAGTTCAAAAATAGGAAAATGATGGTTTGTGAAAGGATGAAGGATAAAGGAATTATAGATATCTGTTGGAGCAAATGGACTAATGAAGTTCGCGAACTACTTCCACGCCGTAGGAGCTATAGGACTCTTTGGTCCTGTTCAAATCCGGCGCAGCCGCAACGTCGGACAACACAAATATCCACATATCCGCGATTTCAACCACTGCCCCCGAGAATCCAACCTCAAACGTGGGCAACTCCGCTCAAGATCGGTAAAGGGGACAAGCCCCTGTCCCCACCCCTCGGTACTTGTGTTGGCGTCCGAAGGTTCCCCGGGTAACCACTGGGGGCACCGGCGCGTCATCACTTGTCAGACTTGACGTCTCAAGTGTCAACACAGTGATCTGACCCGACGTCTGCGCCGGCAGTGTGCCCCGGAGCAAATGGACTGTATGAAATGGTTATAATCGGGAAGGTAAACACTATTTCGACGCGAGCATAGAACAATGAAGGTAAATATTGCATTGCACTTACCGCCAGCCGCGACGAACCAATTATGAAGTTGAACTTGAAGTAATTTGAAGCACAGAACACAATACACCACACGAAGAAACTATGAACTTGACGAAGAAACTATGTAGAAAAATAATAAAAACGAAGGTGAACTTATAAAGAATATATAGGTGAAATGCACTGTGTCATATCTCTCGAAGGTAACTCGCTGTACTGAAGGTCTATACTGCTTGTAGGTAGTTTTTTCTTTTTCAACATTTCTTCTCGGAAAGGCGGGCAGGCATACATTGTCTATGATAAGGATACGGACAAGGAGAGGATTGAAATTTATATTCCTATAACAGTATGAGAATAAGAAGTGTGACTTCAGAAGCTTCTTGAAAACCATTAAGCTAGGAGCTTCCCTTATACCATTGGGTTATTGGTTCCACTGCCGGGCTGCGTGTATTGTGAACAATTAAGTGTATGAGGATGTGTGGTGTATTGGTATTGAAAGTGTAATACCGAAAATTTAGGTCATGAGAGAAAAGATGTTTTTTTTTATATAGTTATTATAATTTGTATTGTCATAAAAATTTGTAAATAATGGAAATCAATCATTTCAATTTCTAAATACTCGTGATCGCACAGTTGTCGAACAAAATTTGACAGTAATTCATTAAAATTTTAAGTTTGAAAAGTCATAAAGTGTACAAAGTTTTCTTTTCACATATTGCAAAGTGTAATAATTACATAATTATTATTAAATACCATTTATACAGTTTTCCAGTACCTTTTTTATGTATTTTTCTTTAACGTGTCCTGTATTTGAATTTTAAATAACTGCATCTGGCATTGGTTTGTATCCGTAGGTAGGTTTTGTTCTCAATACACTTGTTTACAACTTGGTTAGATTTAAGTAACTGCATCTGGCATTGGTTTGTATCCTATTCCTATATATATTATTCTCATTGATTGGCAGTCAAAGAGTACTTAATACCAACTGATAATTGGCAAAATTCAAACAATATATGGTTTCGTAAGAATTTTTTTTATTAAGTTTAATGTATTTGTAACATATTTAATGTATAAACGCAGTCCTCCATATGAACATTTAATACCAAATCCCAAACTCCTCCGTGCGCGCAGTTTGATTAAGGAGAAGTACGAAAATTTCCCTTCACGTATTAATATTTTAGATATACCTAGATATTTTACTCACTACGCGAAATACCTGTTCTGAGGTAGATATTTTTATAAAAACGTATTTATTCAAACGAAATTATCACCATGTTTATCATTCAAACGCTAAGTAATACTTGAATATAATATTATGTATATTCTGTATTTTATGTTATTCGTGTAAATACGTACTTCTGACATTGAAATAAACAAATATTTGCTCACGATAAAATACATTATTAGAAATTTCATTTGTTGAAAAATTTTGTAGGAAAATTTTCAAAAAAATAAAACAATAAAAAGTATGTTTTTATCTGTCGAAAACCGTCACTAGTTGTGAACATGCAACGTATTTATCATTTAAAACATTCTCGTATTTGGAAGATACTCGGCAAAAAAAAAGTCACGTACATAATATATAGCTACATACACCAAGTTGAAATGTTATGGTGGGGATTATAAGGTTGAGAATATTTTTTTATGAAAGTATATATTTTGGGGGATTTTACTTTTTCTACATATCTACTAAACCCTTCAATTATGAGAAGATAATAATACTATAGGTAATAAAATCCACATAAAAGTTTAATAATTTCTCTGCGTTGGTGCTGAAACCAAATTTAACGACTTCCAGTACTAATGATCAGACGGAGTTAATTAAAATTTATTCTTTATTAAAACATATTTCCTTGCGGAAGGAAATGACATACGTAATTCTTGTTAACGACAAAGGTTTTTAATACCTTCGATAAATTAATGAGCAATTAATTCGGGAAATTTGTGTTCTGGCCTGGTAATTGAGCAATTCATATAAATGAAATATTTTGAACATCCTTGTGGGTTTTACCATTTAAATTTAGTTATTTTCAAAAAAAATCTACCAAATTTGTATTTTTTTATTTTTTTATTCGAACAAGCGTCGGCAGACCCCAGGCAAGATGGTCTGATGATGTTAAATATGCTGGATTCAGTGTGCCATCAAGAGGCTTATATCCAACAATGGAGATGTCAGGCTAAATAAGACGAAGAAGGCATTCTTTGTTCATTCTTAGACAAGGCAGATAACACGACCGTGTGAATGATATCGTGCAAGATGGGAACCTTATGAGCTTGAATAACAGACAACTTTTTATCTTATATCAGAGTAGTACCAAAATAAATCCTTATTCCTTCCCTTTCCTTCGTGTCACAGGCACAATACAATAACTGTTAATTTATTTTTACTATGTAGGTAGTCTGATGATATAAGGCGAGTGGCTGTAGGCGGATGGATGCGGTTCGCCCAAGATGTGGAAGTCTAAGGGAGAGGCCTATGTCCATTATTGGACGAAGAAGGGCTTAAGAAAAAAAAAGATATTTTTATTTTGTTTTTGTTGTAATGTGATTGTTTTATAATGATCATCATCTGTGGACAAACGTAATTGGTCTATATGTATATTCTAATTTTGCTGTTGATTCTCAGTTCTGGGTTTTAAAACCAAGTGAATTAACAAGTAAATCAAAAGAAAAATTGAGAATTAACTTTTCTTCTCCTAAAATAAATTCATAAAAATATTCCTGGTGTAATGCAATATGTATATAATTATTGCTTCATCATCATCATCATTAGCCCTACAGCCCGTTGTGGACCTTGGCCTCGTTCAGAATCCGTCGCCATTCCTCCCTGCACTCTGCGGCTCTCTTCCAGTTGGTAAGGCCCAGCGCTCAGCCTCAGCCTCCACATCTTCCAGCCTTCTCATTTTTGATCTGCCTCTGCTTGTACTTCCATCTGGTGTGGTGTTTAAAACCTTGTTGGGAGTACGATCATCACTCATCCTGTGGACATGACCCAACCATTGCAGTCTTCTTATTTTAATGAACTGTACAATGTAAGGTTCGCCATACAGTGCCTCTAATTCGTGGTTGAATCGTCTCCTCCACACTACATTTTCGTGGACAGGACCAAATATCTACTTCAATATAATCAAATGAATCAGTATGTAAACTGGAAGATATAATAACATGCACTGTCGTCGGAAGTACATAAAATTCAATAAATAAATCTGCCTCCATTTTAATTTTTTTCTGCTTCAAAAGTAAGCTACTCTGAAAATATTGTTGTATTTTTAAATTGCTGTATAATTAGATAACCATAATTTATGTTGGGCATTTTAAAAACAAATGAATCATAATATTTTATTGTGGCTCAACAGAAGTCTTGGTAAATTGGTAATTAGATGAGAAAGCTTGTTGGTTAGTTGGTTGGTATTATATTAAAATTTTCTGAAAGGTAAGATGGAATACATGAATCATAAATAATAAGGGTTATGTAAATTAATGTTTACCATAATTTTATACTAACTCAAAAATAACTACTTTTTAAGAATTAAATTAACACAAACCAAATAATTTATTATGCGAGGTACATTTCAAATGAAAAAAATATGTATAAATAAAATACATAATATTTATGAATATTCATATAAACAGTTTATAATTGTACAAAATAGCAGATATAGAAATAGAACTTTGACTATGAATTTTCTTAAATGTGAGAGTTCCGATATTGAAATAATTGACGGATAAAATCGTAGAGAAGAAATTAACCGAGGTTATGGAAAACTTATGTACTAGCTATACCTACGTATCTTTATATACATACATACATACATACCATCACGCCATGTCCCTTACGGGGTAGGCAGAGAGAACCGAACGCCATATCGTTCTATCCTGGCACACATTCATCGCCTCGTCAACATTCATGCATCGTCTCATACATGTTCATCTATTGTACATGCTTCTAACATTTCCGTCTTTCAGAATATCGTTCACATGGTCGTGCCATCCCTTTCTTGGGCGGCCCCGGCTTCTCAATCCAATCCTATCCGCATTGTATATTTTCTTCGTCAGGCGTTCCTCATTCATTTTACCCATGTGGCCAAACCATCTCAGTGTGTTCACTTTCATTCTATTAATGATATCTTTCTTCATCTTACATTCTTTCCTTATGTTCTCATTTCTTACCCTGTCATACATCGTTCTATTGCAGATTCTTCTTAGCGATCTCATTTCAACAGCATTTATTCTGCTGCTTTATATACATATACCTATATATAATTCTTCTGTACGTGTGTATGTCACTGAACCCCTCCTAAACGGCTGAACCGATTTTGATGAAATTTTTTGTGTGTGTTTTTGTGAGTCTTTGAATGGTTTAGATTCACAAAATGGAATTTTAAACATTAATATAATAAAAGAAAAATAAAAACATGCTTATTCATAACTTTATATTATAATAGGTGGCGCTAATGTCGAATTAGCAATGATTAGTTTTTTCTATCTGACAACACAAAGAAATCTGACCATGTTATTTGATGTATTGCAATTATATACAAAATGATAATCGATCTAACCTCAAAAAGTGTTATTTATAAAAATAAATTTGGTTCAATTGAACCCGGTTCAAAGTCTTATTCTGAAATTCAAATATTATTTATTCTTATATGAGAATATTTGAATTTCAGAATAACACTTTGAACCGGGTTCAATTGAACCAAATTTATTTTTATAAATAACACTGAAAGTGTTTAGCGGCTCATCGAACAAGAAAATGTTTGTTTGCTCAGCGAATAATAACATCCATATGATTCAAATATAGGTATATTACATATATTTTTTGTTTCACAAATAGTTCGGGCAGGACAACGTCTGTCGGATCCGCTAGTTTTACTATAAAACTTTACAAATAATAATATAATATCGTAATAGAACGCCATTAGTCCACATTGCAATGAAAACAAAAACATAGTATGAACTCTCTACATGGTACCAAAGAGTAATTTTATGTAAACAAGGTCATTCTTTTTTTCGACAGTGTTCTTTGAGACTGATTTATGGCTCCCAAAGTTAGAAGATCCAATTGTCCATCCATCTCTTTTGGGTATAACGCAGCTGCACGGCGCGCGGCGTAACGCAGCTGCACGGCGCGCGGCGTAACGCAGCTGCACGGCGCGCGGCGTAAGCAATTTTGTCATTGTTTTTGACTACATGATCTATCCAATATCTTCTGAATCTACTCCATCTAGGAAAAGTTATATCATTACTTTCCACTATTATCATTTAGACATTTTACATTTATATTCAATAAGGAAGAAAATATCAATAAACCAGCCATTAAAAATGAATTGTTTTTTGAGGTTGCTATCTCTTTGACTATAAGATTTAAATAAAATAATTACATACTGGGCCTTAATTGTATATTAAAAACTATATATACACTTTTATAGAAAATATTAGCTTTGCTTTAAAAATATTATTACTAAAACAAGTCATATTGCTTAAATAACCTAATTTCAGCTTGTGTTTCTGACTTGAGTATAATAACTAGCTGGTTTTGATTATTTCATTTATAAATTCTTGGAATAGATACAGATAACATCGAGAGATTCTTAAAAAAAATTAATTAAAATCTCACTTACCCGGTACAAAGGGTTCTGGAACAATGTAAATTTCGCAAAATGAATTTTTTGCGGAAAACTTAATACAATTAAGTCATATTATTTAGACAAATGATTCAAACGATTTGCTTTTTTTCTGTTTGAAAACATGCAAAATGAGTTTTACTGCTATCCTCAAAAATATATTTTTCCAGAAAATTAAACATTAGCAACTCAAGTCATCATGATCATAATACATAATCCAACTGTCGATTTGTTCAAGAGAACTTTGTTCTCTTAACATATCGACAAAGTTTCAAGCCAGGATACGCGAGATTTAGTATGCACGGTCTATACTTTTCACGGCTTTTCCAAATTTGAAGTCAAAAAACACCAACTTAGAGGCTTCGCAGCATATATTTTATGTATACGGATTTACTCAGAATTTAGTGTGTCTGTGTGTGTGCCCCTTATAACTTTTGATCCGCTCAATTTACAGAGTTCAAAATTTCAGAATATATAAATAGTAAGTTATAGGCCTATAAAACTTTTATACTCTAAATTTTGAATTTTTGTTTCAGTCAGGGGTTATCAACTTTTAATTTTTATTTTTTCCATATATCTCAGATACCATAAAAGCTAGAACGCTGAAAATTGGTATGAATCTAGACAAATATAAAATCTCAAATTTATTTTTCAAAAAAGTTTCAGAGTTTAAGAAAAATATTTTTTATGATAAATTTATGTGTTCAACTGCCTTTATTTCCAATGTTTTTAAAAATATCGAAAAAAGCCGAAGCACCTCAACTAGATAATTTAATTTTCTATAAAAATTATTGACATTGTAGTAGTCTCAATTTTTTTTTTACAATTTTTATAAAAATTGAATTTAGTGACAACATCGCTTCATACAATTTTTATGGCAGTCGCCTACACACAATATCTAAGAACAGTCTTAATAGTTTGATACTTTATCTCCAAACATATACATACCTACATACCATAATGCTGTTTTCATATTCTGGGTAGTAAAAAAGGACTGACTTCCATACTATCCTATCTTGACATACATACCTACATGTGTTGTACAGAAAACAAAATATCTTAAAATATTCAATAATTTGGAAATATGGGTTTATAGTTTGGTACACTATACATACTATCGCTATCGACTGTTGGAACTCATGTGTTACATGCAATTAGTAATAAAGAAAAATATACCTTAACTTTTTAATTAATACACCTTAAATATAGATACGTTAAGATAACAAAGTTCTCTTGAACAAATCGACAGTTGGATATTACTTTCCAATTTCCAATTAAAAACCTCATTTCTTGGATTTAAAACACAATTGCAAACTAGGAGAAAAGCATATGGAAGTCATCTTTCGGACGAAATCAAAAGTTAATATTATTTTTATTTAACTATCATGTAAGTTATTATCTTAGTCGCAAACCAAATCCTTACTTAGAATTATTCTTACTTAGAATAATTACAACCATTTCCCACCATAGATGGCAGTAAGATGAATTTTATGAATGAAGTCATTACAAAATAATACTCTTGAGGGAAGAAATTAATAATATTATACCTTTAGTTATTAAAGTATCAAGAAAAAACTTTTTATTCTATTTTATATTTTACATTTTTTATTTTTTCTCCAGCATAACAGGGAAAGTTGCGTATGTTACGTATATATCCATTTATTTTTCATACTTATATCTTATAAAATGTTTAACATTTAAGTACTTACAAAGACTAACAATGATTTTATTTCAATAGAGATATTTATATTTTGTCGAAACCATCGAATGCGAGATTTTTATAAATAAATTATCCCAGCGTAATCTGTCCCGAATCAAAAATGTAAATGTTTCAGTTTCAGGCCCTGAAAGGATCATCCCCACTCAAAAGAAAAACGACTTCCGCCGAAAATTTACGACGGTCGGCGGATAGACCCGATAGACTGTGCGATAGACTGCGATAGACCCGAACATCATTTGAGTCGGCTGACATTAATGTAATCTTGTTTATTTTATAAATCTTATATTTGCTATTGAAATTCCTCATGAAGGTTGTAGGTACACGTAGTTGGAGAGAAGTTTTCTCTGAAACTTTATCATTGGATTTTATTTGACGTCCATATCTTCAAGGCGACAAAATTATAACGCAGCGCACCAAATGTCACGACGCATGCGCGAATTACGTCACTGAACATTACGTAAACTCGCAGCTCGTGACTTTGTTCAGTTGATTGTCGCCATCTTGCGTTGTGCTTTTCGGGATAAATACATGGAAAAAAAGTTGTAGTGCGCGTACCCCGTCTGTTCTCCGTGAACATTGACACAGTAGTTTATATTTTAGCTTTACGTATGATTTTCCATAGTTTGTCAATGAAACATAAACTTTTAAAAATGGAATACTTAGTGTCTTGTGTTGCCTTCACTCTGCTATTTTTAGCGCATATAATTCCCTCGGAGGCGACAGGTAAGCAATTATCAATTATTTTTTGCATTTATACATATTGTCAAACAATTTAAGCCCATCCCAAGTTGTCCCCATTGAATTTACAATATGCAGTCCGTCAAATGTCAGTCATCTGTCAGGCGTATGTCACTTGCTAATCAACACATCGGTTTGCCGTCAGTATTTTATGCCAATTGTCAACGACTACCCTAATTTTACATATAAATTATATATTTGAACGTTTCGCGTGACGTTTTGATAATGGTTTCGATTTTAGTCCGTAACGATTTTTCTTATTTCAAGGCCTTTTGGGTGGATGACTGAAACCACAATATCACAACTTTTCTGACTCACCAATGACACAAATCGTCATGAGATTATTTTCACATGTCGATTTGTGTCATTTTTTACAAACGTTTTCTACGCGAGCATGCATGAAACTTTTTAAGAAATTACCATTCCCCCATCATTCGTGATATATTTTCATACCTAATGTAGTATTATATTAGAAAATAATCATTTCTATTATAAAGTAAAATAATAAAATATATTGAAATGATGAATTATGTCTAGTTATACATTTATGATGTTTTGTAAAAACACACATTTAAATAGTAGTTTTATTCACTTCTAGTAACATAGGAATAAATTATTGTACCTTAGAGTAATTATTAGGTAGGTATACATACTTTTATTTTTAAACCAAACAAAATTGTAAATAATAAATTAGTTTGTACTTTAATACGGTAGGTATTTAAAACTTTTTCAAATTAATATTACTTTACAAGTGAGTTGAAATATTTAATTGGAATAATGCATAGTTATAAAGAAGGAAATTATAACCAATAACTACATTATTTTTATAATGAACTTCAAGGCTATATTTTTATTTTCATGTATTCTGTGCTAGTGTCACTTTGTCTTATGGATCTTACTTTTTTCACAAAGTTTTCTATCTTAGTTTATCTTAAATCATCGCTCATCTTAGTTTATCTTAATTCATCTCTCATCTTAGTTCATCTCTATCAATATCTATAATTTTATGAAACAGCAAATAAGTAGGTATGTATTTGAAAATGTATCTGCAGAATAAACAAACATTGATCCATTTAATGAATTAGAATATATTGTATTATCATTTTAATAAGGAAATAGCAACAATAAAATCAATTTATCATTATTGTAAAGTTTGCCTCACCACTGATGTTATGTTGAGGTGTTTATTATGATCTATCATTTGTAATTAATTCTTATTACTGTTTATCATTATAAATCTTTGTTCCATATACCCACTGCATCATGGTAAACAAGATACCAACTGATTTGTAAAAAGCCATAACGCTCATGAATGAATTAAATATAGGTACCAAGTTATCGTTGAAACATGTCACATTTAATAATATTTAAAATCGATCAATAGCAGGCCCTTCCTTTCCATCTCTGCACTCTGGGCAAGTGTCGTAAATCACCAACTAATAACCGATACTGAGTGCCATTCTGAAATCTCAAGGATTGTATTATGATTAATCCAATATTATTTATTTACTTTTCGTACATAATGTAAAAAAATATAATGCACACTGTTAGGCTTATTGCCATTAGGCAATGTCTTCCAACCAACTAGATTAAAGAGTGACAGAATTATAATGTACATCTTGAACAAAAAATGAAAGCTATAAAGGAACTAAGAAAATATACATCATAATTAATAATTGCAATACAAATATATAAATAATTGCAATAATTGTAATTATTGCCTTCAACAGTTGGTACCAACATATTTTTGTTATTCTTAACATGTTATTGCATTGTCTATGATCAATAGCAATTATAAATAACCAGACTATCCTGTTGTAATACAACGTCCTTCGATACTCGCTAAAACTTATTGTATTTAACTTTAAAAACATCACTTCTAAAATAGAAAAAATAAATAAAGACGTATCATATCATAGTCATAGGCTAGGGGTCCCATTATCGTAAAGTGCCTAGGGCCTCGAATAGGTTCAAGACGACCCTGTTCAATAGTTATACCATTGATTGACTTATGGTGTTTGTCTTTGATATATACATGGAATGCCAATTGTCGTACATTCTACCAGTAAACAGTTAATCAAAATAAATTTTTAAAAGCATGTGTCATCATAAAATAGCCCCAATGTAAGAGACATTTTAATCATATTCAAATACAAATCAAACTTAATTGATAATCAATGCATTGTATGCATCTATTGTGTTTACCTATATATATTATTTACATTCCAATCCATCAACAATTATATTTATATACTTAACCTTCGTGGTCCACTGATAAAATATTCAGTTGGTTAGCTAAATTATATCGCAAGTTGGCGTTTCAATTGATTATTTTACTAATAATTTATTTATTTGTTTTCAATTCAACAATATGAGTCTTCCTTACCACTCTGGTGTTTTGTTATTTAGTATGATTTGTGAATTGAGTTTTTTAAGTATTATATAAATTTACAACTTGATTGCATTGCTTGAACGTTGCTCTGATTAGCTTACAAACGAGACATGCTATGAACAGCTCCCAACTGAAACCCAACTGGTTTACAATCATGTGTAACCAGCAAATG
The DNA here is from genome assembly GCA_963576475.1 of Molanna angustata. Classification (NCBI taxonomy): domain Eukaryota; kingdom Metazoa; phylum Arthropoda; class Insecta; order Trichoptera; family Molannidae; genus Molanna; species Molanna angustata. The sequence continues at coordinate 12,579,074 of OY754978.1, read as the reverse complement.
GTTACAAATGGGGTAAGCAGCGACAGATGTGCGGGTGTGCATAACCTTATAAAAAAGAAGCTCTGCACATGCGTGAATACCTACATACCAGTCTCGTCTCACTTATAAAGGACACATCCAGGATGGGTGCTGAATCCCATTGCTGAAATATTTGAGATGTTATATTACCCGGCTTTAACAAGACACCCGAAAAAAATGATAGTAGAAAAGAGTGGAAGCACTATTCTAAGCCGGTGCCTTACATCACTTGTAGGCTTTTGATTATTCGTTATTTATATTTTGACACTTATGTATTTGTTAACCATAAAAGTATTTAATTAAAAATAACTATCGTGGATACTGCAATATTGTTGCATTCTGTACGCATCAGTTGCAAGTCAAACACTTCATAGAAATGATGATGATTTAGATGGGTCGATGGCAGAGCGGTTAGCGCGCTGGGTTAGTAATCCAGTGGTCGCGAGTTTGAATCCTGCCTCGACCGATTTTAGGGAATGTAGGAAGATGTATATGTACTTGTTTAACAAGGACATATTAATTTTTATTAAAAAAAAAAAATGAATTACTTTTTTACTACATAGTTATTCATTACTATGAAAATAATGAAGGCTCACACAACTGAATGGCACATTCTTCTCTCTTGACATACCTACATACACTTATTTTCTCATATACCTACATCCATTTATCGTTTCATAAATATTCTGTAACTATTTTAATTTTCAACGTTCTGATATTTTGGATCTTCGCCTCTGTGGTTTTGGGAATATTTCAGGTTCAACCGTTACCTTTCTTTCTCTCCTGTCAACTTTATACACCTGCTTTTTTACCATTCTTTATGTGTCCAAACCTTCTTAATTAACTTATTTTCACTTAGTATAAGATTCCTCCAGCTTTATTTTTAATACCACTTGTTTCCCAGTATGATTTTATAAAGCTTGCTACTGGTATCTGCTATGGACACATATGGATCATTGACTTGCATGTGTAAGGCAATATCATTTTTACTACTGCTCCAACTAAACATACAGACGACCCATGTAAATTCCTCGTCAGGCCTATACTACTTGTGATCTTGTCTTCCATTATGCCGTTGACAACCTGATACTTTTTTGTATGTTTCATCACACAATTATGTTTTAATTATTTACCTTTAACTGTAGCAATAAAAATCCTTGGATATTAACATTGAATAAATGTGTAATTAATCCTATACCTATTCAATTTATTTCTATATTTACTACAGGTTTTTATAAATAAGTAACGATGTAGGCATTCCTCATATTACATGTACCTGAATTTGCTCTATAAATTATGCTCTAAACACAAAACTTACTGAAACTTGTTTCATTGTTGTAGTATTGAATTACACGTATAATGATGCATTGTAATTATTGAATAAAAAATATGCGGTGTACATTATATACATACAGGGTACCTAGTCAACTAGTCAATTCAACGATGGAAAAGGTAACCCAATGTATGGAAGTGACAGTTGTCACGTAACAGGCAACTGTCTATTAAATACATTGAGTTATCTTTTCTTTTCCATCTCTAAAATGTTATTTTGACTAGACACCCTGGACCACCAATTGTCTTTTTCATCTCACCTCTCATTTCCTTACTTCTTGCACAATATATTATAATGTTTTCTACACTTGAAAGTGATTTCTTTGTTTTTGTTGTGGGTAATGTCAAAGGTGTAATGTAGATATGTATAATATAAATTGTAATGTTAGATCTTATAATTCTATTATTGTAATATTATAATATTCATGTTTTAAGTGCTTCTTGATTTAGGGGTGAAACGGGGAAAATATCGCCGTATGTAAAACGATTCTTATAATAACTAGTAATTTTCCTTTGAAATGCGTCAGATTATACGAGTAATATAAATTATGACGTTATATACATATTTACAGTCAAACCTTTATTTTCGTCGTCAAAAATCATAAAATGATTCTGGCATGATACAAATAAATCTTAAAACCAAAATTATATACACAAGAAACAGAGAAGATATTAGATTAGACAAACGAAATAATGTCTCAATGCAGAATTATCTGATGAATAATGGGCTTACTGTAGATTAGGCTATGTATTGTAATATATACATACATACCATCACGCAATGTCCCTCACGGACCGAACGCCACTTATTTCTATCTTGACACACATTCATCGCCTCGTCGACATTCATACATCGTCTTATACATGCTCATCTGTTGTTCACACTTGTACCATTTCCGTCTTTCAAAATACCGTTCACATGGACGTGCCATCCCTTCCTTGGGCGGCCCCGACCTCTCATTCCATTACTGTCCCCAATGTATATTTTCTTCGTCAAGCGTTCCTCATTCATTCTCCCCGTGTGGTCAAACCATCTCAATTTATTCACTTTCATTCTATTAATAACATATTTCTTTATCTTACATTCCTTATGTGCTCATTTCTAACCCTGTCATACATCGTTCTATTACAGATTCTTCTTAGCGATCTAATTTCAACTGCATTGTAATATATAGATCTATTTCAATACTTGGTCTCTCTGAAACCGAAGAATATAAGATGAAGAGGTTCCACTGTATTTGTATGAAATTGTCTGTCTGGTTTTGATTCAACGCCGCGCCACGAACGGAGATCATTCTCTCAAAGGCAAAAATATATCCAAATTCTCCCCTTCTATACCCTTTCCATGTCCCTTCCCTAGGCCTAGCCCTTGCGTTAAAAGAGAATATTCCTTCCCAGACAATAATTGATTATTGCCCACAACTGTTTCAACTCACATGCTTTTTATAACCAACAGGATTTTTTTGAGAAATGTTTCATTATAAGTACCTACATACTAAATATTTTTTTAGATATATGTGCAATATTCATACGATGTTTTTTTTCCTCTACTACCATCCGTTCTGCTTATGGGGACTGATTACTGTTACTTACAGAACTGTGAAAAAATCATGAGAGTCCGGAGAATTCTAATATCTTGCAGACACAACTTTAACGTGCCAAAGAGAGGTTTCTGTATGTAATCAGTAGGTCTGCAATAACTACTACATGTGTTCCCTTTATGTAAATAAAGGATCATTGATGAATTTGATCCAAGTAAAATATATATTTTTTTGACGATAAGTCTTGAATGCTCTTCGTGGCTACAAGGTCGCCATGTGTATCTTTTTCTGTATCTTCTGAGTGTGTTTTTTTAATATAAATAAAATTTTAAAAAAATGTTTACTCTCCACCTCTATGCGCCGTTCACCGAAATGTGTCAGGTGCCTATAACAGTGGACTGTAGATATATCGAATACTCAAATGGTTTCTGTAGTGCAGAAGTTCCCAATATTTTTTTGTCTACTGCCCCCTTTTCGCAAAGAAAAATTCTCACCGCCCCCTTTTCAAAAAGACTTTCACATAAATAATAATCTTGTATGTAACATAAAAAAACCAAAACGTTAATTTCCGCGCAGCGAGATAATTTTATTCTTGTAATGTTTGTATCGATGAACTATTTTTTAAAATAATGAATATGTCCTTGTAAAAATTACATATACATCCTCATACCTACATTCCCTAAATTAAGCATAAATACTAGTGCTATAGGTATGTGAACGAAATCGGCGAACGAAAATTTCTTGAAATTCACTCTAATTTTTTCGTCAAAAAAAACACCAAATGAAATCAAACCAAAACTAAATTTGTATGAACTAAACTATCTCATATTCTTATTTTTTTAACAATACACGGCATAAGCCGTTTACTTGTTACAATACCTACTAAAAATAATTAATTACAAACATAGATAAAAATATAGAAACAGATAAAAATAGACAAAAAAGAATTTAGACACCTTACAAACAGTGCAAATAATTAAAACAAAATGTAAATCATCTGAAAAACGAGTGGGTTGCGGCCAACGCTAAACTCCTCACTAACAAGTCATTCTATAAAGTATTTAAATTTTGTATGGAAAATGTTCAGCATTTTCATGAAAAGAGTTTGCTAATTATTTTTTATTTAAATATTTTATTATGAAAACTTAATAACTCTTCAATGCCATTTTATGAAAATGATGTATCTACCTTTTTACCAATTTGAAAATAAAAATTTCAAATTTTAAGTTTCCTGAGCTTGGAGTCTCTTTGAAATATTTGTCAGTTAAATAAAATGAGAAGCACTATTCAGATATCCTTCAAAATCTAATGAGGTCTAAACGAGTATTAGATATACATATTTGCAAAATTTTAAAAGAATCGAGTGAGCACTTTAGTCTATAATCGATAAAGTAAAATAAACACGCCGTACATAGCACACAGCACATAGTACACAGCACATAACACACACACACACAGATACATTGTGATTTGTGATGAAACTTTCATAACGCGAAATCATAACTCCCCACTATATCCCCTTGGGTTAATGAGGAGTAAAAACGTTAATATGTGCCAACTAACATGGAATTAAAATAAAATTGTTTACACAAAGAAATAAATGTTGCAATGTAATAATTAATAACAATAAATAATAATAATAATAATAGGGAAAAAAATACGAACGTCGCAATACATCAACTGCAGCTTTATAAGTTGACAGCTATCAATATATGAAAGTGTTTTTATATTGGTAGGTGTTTTAATGTGTTTTTTTTTTATTTGCTCTCATAACAATAACAAAAATAACATTATTAGATAAAATTAATCAGAGACGTGTAAGGCGTATTTATTATACGTAAAATATTTTTTTTTATTTATTTATTTAGGCACAAATACAGTCTTAAAATACTAAAATGGAATAATACACTATAAAATAAAAACAAACAGACCAATTACATATGTCCACAGATATTAAATATAAAACATTTCAAACATCATAAATTTAAATATAACTAAGATGTATGTTTGCCTGTGACGGGAAAGGAAAAGGATGGGAAAAGGATTGTGACAGTTAAATTGTTATATTTTTGTTACAAACAACAACTCAAAATGTAAATAAAAGTATACAAAAGATAATATTAGAAAAAACAAAAATAACTAACAAAAAAAAAATTCAACATACGAGTTCATGCTATGCACTTATAGAGAGAATTTTTGTATGCGTTATTACTAGCGGTGAATATATCAGAATGTGTGATACTGGCTGAGAGGTTGATATTATAGAAGTTACAAGCCCTTTTGATAAACTCATTTTGATTAGAATTAGTGTTACTTCGAGGAACATAAAACAAGTAGTTCAATCTGCCATTTCGCAACGGCGCATGGAAATTAATTTTATTTAATAAATCAGGACAGTCAACTTTTGAATTAATAATTTTAAAGAGAAACATATGATCCGCAACTTCTGTCCTGTGTACGATTTTTTTCATTCGGAAATGTTTCTCAATTTCATCATAAGAACTGTATATGTTATATGATTTGAAATTTAAGAATTTTAGAAATCGTTTTTGGACTCTTTGTAGTCGATCAACGTATTTACTGTAGCGTGGGTTCCAAATCTGTGAACAATACTCTAAATGTGGACGAACATAACTATTGTAAAGGAGCAAGAACGTTCTTAAGTTGGTGAAAAATTTACATGTTCTTAGAACAAAACCCAGGCTCTTTGTTGCCTTAGTGACTATGCTATTAATATGAGACTCAAAAGTAAGTTTTGAGTCCAGAATAACTCCAAGATCACATACACAGTCTTTGTTTGATAAGAGCGACCCAGAAATATTATAATTATGGATTACTTTATTACTTTATAATTGTGTTGTATTATAATATGTCGCCGTGTTGTCCTGTTTCATTTTTGTTTGATAAGTTTATTTTTAGTGCGTGGTACGATTGTGTGCATGATGTAGCTACCTATGTATTTAGATTTTTTTTGACAAAATATCGATACGTACAATTTATAGTAAAGCAGGCCACCTAACTTATCATTAAAAGTGTTATATTATTCTTAAGAAACGTTTTTGTGGTTGTCGAAACGAACGACGATGAGCCATCCAAGTTGTGTATAATGGAAAGAAGACGTCCGTCTCTTTAATTATGGATTCATCCATCAAAGTTTCAAAGCGAATTAACTTTAATATAATGACGTCACATTAACATCATGGTCGATGGCTGTGACGCGGGTATGTTACCATTTTAATTTATATTTGAAACTGCTCAATATTTGTGGTGATTCTCTTTGGCAATTGTGGTAATCATTTTTAACTGCTTTTATTTTATGTTATTTAAAGAACGCAAACAATGGCTAGACAATTAAACAGGTGATACACAATATAAAAAACATAGTCACGCCCAGCATCAATTACATTTATACATATTCCAACTGTCGATTCGTTCATGAGAATTCAATTCTCTTAATGAATCGACATTATCCAACTGTCGATTCGTTCATGAGAATTCAATTCTCTTAATGAATCGACATTATCCAACTGTCGATTCGTTCATCAGAATTCAATTCTCTTAATGAATCGACATTATCCAACTGTCGATTCGTTCATGAGAATTCAATTCTCTTAATGAATCGACATTATTAAGCCAAGATGCGTGTACAAAGGAAAATTTTGTATGGTGTAGTGGACTTTTTGCAAGCTAATAACACCAACTAAAAGCCTCGCAGCATATATGTTCCCATACATGGATTTACTCAGAATTCGGAGTAGAACATTTTATATGAGTTTTGTGTGAGTGTGTGTCTGTGTGTCCGTCCGTCCCCCTTATAACTTTTGATCCGCTCAATTTACATAGCCCAAATTTTCAGAATATATAAACAGTTATAGGCCTACAAAACTTTTATACACAGAATTGTGAATTTTTGTTTCAGTCAGGGGTTATCAACTTTTGAATTTTTACTTTATTTTTCCATATACCTATCTCAGAAACCATAAAAGCTAGAACGCTGAAAATTGGTATAACAATAGACAAATACAAAATCTCAAATTATTTTTTTTTTTAATTCCAGGGTTTCTCAATCATTTTTTATTAAGAAAAATATTTTTTTAATATAAATTTATGAGTTTAACTGCCTATATTTCCATTTTTTTAAATATCGAAAAAAGCCGAAACACCCCAACTAGATAATTTAATTTTATATAAAAAATATAAACATTGTATGAGCACATCTCAAACTTTTTTTAACAATTTTTATAAAAATTGAATTAAGTGACGACATCACTTCATACAATTTGTATGGTAGTCGCCTATACACAATATGTAAGAAGACTTAATAGTTTGATACTTAAATCTCCAAACATACATACATACCATCATACTGTTTTCATATTCTGTGTAGGAAAAACAGACTGACCTCTATCCTATCCTGACAAACATACCTACATGTTTTATATAGAAAATAAAATATCTTCAAATATTTATTAATATATGTTGTTTAAAGTTTGGTACGTATTCTTTCATTATGCATACTATCGCCATCGACAGTTGGATCTCATGTGTTACATGCAACTAGTGATTTATTATAATTCATTTAATTGTATGATAACAAACAAGAATTATTAAGGAGTTTTCAGTTTAAACTACAACATGCAACCATGTGTGAGTGTGTGTGTGTATGAGGGTGAGGATGTGTGTTTGTGTGTGATCTTTAGTTAAGATTAGATTAGAGTACCTACTTTATTTATTCTTTATAATTAATGGGGAGTTAAAAGATCTGCATCACCAATGTCATAAAAATGTGAAAAAAAGTGCGGTATATGAAGGAGTTCTGTCTGGCATTAGTGTTGCAGATGGGGAGGTAAAGTTAGTCAGTCAATCTAGTCGGTCTAGTTGGCACTCTCAGAGTCAAGCGTCCTAGATCAGGACAGTACTGTTGTGAGAAGAATACTTCATATCGGTTGCACATATTAATTGTATTTATATACTTACTTAATTTCCGTGTCAGGAACATCGTTATATTCGTAGCCCCCAATATTCGGTCACCCGGAGTCCACTAGCATTTGCTACCTCATCTTGGTGCTCCCATCGTGGGACATGACAGTTATCCTGTATTTTATTTCTATCAGAACAGTTAATCGACACAGCAATCTACAGAGCAACGAAGCTCGCTTTACGATTCCAAGATGCCAAACAATTTCATTCGAACTGGCCTCGTCTCCGTTCGTCCCGCTCGCACACATTTTAATTAGTCTAGCGCGACAGAGAGACCATCTTCGTGTGGGACGAAGTCTTACGACAGCTGTTCGGCATGGAATAACTTCGAAATTTGCATTTTATTCTAATGAAAATATAAAGAACATCACAGTGTCTTATGTTACATGCTTACATCACGTTATTTCCCTAAAAGAGTGACACACTTGGATCTTTGCTCTTCACATAAATCATCGACTATAAATTATATGACACATTGTATTTAAATGATTTATTTTTAAACGTCTTTAAAAATAATAAGATTAATTAGGTAAATATCCAGGGATAGCAGTGAACAATTAATAATATTTCACATAAAGGTTATTGCAGCAGCAATCTTGTGAAACAACAAAAATCGGTGTTGAAATAACGGGGCAATAACTACTCAGAAAAAAATACATTACTTATCTAACATTGGCTCACGAAAGACAATATTTCTAGGCTAGAAACGGCGAATTGTTGTACAGACCAAATCTGCCATTTCTCCAGAGAGCTGAGGGTCTATGATTAATGCAATGTCCACTGTCCATATCTCAATAATATGTATTTCAGCTTTCTGACATGATCGTTTGGTGCGAACGTACAATAGATTACGGACATACGCGTCCAAATATGTTATGGAATTGGTTTGTTTTGACATTTTATGCGTGTGTAACTTTTTTTTCTTAAAAGGGATATAAAAAAATATACTTGTACTTCCTCATCAACATTGACCTCTTTTATACCATGGTTTCCAGCATGACGTGAAACTATTAATATATACGTCATTATTTCATTCACCGTATCGTCTATTCTATGCAGCGCTTTATATTCCTCGTCTTCGAAACTTCTTTCTCTTCAATATTTCTTAAACGAGATGCTCACCCAGCTCTCACATTTTCTTGAAACTCGATAATTAATATTTTATAAAGTTCATTTCAGGCTCCTTGAAAGATCCAATGGATCGGAATTATCAGCGTCTCGCGGGATTTTCGATACTTTTAATAAAACTAAATATTGCATTTTCTTCTAACGAAGTTTACGCAGCTTCCGAAGTTGCGCTTTTTCTTTTATTAAATTCTTATTGTCTATTATAGTGCGTTTATTATGAAGCTTTCCAAATCTCATCGGCAATGTAAAATTCCCGAGATCATCTCTTACTGAAACCATGAACATAAAATAAACCACAAGTCTCGTTACCTTTTGTAGGCTAGATGTTGGTTACATGATTAAAAACTATTAATGTTCTCCATAGTTTTGCATGATGTTTATATCATACTCTTACTATAAATGTTTGTTTCTGAAATTTTTATTTGTATTTTTTTGTTAAAACTGTTTAAATATTTTTACATCAAAATAAATGTTACTATTATATATTAAATACCAACGTGCATATACTAACTTGTCTACCTCCAAAAAAACTATGTCCAATATTAATATTACTGGTTTGAAATGATCGGTAGGATATTATCTTTTCATTTACGCATTTTTTCTATAGATTCTACAAATAATTTATCATTATTTTCAATAAATAATAACAGAAATAGATCTTGCAAAACAAAAACGTATCGGTTTTCGCCCACCAAACTTTCAATATGATGTCAAAACTTAACTTATTTTTGCCCTCTACGCACCTTTATAATATGTGCATACACAATATTAAAACCATAAACATACGGTGTAAATTAGTGTAGCTTTAAAACCTTTTTCAAACAGAAGTTTCTTCTCTGACAATGATCATTACATAATTGTGACCACCCCTAAAGACTTTGTAAAATCTTATCTTCAAAATGTTGATCCCATGTTTGCCGCAAACTGAGATAGGGACCGGTGAGTTGAATAAAGAGAGTTCCTCTGAGTTAATCCTGGGAGAAGTAGATATAATCGTAGTGGTAGGTAGCCAGCCAGCCTAGAGAGACGTACGGTACAATGGCACGAATGCCCTATAAATCCATGTTCAGGGTTTCCAAATGCCAAAGGTTCTCCGGGTCACGAGGGGATGGAAGAAACGGGTGGACTCGCGAGAGAGGGTGACCCTCTGCGGCCAAAATCCCTCAGCTTTACCGAAAAGATATTAAATGTATGTAGGTATATGTTTTTTTTTTTGTTTTCGAAACTTTTAACCGAATTTTTATCAAACTTTGTTTTACGGGAATGTCCCATTATAATCGCAACAAAGTTTTTCGTTAACAATTTGATACCGTTATTCTCGTCAATAGTGAACTGCGAAAAAAAATACGTAACGTAATTTGCGAAAATATATACCGAATTTAAAAATGGAGTATTTACAATGGAGGAGAATTTTTCTTCTTTTATTCTTTAGCTGTGAGGCACCGACTTGGAATAGTGCTTCCATTCTCTTAAATCATTGTTTTCGAGTGTCCCGTAAGAGCCGGGTAATCGAAAATACAACAGGCAACAATAACATCTCACATAGTTCAGCAATGAGGTTCACCACCCATTCTGAATGTAGTGCCTTTTTTGGTGAAACGAGACTGGTGTGTGGGTATACATAGATGTGTTGTTCTCCCTTTTATAAGGCAATGCACACCCGCACACCATTCGCTGGTTACCCCACATTGTGGAATATGCCGTGATGGTATGAATGAATGGATGAGAATTTTTCTGAATTGTTACACATTTTTACAGTACAATAAATGTATTTTTAATAATATGAACGCTCACATATACACCAATAAGTCAATTTTTTTTTTAAATGAATATGTCCTTGTTAAACAAGTACATATACATCTTCCTACGTTCCCTAAACTAAGCATAAATGCTTGTCCTATAGGTGAACGAGATCGGTCGAGGCAGGATTCGAACTCGCGACCACTGGATTACTAACCCAGCGCGCTAACCGCTCTGCCATCCACCCATCCAATTATAAATAAATATTAATTTTGCTCAACCGAAGTACAAAACGTCTGTTATACGAATCATATATTATATAAGTTGTTCAATTGAACGATGCTACGTACATTTTTTATGTGCTAAATTTATCATCAACAAATGTATCATATTTTAAGAGCATGTTTGTACTCTGCATTTTTTTAATCTCATTCCGGAATTAGCAATGATTTTTTTTTATTATTCATGTGCCCTAATTTCAGATTTCGCAATTTAATCTGAACGTTTTGCAATGTAGGTACATAGTACAGGCACTGGAATATTGCAAAATATTTTTATACTAAAACAAACGCATAGCACAAATCATTACACACAGCCTAATCGATACACTTCGCCACGAAACGCACATTCCGTGTTGTAAATTTTTTATTGCATTGTATCTTTTATTTTTTCTTTAAATGCTTCTATCATGAATCGCATAGATCTAGATAATCAATGCAGTTGACATATTCGTAAACCCACGCAATTAATTTTCATATCTGAAATTTGAAGTACTTGGAGATAGGATTGATAGTGCATTATTGGAAATATGAATTCCCTTGAATGAAATACATAACATACTCCCACGCCTCTTAAGTGGATTATATTCCTGACTTCATAGAGAATGTATATATTTTCTACATGTATTCTCTTTTGTGTGAGAATAAAATTCTACTCCAAAGAAACACAAATATTGACAGTTTTGTACCGACTCTTGTGTATGCTAGTGAGACATGGCAGAAGACTCGTGAAAATATAATTAACGCGGTTGAAAGAGGTCTTTTAGGAATGTGTGAGGAATGTGTGGTAAAACAATGTTTCATAGAATAAGAAATGAGGATATTAGACGAGAATGTATGATTGAAAGAGATATCGTTATTAAAATGAAAATGCCCTTTAAGGTGCCACATATAAAGAATGAGTGATGACCGTCTGACAAAAAAGTATATAAAGCTGACAAAAGAGGAACGAATAATAGAAGTTGGCCAAGGAAAAGTTGGCACGATCACATAAATGGAATTTTGAAATATGGAGAGGTCAGAAGTAAAAACAATAAAAGAGCATGTATGAGACGATGCATGGATGATGAAGCGAAAAATATGTCAAGAGAGAAGAGTCTGGCGTTCGGTTCTCTCTGCCTACTCCAAATAGAGAAATGCCGTGATGATATTTTAAAATCTATGCCGTAATATTTTGTGGCTAATTTAGCTAAGAAATTGCATCCAGGTTCGATTCCCAAAATTGTGGACATTGTGGTCACTGTTTCATTTATATAATCAGACGATTCATTTACTAATAAGGCCACTTTGAGTGCTTATTAGTTAATATTTGTACATTGATAATTACTCGAAATTAAAGGTACTTATTTTTAAGTACTTGTACAGTCCATTACACTGTAGTTAAGTAACATTTTAGTATCTAATCATATTATGAACAGTGGAATTATTAACTTAATTCTGTTTAAATCTTGATACAACACGGTAGATCATTAATATTGTATTGATAAAAAATCGTCGTTTTCATGTGTGTTCGTCTTATCAGTTAAGCATTTCCAAGGTGACACATCTCACGAACGAGTTGTACCTTCAACAGTTTCCAATGTTTTCGTTTGTGATTTAATTGTGTTTGGATTTTATTGCTAATGTCAACATTTTCTCCCAAGCCAGAAATAGCTCGAGCACACAATGATGTATACTATAGATACAACTCTTTGTTCATTCTCCTACCCATCGCGATTTGATAACGTCTCTCACTCTTGTCTGCGGACGTAATCTGAATCGGTTCAAAGTAAATATTATATTCGTCTAGGTTTAGTTTTGCATTCACCCCCGTCCGCTATTTTGTATTATCTGCGAATTTGTGGAATATAGATATGTACTTACACTGTCGTCCTCGCCCGCAACGAACGAGAGCCGTGAAAGATTACAAATTGGATTGTGTGATATTTCCATTTTATTTTCGAAACGAAAACGATATATTTTCACTTATTTTAAAAAACATGTCTTGTTCTAACCGCTGTTTCCTTTGTTTTATTGATCACTCAAAATAAATAGTTCTATGTTTTTTTTCTCTCTCTCGCAATATATTTCCCAGCAATCGTGGCTCGGTTTTTACGGATCTGTCTGACTTGGTTTCACGATTTCTTTTTTGTGCCACTGAAAATGTCCCAAATGTGGTAACATTTTATTGGATGGGTGTTGTATTATTATGAAATATTTAGTGCCTAATCATTTAAGTCCGAGAATAACAGTACGGAAAAATGTATGATTTATTCCTATATATTCCTCCTATCTTTCCTAGTACTTTGATTCAATCGGGTGTCTTATTTTAGTGTTTTTTTATGTACTAGTTTATTAATTTTATTTATTGATTCACGGCTCAAGGCCCTTTACAAAATTAAATATTACATGACAAAGCATAAACCAAAGAAATACAATTTATAAACACCGAGATATATCAACGGTAGCAGAGAATATATAAAGAAAAATAAAAACATATAAGTAAGGTCAATTAAACACGAAAGTACATACATTAAAAATGAATGAAGCTCTTAAAGAAGGAAACTTAAAAAAACTCGATTGACAGATAATCATAAATCTCAAAGGATTAAGTGAGGCATAGTATGTTTGTCAAGATTCAAAAATGTGGCGTTCGTATCTTTCTTACTACCGTATTTAGAAGCATAGCGTGATGTTTTGTGGCAATATGTTCTAAATACGCACAGAAACAATTTCACCAATTTCATATCAAATTTTGTGTTGACAAAATGAACTTTCAGAGGAAATAGTAAAAACCCCGAACATCGAGATATACTGTACCAATGGTAAAGATAACATTGGCATTGGGTATTGTCACCAAAGGACGCTAATTTAATCTATTGAACTCGAACCGTTCTCTTTGATAGTTATCTGGATTGCTAATCTGTCGATTTCTTTTGTTTTGAAAATATATTTCATCGAAGCTTTATTTCAGTAGATAATCCAGAAATGATATCATTGAACTTCCGATTCGTTGTTTTTATCGTTGTAGATGTTTTTCGTTTAACGAATCTTTTACTAAATATTTTTTTCTTTTTTTTATAACGTTTTCTTGAACATTCGGAGTACTCTTTTGGATGTAAAATAATAAAAAAAAATGTAGCACGTTATAAAAAGACATAGACAATGGAGAAAAGCTACCCAAGGGATCATAATTTGTTACAGACCCTTCTGCTGACAATTTGTTTTGCGAAATGTGTATATGTGTGTCTTATACAAAAAAAAATACTCCAGATCGTTTTCAAAATATAACGCAAAGACCTATTTCTATAAAATTGATTGTATAGCTTAATTTTATCACAGCGCCTTTGCCTATTTCCTCTTGTAAAGATCAATTCAATCAATAAACCATTTTCAAAACATTATTTTTTCATTTCACATCGATTTTTGTTTCACTTTTAGGTACTATTATGTAGTTTATTATTTTTTTTAATAAAAAATGAATATGTCCTTGTTAAACAAGTACATATACATCTTCCTACGTTCCCTAAAATAAGCATTAATGCTATAGGTGAACGAAATCGGTCGAGGCAGGATTCGAACTCGCGACTACTGGATTACTACTAGCCCAGCGCGCTTACCGATCTGCCACCGACCCATCTTAATTATTTATAACGTATTTTAATTTTTCGGAACGCTTTTTTTAAACAAAGTACCAAAAAAAACTTATTCATTAGATTAACCTGTCAGAAATCGAGTGCAGGATAAACTTATCATTTATCAAAACGTACTAATATGCTGACACATTTTGACTGGAATAGAGTCAAATATTGGGTAGTGTTATGCGACCACGTTTCATTTTAATTATGATTACTGGTTGATTTGATGAGGTCAATGCGAGTCGTTGATATAATTTAAGTGCATGTGTTGCGATTTACGAGTGACGCAGTATTAATTAAAGGCAACACCCAACTACGTGCCTGTGCTCTGAACATTAATGAATGCAAATACACAAAAGGGGCTTGTCTGCACCTAGCCCTTTTCTAAACCCTCGTGTGCTAATGATTGATGCCCAACATGTGCCAATTATAAACAACGTTTTAATCACTTATACCTTGATATGAAAGGTTTTTCATTAAAACAACTTAAATACAACCAAACTTCGGAAACTGACGGACGGGTAAAAATAGTTACCCGTCCTAGTTACTGAAACAACTTCTTTTGTATTATTTTTAATTTTGCGACTGTCGATTCTTGATGGAATCCACAGTTGGTTGGTTGGCTGACTTCCTGGGTTCAATCCCCAGCAAATGGGAAATTTATTTAAATCTCACGATAATATTGCTTCTCTAGACTGGAAACACTAGGTTAGTTGGAAGAAATCGCCATACGACAACAATCTCGCCACTTGCGCAGGGTGCAAAAAAGTGTATATTATTGTAATTATTATTATCAATTATATTAAATTACTTACAATATGTAAAAAAAAACTTTTTTTTCCTTTTTTGTTACTTATAAATATTCTTGACCACCGACGATTTCTCTCAAAGAGCCTCTTCAGATTAGAATGGATAATCAGTAGGAAAAAGTTCAAAAAAAATTTTTTTATACTTATTTTAAGTTATTTTATAAATCAAAGCTAAGAAACTCAAGTACCAAAAGTAGCGGTAGTAAATTTTGATAAAAATAAAGTATATCAAATGTTATTTATAATAATTATTAATTAGCATATAACTCTCTATTAAGTATATAGTTATTTTTCGTACGAAACGACCTTGTCCTCTTGATGCCAAATATTATTTTTTTTTCTTCATAAAAACCATCGTTGATAACATAAATATATTATGTTACATGTATAGAAAAATCCTCCGTATCCCATCTTCTCGGCGATGTCTCGCTTTTCCTCTTATTTAGAATTATGACTTCTGTTTTTTTTTTGTTTTTTCAACAATACAGCAAACCGAATTACGAGTTTTCTTTCGGTGTCATATTTCAGAACACCCTGTTTCATTACGCTGAAATATTATTTGCGGGTCGCTTTCAAATGATTTTGTTCAATTTACTTTTGTTTTCGGTTTTTTCTACAATCTCTTTAATGTTTTACGCGACTACAGTTATAATATCATCTTGGCAGTAATATTATGTGCGTTTATTGTATATTTAATTAAATTACCACAATGTTTATCAACCCTGTTTGGTTGTTATAGACATAATCTAACTATACTATTTAGAAATTCAATGACATCGAATATTTTCTGTGTGGGAAATAAATTAAATTTTCGTTAACTTATGTAACATCGTCAATTTCACCAAGGCTACCTGACTAAAATGTCATTTCCATAGAAATCATTAGCTTTGGTTGTTTCAAAGGTATCTGCTGGATTTCACCAGTCTATTGTATCTGTTTCGTAGCTAGTATAGGAAATGAAAACCGTTTTTTGTATGTGCAATAACGGCATTTGTATTTAAAAAGCATCATGTTTTGTTATGACTGTCACATTCTGTCAATTACGTTTTGAAACAGAAATAATAAAACACTTGTTAACTGCAAAATTTAATTTGTATTGGTATTTTGTTTAGCAAGTGTTACTATGATTTGTATTCAATGCCTTATTTTAAAAAAAAAATGACGCAGTTTCTTTTGAATATCTTTTCAATGTATGTTAAGGCTAAGTTTATATGTAGGTAACTAACAGTTTATAATATATTCTGTTACTTCAAGAGTGATGGACAAGAATCCGGAAATAAGCTTTCCAGAATTAGAAAGCTCCTATCGTCTCGGGTAACTTCTTTGTTGTTGATGAAAACTACCTCAGACGCGTTTCGCTCAAAGAGCATCTACTGAATGGTCCATTCAGTAGATGCTCTTTGAGGGAAACGCGTCAGTGGTCAACACTTTAAATTAGTGGAATAAAGTTAAAAAATTGTGTTTTACTTATTTTTTAAGTAATTTTATAATATTGATAATGGAATTCCATCACGTATTAGCAATCTAAAAATTAGAAATAACTACCTCATAGTTTGGTGTTATTGACCATAATGGTCAGTTTGTCATATTTAAGTGTTTGTTTGTATATTTTTATATCAGTTTTTAATTACCATATTATATTTTTTTAAATACTATATTTTTTGCAAATTTAAGGATTTCTTAAAATGATCATAGGTGATGAAGCTGATAGCGTGTCGAGTCGAGCCCCACGTTGGGCGCCAAGATGTGACGTATTTCACGGAAACATAGCTCTGAGGCATTGCAAATCTCACTCGTCACCGTCCGCGATCGGTAAGAAACCACGGTCTGACCATGTAGGTTTTGAGTAGATACACTATATTTTTGTGAGTGATCCCATGCAGTTTCAACATTACGAGTAATTAGATTTATTGAACCATATAATTTTTTACTGTATTAAATCCATTGTGTAGTTTTAACGCTAATAATTTTTCGTAATCATAGTTTTTAGGTATACCACAATGCTATCCTGTTTGATATATCATTGCCTTTTGTATTATTTTTCGTGATGGTACCATTATAATATTGTGATTTTTGAAATTTCCCATTGTTTTCCACGTCCTCGATAATAGAGGGAATAACACTTCTATAAAGCTCTCTTGACTCTTTCTGGAGAATATATTTTCACGAGCCGTTTATTCGCTACGTTTTGTTAAATGTGATAGTTCCGGGAAAATATGGGTCAAGAGAAATGCGTACTACAGCGAAACACGCACTGAATATAAATGTATATTTTTTAAAATCAACTTTTATATCTATCGATATTTTCAATTTTATTTACTCTTTTTTTATAACCACAATTGACACTCGCTGTTTATATAAAACCTTGGCACTGGTTCTATAATTTTGTAGTTTGGAAATAAAACACTGTAGTTCGCTACGTACTCGGACCATCAATGTTTAGGTATCGAGTTGGTGTATATATTTGAAAATGGAACAATGTTACGAATGGACACCTCAAAAACAACACACATACATTATCACATTTATTTTAATTAAACAAATTGGAATATTATTATAATCACTTTCTTACACACTGTGCAAGAGGCGGTTCATTGTCAAATTGCAATTTCTTCTAACTTACAGGGGTTTCCATCACAAATAAGTATTATTTGCGTTAGTCATAATTTTAAATATTTTTTTCTTGCGTTTGAAAAGGAATCCGGAACGCCGGCACTTAAGCTTGCCACTATACCACAATGTTCAAATTTATGTATTTAGGGTCAGCATTTTTAAATATTTACAGTCAATATTAAAACTCATTTTTGTACCTCATATTACCGCCCTATTTAATAAATACAGAAGCCTAACCCATGTTTATATTTTATCTGTATACCTGCCTCTTGTGATCATAATATAGTGTTGGTGTATTTTCTCTGTTGTTTTTAAATTTATAATCCTTTCATCCCAGCTGAAATAACTCTCGGCTGATAACACTAACTATATAAACACCTTACACTGTAATTAAACCAGTTATTACAAGTGGATACGATATAATTACAGAGACAAATAAAGATATTTGAACACTAATAGTCGCTTAATAGCCCTGCATTGTATCACGTTTTCTTAATATTTTGTCAACAATGCAGGCATTGAACGCTACCATTGTGATATTTTTATCTTTTAACGATGAATTCAATGTGTCATGTACCGCATTGCGTATAGTATATTCACAGTGGTACACAAACCGCGGCTTGAGAGTCATTTATGGCTCTTCGTACCCTTGAATGTGGCACTTCGACAAAATACCCAATTGTCATTTAGGGAACGTTGTGAATTGAAAGAAAATGCAGTGTCGAGGATTGAAAAAAGTATTTACAGATGATTTGAACATATAAGATGGGTATAGACGAAAAACTTCATGTTATGATAAAAGAACTCCACGATGCTTCCCTAATGGTCGGCCTGGAAATAAATATCAACAAAACGAAAATCATGAGTCCATCATCTAACAGCACTATCACAATTGATAGTAAAATAATTGAAGCTGTTGAAGAATATATATACCTTGGACACAAGATAAAATTAGGAAAGGATAACCAGACAGCAGAAATACCCAGAAGGATCGGACTAGGTTGGGCAGCCTTTGGAAAACTTAAACATGTCCTAAAAAACAGAGATATTCCCACATGTCTGAAAAGAAAAGTTTTTGAAACATGTATCCTGCCTGTGCTTACGTATGGTCTGGAAACTATCACGCTAACTGCGAGGACCATACATAAGCTAAAATGCACTCAGAGATCCATGGAAAGGCAAATGATAGGCGTAAGTCTAAGAGACAAAATTAGAAATGTAGAAATCAGACGCCAGACAAAAGTTGTTGATGTCATGGATCGAGTTACAAAATTTAAATGGCAATGGGCAGGTCATGTTGCCAGACAGGGTACGGACAGATGGGCACCCAGAATTCTAAATTGGAGACCATGGGATATGAAAAGGGGAATAGGCCGGCCCCAGAAAAGGTGGGCCGATGATATTGTCCCTGTCGCTGGAAGCGGATGGGTTCGAAAAGCCCAGAAAAAAGACGAGTGGAAGCTATTAGAAGAGGCCTACATCCAGCAGTGGAGAGATGGCTGAGAAAGAAGAAGAAGAAGATAGACGAAACAAGTATAAAAGACGAGAGTGGGTGGAAAATTTGGAAGAGGTTCAGTGAAAGTACTTACCTCAATCAGATTGAGAACGCTTTTGGCAATGACCAGTTTAGAAGCAGTTAATAACAATGTACCTACTTACCTGTATAGGACTCTCAGATGAAATTTCGAATATTGTGCTGTTGATATTTGGCTCTTTTGACTAATGTCATTGCTGACAACTGGTATAGCACAAACTTCTGTAATGTATTTATAAGAACATCTATCATACATCTCGGCTATCATACATAATATGTATTACGAGAATTATTGTATTCTCTTATACAAACGATTCATCTGATGTACCTATTGGTGAAGTTAATTGACTTTCTGCTAAAACATCGGAAACGAAATTATTTATTAACCTTTCATCTTCTGAATTTGTTTCATTGGGAAAACTGCCAAGAATTATTGACCCCCAAGGATGATATATAATGTACGTTTCTACATACTTTGTTTTCACTACCATGACGGGAAAGGATTTGTTTTTTTTTTAAATATAGAAAAGGAAAATTTTATAAAATACTTTATCTAGATTGTTATAACGCTTTCTGCACTGCAGATTACTACTTCGCGAATAAAATTAATTCATAATATCAAAAGAAAACCCTTCATGTGTGCACACTCGAACACATGTTCTTTGATTCTCCGATACGCTACCAATACGACATAATCCCAACTAAAAAGTTCCATTTCCAATTAATATGTCTCATCTCTTTTTGCTTGACTCTCTTCCTGTTTCCTCCGCAATATCTAAATTTATCCTCATTAATGGTAGGTATTAATCTTTTAAACTAAATGTTCACTTACAAAATATAATAAAATACAAAATTTAGACTTTTTTCATCCATTTGGCACAAATCACTCTTCTAAGGGTGGGTTGCATAATATAAAAAAACTGCTTAAAGACTATTTGACTTAACCACCATAGAGCTAATTTTTCAAGAGAACTATTTTAATGTATTTTTATTGCACTAACATTATTTGTGTTGAATAAATCATGTTTATATATTTAAATCTTGTTTAGTATTTTTCGAAATGTTACCTTATATAACTAAATATCGACCAGTATGTCGTTTTAATCAAATAATAGCCTGTTATTATATTCTTAATTGCGACATTATCTTCAGTATGACCATGTGTCATTTTGACTCTCAACATAGGAGTATGCGCATTGCGCATGCTTAAATGACAAAATCCTAACTATCGTTAATCGACAAAAATAACAATAGTTGCTGGAAAAACTTGGCTCTTGAAATTAGATTTTGGAATATTTTTTTCGCTTTATCTTGGAATTGGTGTTTTAATCCCAACTCAGTCCCTATATTTTCATTCAAAGCCTTTTCATCAGTCAAACACAGGTGCAAAGAATACACAGCTCATGGACATATCTGCCTGCAATTTGCAGCACTTAAAAATTCTATGATCCCAAATAGGTATTTTCAAAATTACATACAACGTCAGCTGTTACCATTCCGTTTTTCGTTCAACATTCTATTTCCATGACGATCGAAGTATGTTATAAAATCTTACGTTTAGCTTTCTATTTATATTCAGACGATGTTGATATAAAGGTCATTACAAAATAGAATTTCAAATTAACAAGTTGGTGTTCATTAAAATAACCCCAGAAAATGTAGTGATTGTTAACCCAATGTGTGGGACGGATCTAATTTTAAAGAGCGTAGTCATGCTTTTATTAATTTGATATCTTACGTACCTACCTATTACACAATGATAATTGTGAGATATGGACATGATAGAAGATGCATAAAATTAAAAATCGGTGGAAAACAATGCCTTTTTATATATATACTAGTGAACCCCCGGCAAACTTCGTATTGCCTGTATAATTAAAAATCGTCCTTCATAACCACCCGTCGCTTCAGACTCTTCAATACCTCCCATCCCTTCAGTACTTCCCGTCCCTTCAGTACCTTCCGTCCCTTCAGTTACTCCCGTCCCTTCAGTTACTCCCGTCCCTTCAGTTACTCCCGTCCCTTCATTAACTCCTGTCCCTTCAGTAGGTCCCGGTCATACGCTCGACAATTCATCAAAGTTTCATTGAAATTGAATGAACGGTTCCCAGGATAGTCCACCTTCATAGGTAAAATGACCTGATACCCGATGAAGAAGAAGAAGAAAAAATTTTTAATCCAGAAACTATCCCGATCATACGCTCGACAATTCACCAAAGTTTCATTGCAATCGGATGAACGGTTCTCAGGTTAGTCCACCTTCATATGTAAAATGACCTGATACCCGATGAAGAAGAAGAAGAAGAAAATATTTTAAATTCAGAAATCATCCCGGGCATACGATCGACAATTCACCAAAGTTTAATTGCAATCGGATGAACGGTTCCCAGGATAGTCCACCTTCATAGGTAAAATGACCTAAAACTCGATGAAGAAGAAGAAGAAGTTAAAATTTTTTGATCCAGAAACCATCCCTGGTATACTCTCGACAGATCACCAAAGTTTCATCGCAATCGGATGAGCGGTTTAGGAGCGCATTCAACACATACATACATAGATACATAGATACATACAAACATTCAAATTTATAATATAGACAAGTTACAAAAAACAAAACGCTCTGCAAAAATGGTACAGTTTAACGAATTCTTACAATATCACCAAGAAAGAGAACACACGATAGAATACATTAAGTGAGAAAGTGATAATACAATAATAAAAACGCACTGCAGACATATTTTCTCTTTTATTTTTTAGTGCAATCACATTATAATTATCTCTCTCACACTCAATAATGACTGAGAAAGAGACGAACTTATATCAAGTTATAACTGTATGAAAAAGCAAATACATCAGAATACCTTTGCATACCTATAAGCGAATATAACTTAAATCTTTTGTTTACTCAAAATAAAAATAGCTATCGACAAATCCATATAAATATATTGGCTAGCAGCTCAACCCAATCCGCTAAATATCATGGACTAATTTCTTTACACTGAAAAAATCTAAAGTTAGCAAAGTACCTTTTTGGCTCGGTTAAAGTCATATTGGTAGTTATTAACCAATATATGATTAAAAATAACAAAGTTGCACTTGGCTATTATCTAACAATTGAATACTGTTAAAATGTAAGTTGGTTACCAATAGCAATGTAAAAAGTCATATTGGTAGTTATTAACACATACATGATTAAAAATAGCAAAGTTGCACTTGGCTATTATCTATCAATTGAATACTGTTTAAATGTAAGTTGGTTACCAATAGCAATGTAAAAAGTCATATTGGTAGTTATTAACACATACATGATTAAAAATAGCAAAGTTGCACTTGGTTATTATCTGACAATTTAATACTGTTAAAATGAAGTTGGTTGCCAATAGCAATGTACTTGTTTAAATTTAACCGAGTAACAGATACCTATACGGACATTTTGTATTCGACATCTGTCAAATTTGACATTTCATACATAAAAATATTAATATTTCTCAAATTTGACACGATATATTTAAAAAAATATTAAATAAAGTATAATTCTCGCCAAATATTATATGTCACATTAAAAAATGATAAAATAAAGTATAATACTCGTCAAACTCGTCAAAATTACGTTTTTAAATTTTAGGACTTCCACAGTTTACCTTCTTGGGCTGAACTCTCCTCAAGTTCATGGTTTAATATTTAAATCTATTATAAAAAATATGACTATTATTTAATTTATTTATTTTTTTATTGACTTAATCTTTGCTAACTAATGTTTCTGATTAATAACGCCTGCAACATCCTTTTTTGGGTGAAAAGCCTTAAGAGAAAAAAAAAGATTCTCTGACACTGGTTAATGAGAGAGGAACGAGAAGTAGAGGTCGACGAAACAAAAGTTGGATGAGTATGAAAGCGGACAGAGCGCGCATCTTATTCAAAGATTTTAACAAATAAAATATATTAATTATGGCCTCTAGTCTTCGCATCGAGTCTATTGTTTTAACTTTCTTCTCCAAGTATATGTACATACCTATATCGATTCAAAATAGGTGTAGAGCGTCATAACTTTGGGTTTTCAAAAAGTTGTGCCTTGTTCAACTGTTGGAAACATTCCATTGTTCGCTGTAGAGAAATTCACGTCTGAAATATATACCAATTGTGTTTGTTGTACACTTGTATTGTTAATTATGAAATTTACTTCGAATTATAAATTGAGAAACATTAATATATCGAATTTTGATTCGACATTCATACAGACATTCAATCAATACATACATACGTCGTGGCTTATGTATGGCACATACAGAGAGAGCCGAATACCGCTCATATCCATTCTGGCATGCACACATCACTTGTACATTCAGACGTTTTATTGCACACATCCTTTTATTATTCTAACATATCTTCTTCTTCTTCGTTTCCTCACTGCTGGGTGTCGTGATCCACGAAACCGCCAATGGACAGCACGAAACATCTCCAATCATCTCTGCTCTCCGCAGCTCGCACCGCCGAATAATTTCCGGTCATCTCCTTAATCTGGTCACACCATCGCATAGAAGATCTGCCTCTACATCTGGAACATTTTCCAGGTCACCTGGCTCTCTCCTGGCAATATAATCCAAGAGGCTTAGCACCCGGAGGCTTCACACTACATGACATCAAAAGTAAAAAATTGTCTAACAAATATTATAAATTTGATCAACATTATCAATCTTAAATTATAAACGTGTTTTGTTGAACATAACTAAAATTTTTGTAGCCACTTTTAATTGATATAAGATTTTCATTCCGTTTAGTCTAGCCTCAATACAGGCGTAGCGGACGGAGCGCATCAGATCGTCGCAATGCCGACGCCATTGCTAGGAGAAACAATAATCCGCTCGAATCTGCTAAAGAATAATTTGTTTAGTTGCATTTTCAATCGAAAATTGTCAACAACTCCAAATGACAGTTGTGTCGGCAATCCGATTGGTGCGCCTCTGTGGACGCACTGCCTCAAACAAATCTGTCTGATGCGCTCCTTCCGCTGCGCCTGTTTGAACGCTAACCTTAAAAGTGTGTTGGCAGAGCGGTTAGCGCGCTGGGCTAGTAATCCAGTGGTCGCGAGTTCGAATCCTGCCTCGACCTATTTCGTTCACCTATAACACAAGCATTTATGCTTATTTAAGGAACATAAGAAGATTTATAATATTTATTTGTTTAAGAAGAACATATTCATTATTTAAAAAAAAAATGACATTGATTGATATTGGTCTATCAAAGATGAAGATTGTTTATAAAAAAATTCCACAATCCAAGAATCTGATTAAATATATTTTTTGTGAGTATTTTCTGTCAACGTAAAATTATTTGCTTCAATAACATCATTCTTATATTATATATTTTTTATTAATTTTCATTAGTGTTTTAATGTTCTCATTTTGGGTCGCATTCCTCGGCCGTAATTCATCCATTAAATGTCTGAGTTTCCAGCGTTCTCCACTATTAATAATCTAAATATTGAATAATTTCCCCACACACAGTTCTGCGTCGTCGTTAAGCGCCTAACGAATCACAAATAACATCCAATGATTTATTTTCTCGTGAACAATTCCACATTTTAAGTCATATTTAAGTTTGCGATCCTCTTCCATAGCTGTACGTATACTTTTTATATAAACATTTGCTTCAATGCATACCTGGCACAGCTAGGCAAGTGTAAATCGTTTAATTTTTTCAAAGACTGGGGTTGGTTAAAGTGCCCTCGAATCGAGCATTGTTGCGAGAATAATTTTCTAATTAATAAAAGCATTGTTCTGAACAGAGCTACTGTTGCCTATAAACGACCGTAGCGTGAGCAACCTTTGTAATATTTGCACTCACTGAGAAGTTCGTTTACCTGACAATATTATTTATCATAAGTAATGTTTATTTTTATTTATTTACAGTTCATAAGTATGTAACATGGACTGTGTCGAATCTTGTTTCAACATGCACCCTATAACAAGTTACCATATTATCGAGTCCAAACTGCAAACACAGGGAAACACTGTGTCCCCATCGTAAATTCAACCCATGGACTTTTAGATCTGGAACCATGAAAGCCATTTCTATAAACTCATATAGGTAATTTGTACAATATTTTTTTCTTACTCCGACGATCGTTTCGGCTTACAAAGGCCATATTAAACTTACCAGCTCGACATTAATTTGTTCATCTATGTTAAGGGTTTTTTATCTTACTAAATGAACACGTTCCTCTTATTGTATAAATAGGTTGTACACAACACGGTATATAATTTTAACGCAGGACTACTAACCGCCACTAAAGTGAATTTAATAATGTAATAGGGTGCCTGTATGTTTAGTAGTGTTTAATTTCCGTACTTAATATATTTATTCCTATTACATGTTTTAAAAGCATGTACAGAAATTTACAAATAAAAAATAAAACTGGTAAGTACCTACTATATGTTTGTGTACCTACTTAATATATATGTAATGAATGATGCATTTTTCATTACATAAATGTCTTAATTGAATCAAAATGTGGTGTTTAACCATATTATATAATAAAATATTATTATTTTTGCTTTCGTGGCACCATAATTTTCCTCAGCATAAGCATTATTTTTTAGGAAATTGTTAAAAATACTGTATTTAAATAGTTATTACATGTAGTAATGTATATTAGTATTATACTAAATATATAAATCTATTTTATGTTGTGTTTTTTTGTAGAGATCGTACTATCGATATAATGTATCATCACATTTTTGAGTGGACATAATTTTGGAAATCTGGTTACTGGTTGGTTGATTCGGAGAGGAAGAGTAGATTCAGAGAGAGAATTGACGTTTTTTCTCAGATAATATTTCCACTCTAAGATCTTTTATTACGCCCTCAAATATCCTTTATTACACATATCCCCACATCGTCCTCTTACACATCCAAACACACCCTCACAAATACACTTGGTCTCCTATACTTTTGTATTTTATTTACTTTTTTATGCTTGCCGATTTTAATTTTTATTTTTATTGAATAAACATATTTTTCTTTCTTCGATTAGGTTCGAATCGGGTCTCGGCCTTTTTCGTTCGCCTTAAAATACAAGCATTTGCTTTATCTAATAAGTATAATAAAATAAATTGCCATTACCAAAAAACATTTTATAAAAACGAAGACAAACAGCTGTAGATAAAATTAGCCAAGACATAATTAAGTTTACTCCTTTTTATTTAGTTGTATCTGTTTTCAGTCAGTAATTGAACCATCACAGATGAACCTAAATATAGCCGTCACTATATATAGATCTCGTTCAAGGCAAGAAAATGAGATGGATAAAAAAGTTTTCGTAGGCAGAACCGAATCTACATAAAGATGTACTTTTTATACATTGTCTTTAGTCAAGCAATCTTCACAAACTTTTACTATCCTTGATGAGAAAATAATTATCAATTTTAGCCATTGTATAATAGTTTTGTTTTTTAGTTTCAGTGCCTGCCACCCGACGTTTATTATTCAAAAATATATATTATACGATAAAAAAATTTAAATGGCAATATGCGATGGGTGGTGGCTGAACGGTTAGCGCGCTGGGTTAGTTATCCAGTGTTCGCGAGTTCGAATCCTGCCACGACCGAATTCGTTTACATATAGCACAAGCATATGCTTAATTTAGGGAATGTATGAGGGTGTATATGTACCTACTTGTTTCAAGGACATATTCACTCTTAAAAAAAATTCCAACAGAACTCCAATGCACTTACCTACCATTATACCACTATTTTTACCATTATTTTTTCATACCTATATTTTTAATTAAAATAAACACTTTGTAGCAGCATATCCCTCATGCATTTTTGTTTTTATGATTTCACATGTATACCTACTACAGGTACTTTTGTGATAACTTACAACGAAACTAAATTTTTATTTGTACAAATGAACATGGGTACGTTTATGTTCCTACATCATAAATGTCTCCTCTGAACAGTGTTGTATTTATCATTCGAAATTATTTATCATGGGCATTCATTTCTTTCTCAGACAGAGTAGGAACGTTATAATATATTGTGTGGGTAATATAAATCTTCCCTGTTCTGCCCTGAAAATCGAAGCGTATATACCTACTACCCAGAAGAAGGGAGAATCGACTGAAAGCTCCATAAGGCGAAAGCTCTAATGGACCCCCCTTCGAAGCTTTTCTTCTTCAAAGAATTTACGTTCACCTTTGCCCCGCCGACCTTCGGCCACTTAAATCAACATATTTTCATGTTCCACATTCTATCGCAGAATCAAATAACGCAGAAATAGTTGTAGTATGTGCCCTTTCAATTTTCTATAAACGAACCAAATAATATATTTTTTGGCTGTATGTAGGTCGCAAAACTCACCAGAAAAAAGGGGTATTTTTATTGACTCACCCAATTTCTTGGATATTGTTAAACCCAATGTGATCTCGTTACTGTTAAACGAATCGCCCACGTACTCACGTTTCCATTTTTTGTGTTTTTATCCTTTTGTTTCTTTAATAGGTCGGATAGAAAGTCTTTTCGCATATAGTATGTATAAACTTGTAATGAAATATCTTTGGCTGTACCATTTGTATCTGGTTGGTTTTGAAGACATTAAAAAGGTTACATTTCCAAAAAAGAACCAAAAAAGTTTCTTAGTAAAATGTTGTTTCCAGCTATTTTTCATTTGTTTTTCTTTCTGTCAAAATGAGTGAATCTAATGAAGAAATTCGATACATTTTAAAATTTTATTTCAAACGCAAGTCGCGAAAAAAAATTGTGACGTTTATGGACTAAATTTAGTTTCAGTAGGACAAAGTTGGACGCCATTTTTGAAAAAGTGGAGCAAGATCAGCATATCAGTAGTTATGATATATCTGAAGAACTTGGAATAGTCCACAAAACAGTTTTGACCCATTTGAAAAAAGCTCGATATTTGGGTGCCTAATGAGCTCATAGAAAGAAATCTAATGAACCGTGTACCTGCTCATTCGCGATTCTTTATTGAGATGTAATGAAACCGAACCGTATTTGAAAAGCTCGATATTTGGGTGCCTAATGAGCTCACTGTAAGAAATCTAATGAACCGTGTACCTGCTCATTCGCGATTCTTTATTGAGACGTAATGAAACCGAACCGTATTTGAAAAGCTCGATATTTGGGTGCCTAATGAGCTCACTGAAAGAAATCTAATGAACCGTGTACCTGCTCATTCGCGATTCTTTTTTGAGACGTAATGAAACCGAACCGTATTTGAAAAGATTGATAACTGGTTATGAAAAGTGGATTACGTACGACAAGGACGTGCGAAAGAGGCCGTGGTCAAATGTCGGCCAGGCTTCGCAAACTGTGGCAAAAACCGAGATAACTCGCAATAAGGTGATGCTGTGTGTATGGTGGGATTGGAAAGGCATAGTTCATTATGAGCTTTTACCGCTGGGAAAACCATCGATTCTGATTTCTAATGCCAATTATTGATTGGATTTAAGCAAGAAGTTGAGAGAAAGCGGCCGGAATTGATCCATTGAAAGGGTGTGGTTTTTCACCACGATAACGCTAGACCACACACATCTTTATCAACCACTCAGCAAAAATTACACGAGTTTGGCTAGGAGGTTTTTGTTAATGCATCAGCCATATAGCCCTGACCTTGCACCTTCAGATTTCCACCTGTTTTGTCTCTTCAGAATTCTTTAGGCAGTGTCAGGGGTTAACATCAAGAGAGGACTGCCAAAATTACTTGTCGCGTTTTTTTGATCAGAAGTTTTAAAATTTCTACAGCAACGGTATCATGTCACTACCTACAAGATGGCAAAAAATTAGAGAATATGGCACATTATAACATTTTACTAAATTTAAATAAAATTAAATAAAAAATGTCTTGAGTTTTCATATAAAATCCGAAGAAACTTTTCCCCCAACCTAATATAATTTGATTCGAGTTCATATTCATAATGTCAAATACTGTGGACTCTGTTAGACTTAACATCATTGCTTTATACATTTTTACTTCTATACATTTTTGGATGACCATAAGTTTAAGTTGTACCCTTGGAACACCCTTTTTTCAACAGACTGATTGAGGAGTTGAATGGTTTGCTTTCGGAACTTGCTAAGTAAATTTGTAGGACTCT
This sequence comes from Molanna angustata, assembly GCA_963576475.1. Lineage (NCBI taxonomy): Eukaryota > Metazoa > Arthropoda > Insecta > Trichoptera > Molannidae > Molanna > Molanna angustata. Next base: position 12,549,370 of record OY754978.1, on the reverse strand, counting down.
CTCTATTACAGGAACGAGTGATTGTTGTTGGTAGTATTTCAAGTACAGACAGTTGAACTTGGTGCACTTTACAGTGTTAACATCTGACATTTATTATCAGCTTGGCTACCTGTCTGATAATAATAATTATTTAAGTAATTCATCGTTGATTCATTTAAATTATTTAAACCATCTCGCAAGTTTTTAATGAATAATTATGGTACGAGTATTTGCTTCTTCGTTAACATTCCCTCCACTACTAAATATAATCATCTCTGGACAGTGTTTCAATAGGTGTTTTTTTTCTTGTTCCTATCCTCTGCTGGATATAGGCCTTTTACATCTGCTTCCACTCGTTCTTTCCCTCCGCACCCAAGTTCTTCTAGCCAACTGGACAATATCGTCAGATTGTTGACTATCAGCGCTCCTTTTTCTGTCCATGGTCTACTTTGGAATATCCTGGGTGTCCTCTCGTTTAACCTCTTCAATTCTAAATTTATCTCAGGGGCTCACGCCGAGCAATTTAACTTTCCGTAGACCGCTGGGTCCATTTCAATCTGTAATATTTTTATTTTAATTGACAATACAAGTAAGAAATACCACGAATAGGAATAGTCGTCGCTTAAACTTCAGAGTTCTGCAATTATTATGATACCACGATCGTAAACCTTATTGATTGGAATTGTTTCAAAGTGTATTAAATTCTATGTTTATTGTTTCAACCTTTTGGTAAAGTGTTAATCAATTTAACATGCATCATAATATGAAAATCTCATTTGTAACTTGCTCATTTGTTACAAATTTAATTATTGTGGGATTTATTGTAATATCTTCTCGGGCGACTAACAGGTACTATTTCAAATATTAATTTAACGCGCATCCAATAACAAGTTATTGTATTTTGGAGACTTATGTTATTTGCCGTATCACAGATCCAGACTGAAAACACAATTGAAAAATGTGTCTTACCTTTCGCTCAGGTCTCAGATATCTTAGCAACTGAGGCGTGAAGGCATGATTAATTTTCAACAAGCTTCGAATCTAAAAGTGTATCATTATATCGATATAGAGTTTGCAGATCGAAATAAAATGAAATCACAATTATTACTTGGCATTTTTTCCCCATGCGAAGTTTCCCTTGCCTTGGCGCTATGCCAATTATCTCAGAGCCAGATGCCCGAGCCAGGCTGACTGCCCAGAGTATGTATTGTTCCTTGACAATCCACAAAATACGAATTCTATGCACAAACTTATCAGAAGGTATGTACACTACGTCGGTTGATAGATCCTCAGATTTTTTATTTCCTGCGATGTCAATCGTAAACCGTATTATATACCTATGTCGGTTTCGTCAAACCGCAGACGAAATTGAAACATCGCAGATAAGCCCTATATAAACCGCGTTTATTTACGATACGAACCAATTGTACCAATTGTGAGTGCCGTTATGCACCATCGATGTATTGGTTACACAAACGACGCGTCACGGTTATAAAATGCACATATCCACTATCGAATTGAGTTCTAGACTAATTCCACATATTCTGTCAATGTAATCTATGTGTATCCAACATTTAAAAATATTAATCTTACCCACTAGATACATGATTAGATGGAAAGATCTTTCTTTGTTCTCTGAAAAATATCTTCAAAATCTGTACAATCGACAGTCAATTGCTTTTTTGATGAACTCTTTTCTTTTATATGACCGTATTGACGTTGTTCAAAAATGTTTAGTGTTCAATTTGTTAATATTTTTACTCTCCATACTATGGAGTACGCCGTACACAAATATGAAAATTTGTGCCCTCTTACAGCCCAAACTAAAAGGCCGATAATGTTCATATTGATACCATATGTATGAAGTACATTAACTTTGAGCCGAATGGTTTTCCATAGACAACGTTTAATTTTTTCTCTATATTTTCATAGCTTTCATGGTCTGGTAAATCGAGATTCTTGTTTTCTTTGAATATTTGATACAATAGAAATACACTCTTCATAAGTGCATTCAGGGATTGTCAACCTTTAAAGAAAAATATATATTAAGTGTAATATTGCATATTTATATGAAAACAGATCAGGTCCGTGGACATATTCTGTATGTCCAGGACTCTTTTCAGGAGCCACGTTAGACAGGAATAATATTTTTTTTTTGTTACCAGTAGTTAGTACAATGCACCATGAAATCAAAGGTGGGCTGATTAAGTTACAATTACTTATGTTGCTATTCTTATTTATTATATTTGTTTAAAAAAATATTATTGTACGTTGCCCATTTTTTCAAATAAAATAAAAAAAAAAAAACCTTTCTTCTTCTTTTTCTTTGCCTTATCCCACTTTAGGTAGGGTCGACTCTCCTAATCCTTTGGCGCCTTTATATGAAAACCTTTAAAGAAAAAAATATATATATAAGTGTGATATAAGTGCATATTTATATGAAAAATATATATAACAGTAGTAAAATATCATCTGTTTGGGAAAAAATAAGTTGTTTTTACATCAATTAAAAAACAGGTATCGTGTAGACTCTACATTGTACATTGTAGAGCGTGTATACTATAAATTTTGTGTGTATAGTGCATTATGAAAACATTTGTCCTCGGGGAAACTTATATTTGTATTAGAATCTAATAGAAATGTGCTTCATAAAAATGCATTTAGAGATTGTCAACCTTATAAGATTTTTTTTGTGCTTCAGTGATGAGCGTTGGCTTTCTGTTGCGAAATCTGGCGCCTGTTGACTTCGACTTCACCATGGCTATGCTCTTCCCTCGTACATGAGATCCGATCTCAACTGAGGGATGAATATTTTCCATTCAAGAATGTCTATTATGAAATGTTATTATTTTTATTTTTTATGTATATCAATTATTTTTATTAAATAAAAAAATTAGCACACTCTATGTAGTGGAGAGGAGTTGTTGGCCACAACCCACTCGTTTATTTTTCTTTTGTTTTTTTAATCATTTGTTGTTTCCCATCCTTCAACATCGTTTGCTTGTCATGTATGAACCATTAAAAACTGAACATGAGAGCATATTAATCGTGCAAGTAAATGTATATAAGTATATTATATACGAGAGCGTTGGTATCTCGTCACGTGTTTTATTCAATATACTCCTCGCTGAGCTCTAAAGAAGGCTTTTAACTTCGCTCTGTCATGTGCAAGGAAATCTGATAAACACGACATGTCATTTTACATTATGTGTTCTTCCACTTAACGCCATTATAGGCGGACAGGACTGCCGAGCTGTATACAAATATGTTTGTATAGTTTCAATATTTCAAAACAATATATTTATATAACGCGGCAACAATATTTATATATTTATTTACAATTTCCACTTCAATGAGCACGTACAAAAAATAGAACAGGAAACCTCTAGATGCATACAAAAACATATCTGAAGGTTATCAAAATGTAAGTTTCAACAATTAACTAGTGATCGTTCAGGGGTCGAAATTCAACTGTAATTCATTATATGTATATTTGTTTACAATTTCCACTTCAATAAGCACGTACAAAAAATAGAAAATGAAATCTCTAGATGCACACAAAAACCGTCAAATGATATAACATGTCTGAAGTTTATCCAAATGTAAGTTTCAATATCTAATAAATACTAGTGATCCTTCAGAGGTCAAAATAAAACTGTAATTCATTGAATTTTTAAATGTGAAAAGTTATAGGACACCCGTTGCATTCGAATAAGCTCCTAGTTTTGATGTACAACTGTAAGATAATTATTATTTTTCATTTTTAAAATAGAAAAATAATAAGTACATATATGTACATCCTCATACATTCCCTAAATTAAGCATAAATGCTTGTTCTATAGGTCATCACAATAAAAAATATTACGTAGGTACATTTCGTTTTTCCTTGTATCCAACCCTTACATCCTTCGATTCCATTCCTCCTCACTGCTGTGATCAGTCTATTTTAGTCGTATTTTATTTTTTATCTCGCTGTTATTTAGTATTAGAAATGACTAAATCAGACGCCAGACAAAAGTTGTCGATGTCAGATCGAGTTGCCAAAATTAAATGGCAACGGGCAGGCCATACAGAGAATAGACAGATGAGCACCCAGAGTTTTGAAACCATAGGATATAAAAAGGTTAATAGGCCAGCCTCAAGTCGGGCGATGATATTGTCCTCGTCGATGGAAGTGGATTGGTGCGAAAAGCTCAGATAAGAGACGATTGGAAATATCTAGAAGAGGCCTACATCCAGCAGTAGAGGGATGGCTGAAGGTAGACGATGATTTTTTAGAAATACTTGAAGCTTCGTTGTACGTGGTTATTTTTGCCAGTAAACTCTCTGAACACTTGTTTATACAAACGGAATTGTAAATTATGTGTTATGTTCAGTGGCGGCTCCCCCAAAGGGGCTCTCGGGCTGAGCCCTCCCAAAAATTTTTTTCTATAGATTCCAAAAATATGTGCTAAATTAATTCTGGAAATTCATTTTTTTTTTTAAATAAATGTGTTTCCACCCTACGATTGTAATAGTAAAATACTGCAATAGTTCGTTTCATACAGCAAGATTCTATGAAAAATGTTGTTCCGCGGGCACAATGTGCTTGCGCCCGAAGAACTGTATGTAAACTCATAGAATTGATTTTAATGCCGCAGTGCAATATGATTCGAAATGTATGGAGCTCTCGGGCACGTTCCTATATATGTTCATGAATTCACCGGAATATACTACTATACAACAATCTCGTATATTTTGGTCTAAACGATTAAATTGAATTAGTGTGTTTATGAACACGATTAATATTAGTATGTTTATGAACACGTCTGCGGCGTCTGCGCACTTCGGTCAGCTCGTCAGCTGAGAGCTGAAAGCTATTGATGACAGCGCGCCATTTTGCATGTTGTTTTTGCAGAGTGACGAATTGCGGTTAATATTTTTTATGATAATTTTTGACAATAGTACACGGTGAATAGTATACATAATTTAATTTCGCGTTACTTTAATTACGATGATCGTGTGAATGTGAAAAAATAAGGGCCTCGCGGACATTCATCTCATTATCTCAAATTAGTAGGTACTTGTAAATCACGTAAATATATTCGAAGTTTTAATATAAATATGTAACAAAAAACGTCATGGCTTTGCAGATGTAGTGAAAAGAATGCGTATTGCGGGTGTAGTGAATGTTGTTTTCCGTGTTTACTTTTTGACAATTCTGATGTAGGTATTAATTCTGACTCTGACAAAAACAACTAAATCCAACGCGTATGATATATGATCCACCGACCCCCTTTTTTTCAGGTATTGTAATTGCAGCTTAACAGGAGAATGATGATAAACACTGATCATATGCATGAAAATATTTTTTTCACCTGTGTCGATATTTCACAAGTGTAGGTACTGAATATTTTCTCCTTTCAAATACTCATTTCCTTTCAAGAAAAAAAATCGAGCCCCTCTAATATTTTAGGTCTTCAGCCGCCACTGGTTATGTTCGTCATCTTATATTGATGGTTTACAATAATTCTCTTCTAACAACATAAAATGTTAGTATTGATAGAGATTGCGACGTCAAAATAAAATTAAGTATGTTTCTGTTTTATATTCCCTTCCCTATTGAATATAGGTTTGAAAAAGGTAAGTCTGGTACCTGAGAGTGGTTGCGTTTACCAGTGCGCATCTGTATGTGAAAATTGCAGATTTTAGTGTTATTTGTATCTTTGTATTTTCTTTATGTGTTTTTTTATACCATCTATCTGATTTCGATGAAACTTTGTGATTCGTTCAGCGCACGTCCTGGAAGGTTTCTGAAATTTTATCACTTTGACATTTCACCAAGGAATTTATTAAAAATTGTGAACATGGAATTCATTCAATGGTGGTGTGTAGTGCTGACATAAGTATCTTTATCAGACGAAGGGTTTTAAAGGGACTGAAGTTCCCTTCCCTCTCTACAGTCTCGTTCGTCTCAGACATAGATTTTTCTATGATTCCGCGTTTAGTCCGCCACCGGATGGTCGAATAAATTCTCAGTAAATCTGCCCGGAAGTGCGCTGAACATATCACCAATGTTTCATCACATACAGAATGATATTATAATTACGCATGAATAACATAGAAACATACCAGTTAAAATTATATTGAATCTGGAATTTACATATATAAAGAGTAAAAGCAACCGCTTCCAGGTGACAGACTACATTTTTCATACATATATTCAATAAGAAAGAGAATATAAAAAACCAGCCGTGTACAAATGATTCATCGAAAACGTTGCTATTTCTCGTACTATAATAAAACTAGCAGCACAACTCATAGAAATTCCATTGTTTAGCTGTATTTTTTTTAACCCAGTTACGGAGTTGTCTATTGAGTCTAGATGAGATGATACCGTGCTGGTATAGACATTATTATTATTTGTTGTAATCTCTCTCCGGATCGGCCCGAGATGTGACGTCAGGAGGGTATGACGATACGGCGGGTGGAGGGTGGAATGGAGATGGGTATGGGGCAGAGCCATGCGCACTGGTGGGCGTGTCGCCTTAAAAGTCAAGTATCATAGTTTCAGCATCGCTTCAAGTATTTCCATAGAAAACAACTAGTACGTTTACAACTGAAAGCTGAGGGTTCGAGAACACACAGTTCAGTTGTGAAGTTGAAGATGGTTTTAAACTAGTTGCATGTAACACATGAGATCCAACTGTCGACAGCGATAGTATGTATAGTTGAAGAATAAGTACCAAACCCACAAATACAAATTATTTATTATTTTATGATATTTAGTTTTCTATACAACACATTTATTTATTTATTTATTTATTTATTTTATTTTGGGAAACAAAACAGCTGTTACATGTTTTACATTAATAAAAAAATAACAATCAGGAAAGTAAGCCAATTACATTGTTCCACAGATTAATATACATAATAAAGACAATTCAGTACAAAGTCAAAGACAAAAGTGTGGTGTAAGTGTACAATTGTGATGTGTGTGTATGTGTGTGTGTGTGTGTATTTTATGAAGCGAGGGTGGGACATGAAGAAAGGTAGGAGAGGAGGAAAGGGTGAGTTGTCATATTAATACAGTATTGGACATACCAAAAATTGTACAATTTGGTAGATAAAGTATTCATTATAATATTGATGTTAGTTGTTTTTTTAATGAATGTAGGCTATTGTTAAAAATATCTGGCTTATGATTAAGGTTATTGTACATATTGCAGCTGCGGTTAATAAAAGTGTTGTTTGCATAGTTTGTTCTTGAGTATTTAGTGTAAAAGAGGAGGTTCTGGCGGTTTTGTCTGGCGGGGCAGTTGAATGGGATTTGTCCTAAGAGATACGGACTATCTATTTGGTTGTTAAGTAATTTATATAGGAAACACATGTACCTAGGTAGTCAAGATAGGATAGTATGGAGGTCAGTCTTTTTTTCCTACCCGGAATATGAAAACAGCATGATGGTATATGTATATTGTATGTTTAGAGATGAAGTATCAAACTATTAAGTCTTCTTTGATATTGTGTATAGGTGACTACCATACAAATTGTATGAAGCGATGTCGTCACTAAATTCAATTTTTATAAAAATTGTTAAAAAAAATTTGAGATGTACTACTACAATGTTAATATTTTTTATATAAAATTAAATTATCTAGTTGGGGTGTTTCGGCTTTTTTCGATATTTTAAAAAAAAAATGGAAATATACGCAGTTAAACTCATAAATTTATCATAAAAAAATACTTTTCTTAATAAAAAATGTTTGAGAAACCCTGGAATTTTTTTGAAAAAACTTATTTGAGATTTTGTATTTGTCTATGTTTATACGAATTTTCAGCGTTCTAGCTTTTATGGTTTCTGAGATATAGGGAAAAATAAAATTAAAATTCAAAAGTTGATAACCCCTGACTGAAACAAAAATTCAAAATTCCGAGTATAAAAATTTTGTAGGCCTGTAACTGTTTATATATTCTGAAATTTTAGGCTCTGTAAATTGAGCGGATCAAAAGTTATAAGGGGGGGACGGACACACACACACAGACATACACACACACAGACACACACACAGACACACACACACACAGACACACGAAATGTTCTACTCCGAACTCTGAGTAAATCCGTGTATGGAACATATATGCTGCGAAGCCTCTAAGTTGGTGTTTTTTTACTTCAAAGTTGGAAAAGCCGTGAAAAAAGTAGACCTCTCCATACAATTCTCGCGTATTCTGGCTTGATACATTGTCGATATGTTAAGAGAACAAAGTTCTCCTGAACAAATCGACAGTTGGAAAAGACATCAAATCCGCGTGTTTTCAGGAAATGGTATTTTAGGCACTAGAGCCCACTACCTTTAAATGTCTATCTTACCTGAATAAACAGTATTTTTTATATATTTTTTTCAACGCTCGTGTAAAGAATAAAACGTATGATTTGATTTAATACTTATTTGATATCGGATCGTATATTCAGAGAAAATAGTCATTCACATTTTATTTTGAATTTGTAGGGTTAATAATAATTTAATATAATGTAGGGTGTATAGTGTATATCGGAGGCGAGTCTAGAACCTTCGGACTAGGCAAACCCTGAAAGAAAATTGAAAAATGTAGAAAATATGTTTTTTAGTAATGTTGTTCATTCCAGTGCCCATGAAAAATATTTTTAAAATCACATGCCAAAATAATGTTTACATTTGTGGCCCTGTAAAGCATCGTATCTTATAGTATGGTTGCAATAAAACAAATAAATAAATATTAGTTCTTGAATTTTTTCACATAATATTCATAGACAAGCCAAGATTTTCTGCTTCTATAAGCAATTCCGCTACTGGTGTATATGTATGTTAATATTCTTTATATGTATTTTACTATTTACACTTTATACACTCCTTTACACACGAGTGCTTGCACTCTGGTAAAGGGAAATATGTATTTTCTGCATATGTGCATCTTTTTGTAGGTATATTTTTTATCCAAGTGAGAGCACTATAATCGATAAATCGGAGAGCGCCTTACACTCAACACTCGTTTATATATTTCCTAAATCTCACGAAGAATGCCGAACTCCTGAATCGTATAAACTCGTAAAATACCAATAGGGTTAACTATTGTGAGGCGCAACATCAAATACATTACACCATGTTTCATTTTCCTCCTCCGGTGTATCCAATGAACATGTGGATGTGATAAATTATGATCATAATAAATGATTAAGCATTTTATCATGTTTATTTCGCATCGGATAGTTTATAAAAAAAAATTATACGCTTCGCCAACACAATAGGTAACTCTTTTCAAACGAAAGGTAACTGGTGTTTTTATAAATTTATGAATCGGCTGAATGTGTCACTTTTAACTAGTGTCCGACCAAAGGTCAGATTTTGGCCGAAGCCGAAGCCGATTGTTCGGCCTTAGCCGTAACCTTCAGCCGGAGCCGAAGCCGAAGGTTTGATTTTACTAAAAAAATTGATTAATACAATAAATAATATGCTTTCGTGACTTAGTTGGTTATGTGTTTTGTTTCTGTCGACAGTCGGCACGCGACTCTGGGCCGGCCGAATCTATACACCCGCTGCACATGTCATCTTCGCGCATGTTTTTACAAGTTGTAGCGGCTGACAAAAAGCTTCGGCCGAAAATTCGGGTTATTTTTGGCCGAAGCCGAAGGTGTTTTTTTTGCCGAAGCTTCGGTCGGACACTACTTTTAACACGTCATTATTTTTCCTGCCTCGTATCTTTACTCGGCATAAAGGTGAAATTTTCCACATCGGTGATACGGTCGGGGAAAATATTGCCTATAAGCTAAAACAAGTAAATCAAAAAGAAATTGAGAACACCCTTTTCATATTTAAATTACAATAAAACCCATAGCAAAATTGTAGAACAGACAAACAGACAAGTCAAAGAAAACTGAAATCGATCTAACATGTATAGCAGTCACAATTCATGTTCAGAAATACAAAATTGTTCAATTTTATCAAAAAATCAAATGAACCGAGCAGTTTAACGTGCATTGTCATCGGGAATAAACAAATTCTGAACGTTTCAGAGCACTAACTGGTCGGGAAGCTATTTAAAAATCGATTGCAAAATTCCAAAACAGACAGGTGAAGTTAATGAAATTGGCGCTGAAGTTAATGAATTGTTGTCGACTGACATCCTATGTTTGTTTGTTTTCTATTAATATATCAAGCGTATGTAGAGTAGGTACCAAAAGATAGAATATATTGGTATAATTACAAGTGTTGCATTTTTTTAACAGATTTTTAATTATCTCAATAGAGACGAAGTTGGAATATTTACTGTAGGAGAACCGGGAAATCAAGGAACCTACAGGGCTTACGACCTGTCATCGGCTGGTTTACGTAAACAGGATAATATATCAGGAGAGCATATTATAAAGCGGGTAATAACAGAGCAACGAAAACATAATGTGCAGAAGGTCATAGATAAATTCGGCCATTTTTGACGGGTTATAACTATTACCATAATACGTAATTCTTGAGCAATTGTATTTTCAATAAGCTAACGCACGTGTATTTGTTGGAGTTTAACAAAATCAAACATTTTTAAATCTACTTCAGCAACCTTATTCCGTTTCTTTTGCTACAATTTTTATCATAAACATGAAACAACACAAGCTTGTATCATAATTTGAAAAAATGTACAAATAACTGCGATATCGTTGTCATGGGCATAATACTTGTGAAATAAGAAAACTTATAAGGCTGCTGCATCTTCAAAGTAAATTGTATCACAAAAATAACGCATCGTTATAAAAATCGCGATACAGTTCATGTTGGCGTTATTCTTTGATAAATCTTTGTTTTAAATATTTTGTTTTGAATGGAAAATAACAGATTTTTTGTAAAAATTATATTTATTTTGTGTACAATGGCGGGTTTATTGCCATGAGGCAATTTTTTCCAACCAATCAAAGCATCGAGGCCATAAATAGTGTAGTGGAGGGTAAATTCAATTTATAACAAAAAACAAACAGAACGATAAATACGTAACATTATTAAATGTATAATCACAGAGGTAGAGGTTGTGAGATGTAAGAGAGGATAAGGAAGGAGTGTCAATTACGAGTTAGTAGACGGGTATAACAGCTTCAGTCTTTTTTTAAAAAGTTGAATCGATTGAGACGACCTAATATCATCACTTAGGTCTTCCATAGTCTTACTGATTGTACCTCAAAAGAGGAACTGAAAAATTCCGTAGAATGAATGGTAATAGTGTGGTACGAGCAGAGTACGATCGAAGAGGCAGACAATATTATTTTGTGTCCAAAAAAGAAAACAGTGTATTACAATGTTGCAAAAAAGTAAATACCAAAGGCTTTTGCTATTCAATCAGCTTTACGATTCAAGGCTAAATTCTCCCCCTCTTCGTCTCTCCGTGTTTCACTTGAGCATCAGTTGGAGGAGATGATAATTCTCTCCGCGCAAAACCACGGCACGAGACATGACAGCAGTTCTCTACTGGATTAACTCAACTAAATTTAATACTTATAATAATAAACAACAACAAAATCAACACACATAAACTTCATTGGAATAGAGATATAACTACAGATAGAATCAACTAGCACAATAGACCCGATATAAACCTGATTGAGAAAAATACAAAGCAAACCCATTCATTTTATTGAAATATCTATTCCAAATACAACAAAATTAGAAAAAAAACAAAAATACCTCCCTCTATCAGAACAGATCAATACCCAATGGAGACAAAATAGAGTTACAATTATTATCCGTTTATCATATCATCTACAGGAGTTATAGCATTAAAAAACTCAATCTGCCCAATCTTATAGTGGCAGATTCAAAAGTGTGTGATTATAAACACATGTTCGTAATGATAGTTCGTAAATTGTTATTATCACCACAATCAATTACATACATTAATAACATAATATTGAGGTCATTCACCTAAACTCGTTTCATTTTGTATCAATCAATAGCTTGTTTTGTTAGACTACTATATTATTATCTCGATTTAACTTGCATTCTTACTAACTGCCGTTCGACTGTCGGGCTTCTTGTCACGAGGGTTTCGAAGAAAATTCTAACAACAGTAACTTACAACAGTAGCGGAATTGCTTATAGAAGCCGAAAATCTTGGCTTGCCTATGAATATTATGTTAAGAAATTCAAGAACTAATAGTAATTAATCTGTTTATAGCAACCGTACTACAAGATTAAAAATTGAACCGTATGTAGATACGATGCTTTGCAGGGCCATATTATTTTAGCATGTCATTTTAAAAATTATATTTATATTTTTTATGGCCACTGAAATTAACAACAACGCTAAAAAAACATAGAAATTTCGACATTTCCCAATTTTCTTTCAGGGTTTGCCTAGTTCAAAGGTTCTAGGCTCGCCCCTGACAACATATTATATCTAAATGCACTTAATCTGAAATGATACTATACTTACTTACTTTTTGTTTGGCATTGGCTTCTCTACGCCATCGGCTGCGTCATATTTCGGCTATTCAAAGCCCCGGCTCCCATCCAGTCAGCCAGTTTACGGCCTCCGGGGTTGCATCATGGATATCCATACATCCCCCCGGATATCTCCTCGTCAGGCACTCCTCTACCAGATGTTGGACAGTCTGGTTAGTTGCTCCACAGTCACACTCCGGAGAATCTCTTTTGCCCCATTTCCACATGAGGTGATTGCAGCGCCCCTGTCCTGTGCGGATTCTGTTTTGCTGGACCCAGACTTTACGGGAAAGGTTAAAGCCCGGGACCTTTAAGGTGGGATCTTGAATGGATACTATACACTATCGAACATTCGCTTTTATTTTATGCACATAAAAAATGTTTTTCTTAATGCGATGTTTGAGGTTATGTAATGGCTTTTTAATAATTCACATGACTTTCTCGCTCAAGGGTCGTAACAGATGAGCGCTCGGCTCGTGTATGAATAGTGAGAAAATGTGTTTCAATTCATCATCGGCTACAGAAAAGGCTTTTGCATTTCTTCAGCGATGTCGTCTCTCCCAGGGAGGCTCTGACGACGAGTTCTTTGTGCTCTTCGATAACCCTCGTCACAATATGTCCCACGTTTGATCCTTTTTTGCGATTATATCTCTAGTGCCCCGTGACGAACATTAAATATAATAATACGCCTGTATACCTAGGACCTCTTGAAGTCTCAGAGACTTGACTTATTAACACCACTGCGATAAAAAACAAAAATAATTCCACATATTCGTATTATTACGACCGAACGTTTCTTTTTGACCTTGACAATGCCGAGACGCCGAGGCTTAAGCGTTCGGTCGTTTTAAATCGAATATGTGAATAAGTACGGTTTTATATTTTATTTTGGATTTTTTTTTTTAAATAAAAATGAATATGTCCTTGTTAAACAAGTACATATACATCTTCATACGTTCCCTAAAATAAGCAAAAATGCTTGTGCTATATGTGAACGAAATCGGTCGAGGCAGGATTCGAACTCGCGATCACTGGATTACTAGCCCAGCGCGGTAATCGCTCTGCTATCGACTATTTTAACAAAAAACAGAATGAGAATAAATGTTTATTCATTTATACCATCACTGCATATCGCACAGTTGGGGATAACCAGCGACTGATGTGCGGGTGTGCATCACCTTGTATAAGAACGCAGGACACGTGCATGTATCCCCACACATCAGTCTCGTCTTACCTAAAAAGTCAACATACTGGTGAAATTGGTTGTTTTTTTTTATTTTTAGACCTTGATAATGCCGAGACACCTTGGCGTAAACGTTCGATCGTAAGAAATTGAATCTGTGATAAAATACTGTTTTCTATTTTATTTGTTAATTTTAAAATGGAATCCACTGTGTTTATTCGTTCATACCATCACTGCATATCCCTCAATGTGGGATAACCAGCGACTGTTGTGCGGGTGTAGGTACATCACCTTGCAATCACGCCACGTGCGTTTATCCCCACACACCAGTCTCGTCTCAACAAAAAAGACAACACACTGAATGGGTGACGAACTTCGTTGCTGAACTATGATGTTATTTTGCCTCTTGTGTTTTCGATTTCTCGGCTATTTCGATTACTGTTCTATACAAACCCCTCGTTCGATTGTAATTTGCTGTCAGAATACTTCAAACATCTTCAATGTCGATCATGGTACATTGCGAAACTCTTATTCTTGAGTAAATTTGTTATCGTAGTCTGTTTGTATTCAATCTCCTCGTGAAATCTGACGGTCTTGTTTGCTTACCGTTTTATCTTCTGTTAGAGATGGTTTATTTAGATTAAGTTGATAATAATCAATATTCAATATATATGTATTTTCCTTATCGGTATTCAAAGATATTAGTGATAATGAAGTGTTATTTATTTCCATTGAATCTGTCTCTTTATCACCGTGTTGTAGTTATCGTATAACAACTTGAACCCGTCACGTGGATGCGCAGATCGCAAATTTGTGTCATTTTGCTCGGTTGTTATATGTGCGAACCGCCCCCATCCACAGCGAATAGTCATCTATATTTGATAACATCTTTGTTTCATCTTTCTTGCTCGAAAATTACCGATCAAAAACATTTTATCGTAAACATCAAAATTACTGATATCAACACAATTATCATAAACATCAAATTATTGATTCAAAAACAATTTATCATTAACATCAAATTACTGATTTAAAAACAAATAATCATTAACATGAACATCAAATTACTAATTTAAATACAATTTTTCGTTAACATCAAATTATTGATTTAAAAACAAATTATCATTAAAATGAACATCAAATTACTAATTCTAATACAATTTTTCGTTAACATCAAATTACTGATTTAAAAACAAATAATCATTAACATGAACATCAAATTACTATTTTAAATACAATTTTTCGTTAACATCAAATTATTGATTTAAAAAGAAATTATCATTAAAATGAGCATCAAATTACTAATTTATATACAATTTTTCGTTAACATCAAATTTCATCACATGTTTCTGTTGGCCAATAGAAACATGTGATGTGGGTATAGGGTTCTATATTAACATACATTATCTAGACGAGGCGATGAAATAACTACATATATATATATATATATATTATATATATATATATATATATATATATATATATATATATATATATATATATATATATATATATATATATATATATATATATATATATATATATATATATATATATATATATATATATATATATATATATATATATATATATATATATATATATATATATATTCATGATAGAAACAACTGGCGTTCGTTTCTCTCTGCCTACCCCGCAAAGAACATAACCTGATGAGGTGTATGTATGTATGTATAGTCAATGGCTTCCGTCCCGTCAAGCGATAATTCCATGTAGGTTCAAGATAACATAATATGCTATTATCGTTTTTCGGCCATCAATCAATATTGATAATCGTATTATATTATATATATATGTATTATAGTAGGTATGTATGTATGTCAGCGTGACTCCCTCGTGCTATAGAGTTGGTACCTATACACAAAAGGGTTTATTAAATTGGTTATCGTAATTATAACTACATACCTACCAACTTTACAGGCCGAATCGATGTATTTTTAACGAGACATTTATTTTTCTATAAAATTCACCGTATTTGTTTTATAAATAGCAATAATATGTATAAGATAATTGATTTTTTTTATCCTCACTTCCCCAAGGGGATAGTGGGGAGTTATGAATTCGCATTTTTTAAGGTTTTTTTATTGCAGATTATCAACTAGTTTCATGCTGAGATTGTATTATGAAAGTTTCATCGCAATGTATATGTGTGTGTGCTGTGTACTATGTACCTACGGCTACGTTTTTTCTACTTTATCGATTATATACTAAGTACTCGTTCGATTATTTTTAAATTTTGCACATTTGTATATCTAATATTCCCTTAGAACACATAAGATGTTGGAGGATATCTGATCAGTGCTTAAACTAAAAAAAGTAAACTGATCCCATGTTCAGGAATCTTAAAATTTGGTATTTTTATTTTCAAATTGCTCAAATTTTACTATTCAAATTATATTATTTTTCAAAATTTAACCAACTCATTTATTTCATGAATATGTTGAAAATATTCCATACAAAATTTGAAGAATTTTTGGAGTGAATAGGTATTGTGAGTATATCGTTGGCCACAACCAACTCGTTTTTTTTTACTGTATAAGATATAAGGTGTTTTATGGTGTGCTTTTAAAACATACTTTATTTGATATTTATTTATTGAAATTTTCTTTGGAACATTTTTAGTTGCAATATTTTTTAAGTGATAAGTAGGTATATCCCTTGAATAAAGAAATACTAATTTGTCATAAATAATATTTTACTTTAATAGTTTATTTTTAAAAGGCCCATAATTTACAAATTATATTTTATTTTATTTAATATTTCTTCTCGGGCAACTAACAGCTGTACTATATCAAATATTTATTTAACACGCACCCAATAACATGTTGCCACATTCTGGAGACTTACGATATTTATCGTCTCACAGATCCAGACTGAAAACACAATTAAAAACTGTGCCTCCACCGGGAATCGAACCTGGGGCCTTTGGATCACTAGTCAGATACCCAACCAACTGAGCTACGAAGGCCGAAAATATGTGATATAAATAAGTATATTCTTACAATAAGCTCTCATTGGTATAAGTTTTTTTTTTTTTAATTTCTGGCGTTCCATCCGATATCGAGTGATATAGCAATCGGCAAATAAAATCACACGGGCTGTGCAGGGGGCAAATTTAGTTTTTTTTTTTGCTTGGTTGGTATCAATGCTATATGGCAATAAACTCGCCACTTACGCAAGGTGCTATTAATTACTATTATTAACTTAATTTCTTATTTGTTTACGTGACATGATCACTAAAGTAATTCCATAATCTTGCTGATTGTACTTCAAAAGAAACTTCTGGAGAGTCTATGGGAGTTATTCCATAGTCTAGTCATTCCATTAAGGATGGATTCAGCGCCTCGTCAGAAACCACAGCTCGGATGTTACGACAGAAACTTCGTGTCATATGTATTATAATAATGTTCGTGAACGTTAATTACTAAAGCGAGTGCAATCTGTGTTGTACACACTTTGGTGTTGATTAATAACTAATTGCCTCTTCAAATAATATTCCAGTACAATCCATCTCTTGTGTAGATATATTATCATATAGTTTCATTTCATTGCTTCTTAAAACTGTAAAGAGATATTTGAAGATCCTGTCACAAGACGGAAAAATTATATTGTTTCTGAAGTAAAAAGTCATTGAAATCTTATAAAATATTGTGTATTTTTATCGTTTTTTACAATTTTAATACCTCGGTGTTTCCCTGTAATTCATACAAGCTTTATTAATACATTTTTTTTAAATATCGTCTGCTGAATAAAAAATTTCTGCTGTTAAGCACCGGCTCGACTTGGCTTAGAATAGTGCTTCCACCTTTTTTTTATTTTTTCAATATTCTTATAAAAACAGTAGGTACAGTAAATAATCTAATAATTTACATAAATTTCGGCTTCGTTTAAAGCAACACTTTTTGCAGCGGAGTTTTGCACTAAACATTTTTTCATAGTAAATATATTCTAAGTACAAAATTGTCATTTATAGTTTTATGTTATAATTACAAAAATAAGCTGTAGAAATATAGTTATACAGAATAACATTTATAAAGACTTATACAAAATTATACATTTGAGAGTTAGCTCTTAGCTGGTATTATCGTTTTCGGGTGTCCCGTAAGAGCCGGGTAATCAACAATAAAACAGGCAACAATAACATCTTACATAGTTCATTAATGAGGTTCACCACCCATTCTGAATGTTGCCTTTGTAAGTGAGACGAGACTAGTGTGTGAGCACACACGCATGTCCCGTGTTTCCTTTTATAAGGCTATGCACACCCGCACACTTGTCGATAGTCACTCCACATTGTTTTATATGCCGTGATGGAATGTATATAGACGCTTATGCATCACGAAAAAAGTTTCAAATTTATTTAATACTATCGAACCCCCGGCAAACTTCGTATTGCCTGTATAATTAAAAATGGTCCTTCATTACCACCCGTCGCTTCAGACCCTTCAGTACCTCCCGTCTCTTCAGACCCTTCAGTACCACCCGTCCCTTCAGGCCCTTCAGTACCTCCCGTCCCTTCAGGCCCTTTAGTACCTCCCGTCCCTTCAGGCCCTTTAGTACCTCCCGTCCCTTCAGTAGGTTAAAAAAAGTTTAAACCCAGAAACCATCCTGGAAGACCTGCGAAGAGATGAAAGAACAGTTGGACCTTCTTTTCCCAGGATACTCCACCTTCATAGGTAAAATGACCAAATACACGAGGAAGAAAAAGTTTAAATCCAGAATCCTGCGAAGAGATGAAAGGAAAATTGGACCTTCTTCTCCCAGGATAGGCCACCTTCATAGGTAAAATTACCTAATACCCGATGAAGAAGAAGAAAAAAAATGTTTTAATCCATAAATCATCCCGGGCATACGCTCGACAATTCACCAAAGTTTCATTGCAATCAGATGAACGGTTTAGGAGCGCATTGCATACATATATAGATACATACAAACATTGAAATTTATAATATAGATTGTTTCTCGGGCAACTAACAGGTGCTATGTCAAATATTTTGATTTCTTTGAAAAATAATATTTGCAACAAAACAGGTGCTATGTGAAATATTTTGTTTTCTGTTTCTTATACAAACTTTACTATTTGTTTTCTTGATTCATATGTATGTATATGCATAATTTCAAAACTAAAATGTTCAGATGATTCAGTTGGCATTTAACATTGACGAATCCACCAGATTATATGTAGATCGTTTAGAAATTGTATATCTGATTCTCATTGTAAAGTAATTTTCGAATCCACTCAAAAGCTTGGCTCGTTCGAATCTAGCCAGTACACTATGAGTGTAGATACTTGACATGTCCTACTACTCCAACTTGTACAATTATAAAGCGTATTATGAATTTTAACTTTTCATAGTTGTGTTGGTGTAGTCTCGTGTGTGACGTCACAAAAGTTTAACGCGAAATTATTTAACGATGCCTGGCTGAGAATCAATACCCCGAGCAGTAAGTATTCGTATTGTACAATAAATATTCCAACTTCGTCTCTATTGAGATAATTAAAAATCTGTTAAAAAATATCTTTGACTCCCGACAGGGAAAAAAATCCAATGTTTGCGCATATGCAATAATAAAAATATTCGTATTGTGTTTCGATGCGAACTTGTCAACTACGCTACGTCATCATCGTTCTGTATAATTACATACATACATAGTTGTATCTGTCTGCTGTATGCCGCATAGCAATCTGCTAAACCCCTTAAGAATCTCTCTGCTCTCGTTTCAATTCTGAGAACTATTTAGCAGCAAATCCTCGCATCTTCTCTTATTTATCCCTTATATTTTCTCTTTCACGGTGCACCAGCAGTTATTATCCTTTTTTAGTCAGTAATAAGTGCGACGTAACTAAATACCTCATTTCCTTTGTACCTACAATTATTTGTATTCTACATTAATATTAATTCATTTGCAGAAACAGAGTTCAGAATAAGATTATTCTCCATCGGATGACAAAGCATCTAGAGTTGCTTGAATAAGTGAAAACAAGCTAGCTGCAATAATTCAGTTATGTTATAAGATGAGTAAAATACAAACAACTACTCCTAAAACTTATAATCCTGGGAACAATGCAAGAGTGGAGAGTAACAGGTCGTTGGAAAAAAATTTGGCACCGTAATATGAGGAATTGTTTCTCTGCATCGCTGTTTAGGGCCGCAGTAAACAAGGTGGAGATAACCCTTATGGTCGCCAATTTCTGCATAGGAGACAGCTCTTGAATTATTTAATAATTTTATTAAAAGTTGCCACGTTTGGGAAAATTATATTGATAGAGTTAACCAGACATCTAACTAAGCCGCGAGGCCGACAAATTTCACAAATATCATCAACTTACTTCGCCTTATTAAAACCTTGACGTCAAAATCACTGTTTGTGGAGAAACATCACTGTCACAATATTGAGAATTCTGTTTTAAGTCTGTCATCTTCCTTATATAGCCAACCCCACTGCGTCCGCCAAGAACGGCCAAGATGTCGTCATAGTATAAAATTTTCTCGGAACATTCTAGTGAAATCCAGTTTGCGTTGGAATATTCGCATGTCTCTCGTGTATTAAAAAAAATACTTAAACCTGGCAAGAAATCGTATTTTAACCGTGAAAATATAAATCTTCGACAAGCACGCAATCACCACGTAATACTTACGTCGCCGGCCGATGGGAAAAAAATCAATATGTATCGTATTAAATTTTTGGGAGCAACGAATCGGTTTAAACTATTTAGAAACCGTACACGCTTCAAGACATCCAAATTTGGTTCAACGACCTGCGAGTTCTTGGTCTCTATAAGCAGTCCGTGTCTTAAAACCATAATTTAATAAACCATAGCATTATTCATCCTACAGTCGTAAATTTCTCAAATTGCACGCAGACTGTTTTTATTCCATGAGATTTTCTTTTACACCCTTTTTTTACTTCACTTGTCTGTCTATACTGGAATTTTGCAATCGATTTAATCCAATCTCGCAACCAGTTAGAGCTCTGAAATTTTCAGAATTTGTGTGACAATGCATGTTCAAATGTGTTTCCGGCTTGATTCATTTGATATTTTGATAAACTTGAACAATTTTGCATTTCATACAAAGTAAACAAAGCTAGCGTTTCCTCCTGAGCGTTAATAAAATTTGAATTTTATCTAGTTCGATGCAGTAATAATATTTTACTGTTTTTACATGTTTTCAATGTAAACACTGTTAAAATCATAATCATATACATTTCTAAACATGATTTAACTGTCAACTAAGAAAAATTTAATGTATGCTAGTGAAAAGTCGAATACAAATGTAATATGTGAAGATAGCCTTTAATAATGTAATTATGTGAAGATAGAAAAGAGTGTCTTCACTTTTTTATGATTTACTTGTTTTGTTCTTCACTGTCATTTCAATGCCGCTATCTATCTTGATGTAATTTATTATATTTACTTATTTTGTAAATGTGAATGTACATTCAAACTACACTACAAATTATAATGTTCTTTGCTGGGGCGAAAAAACTAGACACATGTTAAACACCATATCGAAGAGGCGTGCAAATTGAATAGGCTGTGTGTTACGACACTAGGGTCTCCTGCACACTATTTTGGACAACTAGTTGAGGGATGGAATGGCAGAGAATATCTGGAATAGATGTGCCGTGTTATGGATTGAATCTCACACACAGAGTTAAAAGAGATCGTTGTAAACCAAACGGAGTGAAGGAAGAAATGCTACCAACCATTCCCCAAGATGAAAAAGATCAAGATACGTCTTTTAGATCATATTAAAGATCATTGAAATATAACAATTCATACGCGTACAAGTTTATATTTTTATTTATTTATAATAGACATGATTTTTTCAACAGGGACAGTAGAATCCACTAAACACATACATAGCACACATCCATACCGTCGACGCTTCCGTTTTGTTGTCAATTGATGATTTTTTACTCTCCAATATGCTAGTGACAATCCCTGTGTTATATTGGGAGCAGTCTTTGATTTTTGTATGTTTTGAGTTTTGTAAGTAGGTAACTCGAAATATATGCTATTTTGACGTTTTCTATCAAAATCAAGTCATACTTTTTGTGTCCTATATCAAGCTTTTGAATCATAGACGATGAAGTTATAAAAAAAAACATTTATTATACAACTTTTTTCACCTTCTGTATTTAGCGTTGAAAATTACATCATTCATGGAAGTAGGTAATAGATTTTCATTCGTCCATAAATTCTCCGCGCGCCGAACTCAATTTCGTTTATTGTTACATATTTATTATATTGTCAACCCTAAATATACATACACACATATTTGTTCAATACAAATTTGCCGCCCCGCGCTAAGTGGATACACAAGGCTCCGATTTTTCCAATACATTAATTCCTAACCGCCTTCGCTCGTGTTTTCCGACAGTATAACTTTTACTTTCACCGCTCGTTTCGGGAATTTCTCAAATGGGACGCTTTAAAAGAGGCATTCTGCGCGTTATTGTTGATGTTATGCGACCGCGGCGTGTAAATTCTTACTGAAAACCCGCCGCCTTTCCTTTCTTTGGCACATTTGGACTGTGCCAATCGTAGTATTAAATTATCCATTCCATATTCCTTTAATGTATTTATACATCTTAAAACCATGATATCCGTCTATAAATTTATTTTTATATCTTACCATGTAAGTTCATATATTTCGAAGTCCAAACATAAAACCCGGCGTATTTAAATCCAGACATTGAGCCATATCAATGTTTCATTAACAGTTCTTCCATACGGTCGAACGTCCCAAAAATGGAGCGTTCGACTTGTCAATTTGCTTTTTTTAATATCCTATGGAATAGTTGATGTACCTACTTTTCATAATTCTATGAAATATTTTCATATTTCTAAACTTGAGTTAGAATAATATTTTTTAGTATCCATTAGATTAACAGAATCCAAATAAGCATTTTTTATGACCCCTTTCATAAGTGGATTCGAAAAAAATGTACGGCTTAACCTAGTGTAGGTACGTGTGTTCCACTTTTTCCTAATTTTCTATCCTGCTCCATTCTCATCCTCTATTTTTGTGTAGGTACCGTTTGTTTATTATTGAAAATTTCGCGTCTGAAAACACATCGCCTTGTTGTTAGTATATACAGATATGATGGCACAATAACATTTTATATTTCCTTTTGTTCCATTTTGTCCGTTGTTGTCTGCGTCTGAAAGTTCCACAACTTTATGAACCGTCATTGGCCGTCTGATGACCTTTGAATGTCTTCGAGAATTCATTAACGATCTTGGTGTGTACTTGTTCTACAAATTATACCATTAAAACGAAAGAATTTTTCGTGATATATATTGTCTTTTCTTACCGCTATGTCTGAATTATTTTCGTTTTATTTTAGTAAAAAAGTGTAAGAGTGACATAGTATGTTAATTGGTATACTCTGCAGAATCGAATGAATCAGCACTGTTTTGCTGACGCATTGGCTAATCACTATTGTCAATACTCTTGTAAATAAATTGTTGTAGGTACCTAATGTCATTAATTTACGTTAAGATTGTTCATGGCACTTCCATGGGAAGGAGAATGCTGGATATATCGTTTAGAGATAGAAAAACTAACTTGTGGATAAGATAGAAAAACAAAATAACCGACATTGTCCAAAAGGTTGCCAAGGAGAAGTGGAGTTGGGCAGGGATGTCGCGCGAACCGCAGACTCCAGACGGACTAAGAAAGTGCTAGAATGGCGACCTAGAACGGGCAAAAATATTGTTGGAAAGCCTCAAACAAGGTAGTCTGATGTTATAATACCAGTGACTGGAGGCGGATGGATACCCCAGGCGGATGGAGTCTGCCCAATGTCCATTACTCGACGAAGAAGGGCTGAAGAAAAAGAAGAATGTTGACATGTTCAAATATTCTCGTAAGTCGGACACTTAATTATGATAAATGAATCAATTGTCAAGCTTAATTAATTTAAGTATTTGGTTCAGATCGTGATCCTTATACTGTTAAAATTATGCATAGGTGCCCTACTACATTATTACCCTTTCATATTATGAAACTACCTGTGCATATTCTCGTTGAAGTGGACTTGTTGATTTTGTATCGTAATATATGAGATTCATTCCTCTAATCTTGGCTACTACCTCTCACCGATAATTAAACGTCTTCCATTATGGTCTTAGTTTAACGTACGTTCGGTCTTCAAAGTTGAGGCTGGCATGCAATATTATATTCCAACTTCCTAATTACGTTCATCAATTTATCACAACGCCTGATATGCTCAATGAAGCCAGTCGCCACCGCCCCAAGCTCGCTTTAGGGAATTACGAGGCTAACTTCTGCGAATTCGTCTGATGGTTAATTGCGCTCTGGGAACATTGAACTAAGCACGAAGTTGCCAGAGCCAAGACAAATAGTAATCTCCACTGAATTATACGGGATCAGTTGATAGTGTCAGGATCTAACTTCTGCTGTTTTACATAGTTATATAAATAGCTATTATACCATCCGAGTAGCGTCAAAGTCTCCTCTAAGCTTAAGTTAAAACGCCTTTTTACAATTTGAAGTACGTATTTTTTACTTTATCTTCACAATTTTAAAAACTACGTTTGATGCCCATTCAAATCAAATCTGTAACTTGCGTCTTTCAATTATGTCATTGCTGTGATCATTCTATGTATTGTAGTCGTTTTTTTTCTTTCTTTTGTTAATGTTTTTAAAAAAGGCCTACACTATTGTACCGACTTTATTTAAGGCACCACTTTTCTTAAGTTTGTTGAAGGAAAAGAATCCTTCATTGCAAAAAAAAAACCACCTCTGTTCGCTTGTTTGTACAAAGATACATAAATATTAAGGTTAACCGAACGACATAAAAACATAGCTAGGTATGAATCCTGTAATGGATGTAGAAAAATAAGAGGGTTGCGGTATGAGAATGGAGACAGAGGTAAACGGAAACACTATCAGAACAAGAAATGGGAGATACGTGAAGTGAGAATATCAACAAACGGAAGACATTAACGGCGGAAAGCGGGTTCAAACAAATAAATAATTATCTGTAGAATGTTGTCCATATAGACTCTAAGGTTTTCTCTCCCACTGCATTGTGAATTAACCTAAACACCGTTGTTTCTCCGTCCATTGCTAAATATGCCAATATTAATTTAATGTCCTTTGCATTCCTCACTTTGCACTGTAACTACAACTGATTTGTCTGATCGCGATCTTGGAGTTTAATATAGTGTACGAACTGTCGATATCCTATTTCTGAGCAGAATATTCAGCTCTTTATTTAGAGTAGGTACATTCCATAAGATGATGAATAATTTAAAATACCTACTATGTAATGTGGAGGCTTTTTACGTCAAATAATCAACTGATGTCGTGTCGACAGTTTACATTGAGTATCGTCTTCAGTGGCGGCTGGTGATCTTAAATCTTAGAAGGGCTCAAAATTATAATTTTACCTAGAAGAGAAATTAACTTACAACAGGAATCAGAAAGTAGATATTATGTGACAATATTATTTTCGTATATTAAAATTATCAGTGCTCTCCCTAATTCTTTTGTTTATCGGAAATTAAAACGTGATCCTGACCATTTATGCTGTATTTGGTTGGGTTTTTAATATCGTTTATAATAAAATGCATCGATAAATTATAAAATAATCATATAAATTTGAAAAAAAAACTTCTGGCAAGACTGCTTCCTGATTTTACACATTTTATCTCTAATATCATTTTTGTTTTTTTTTTTGCAATATTATGGTATCAACCTAATGAAAAATAAGGATGATTTATAGTTTAAATGATGTAATTTTACGATATCAATTAATGTTAGCCTCAAGGAATTGCAACCGCTTACCAAGCGTTCGACCATCGCAATGTACAACAAAATATTATGAATTAATGAAAACATAATAGGCTACGACTATTTACACGACTCAACCATAGACGAAAACCAAAAATAACCACAGAAAACGCAGATAAATCAAGTTATAAAAATATTTACCTTTGTTTATACTTTGTTATAATTGTAGATCTCGATGAAAAAATGATTTATAAAATTAAGTAAATGTAATAAGATGCCAATATTATTTATTTTTTCTTCAAGTTTGTTTCCATGATGCATTTTTATGACCATTGAAAAAATGACAAAGGTAAATATTTGATTTATCTGCGCTTTCTATGGTTATAAATGACCTAAAAACATAGACGACGTCAGAAAATTTGTCGTGTAAATAGTCAATTTTTGGCGGGAAAACGCTTTTCCCGCCAATTCCGGTCGTAAAAATAGTGGCACCGAACATAATATTATAATCCTTCGCGGGCACTGCCCCGTTTCGCTCGAAATCAGCATACATTCAGCGTGTACGGCGAGCTGCGGCGGCAGCGGGCGGTCATGTGAATTGTATGGGATCTCCGGGCACAAGTCGACTGTGCCCAAGAAATTAAATATTTCATAGAATCTTGTTGATTTACAAAGCAGGTAGGTTTAAATAGTTTCGCTAAATATACTACAGGCGTAAGACGACAAACTATAATTAGAAAAATAATTTGTTCTCAAGATTACATTAAATAATACATTATTGGAATCTTTTGAACAAAGTGTTTGGGAGGGCTGAGCCCGAGAGCTCTTTAGGAAGAGCCGCCACTGATCGTCTTGATAGTTTTTTTTTTTATATTTGAATGGCATACTTTCAGAGTTCAATCGACTTCTTGTGGATGTCATATGTGTAGAGTACATGAACTTGGAGTTGATTAGTTTTCCATAGACTGCGTTCTATGATTTCATTTGTCAACATATTCAAAATGCTCTTATGTTAAAAAATTGAGTCAATATTATTTGTTCAAGGAACGTTTACGGTAAAAATCATTCGAGCATTGTGTTTAATCCATCGTTTATGAAATGATTTTTTGTAGTCTCTAGGGGTGTTGGTACTGTTAATCTGTGCAATAAGTCAAATAAAATTTTGCATCATTAAAACAATACCAATTATCAGAAAAAATTACATCATTTTCTTGAATGATCTTCTGTGTGTTGATGTTTCAAAATCATACCCTTGCATTGTGATATCATTATCATAACTAGTTACCCGACATGTCTTATTTTCTTTATACAAATAATTATTTTATTTAAGTATATAAATAATTACCAATAAAATTATTGTATTTTTTTTTAATAATCAAATTATACTCCTCTAAGGGAATTACGTTTATTTTATGACAATGTATATTTTGATGAAACGTTAGGAAATTTCTGGAATAATATGTTGGAATTTATAGCTCACTTGGAATTTATATTGGGATGCTCAACTTAAATAGCAAATATTTGTGGAATTTTTAGCGATTTCTTTTGGACTCAGCGAGGTTTTAAATTGAGTTAGAGAACTTGTGTTCCCGTTAAAAGTCCACGCAACTTGCCGAAACAACTTACGAATTTTTTTTATTCTACATATTCTCCGTTTGTAAATTCTTTACTTTCCACCTCTTTTATTACACACATACCATCACGCCATGTCCCTCACGGGATTGGCAGAGAGAACAGAACGCCACATTTTTCTATCTTAACACATTATCGCCTCGTCAATATTCATTCTTCGTCTCAAACATGTTCGACTGTTATTCATGCTTTTACATTTCCGTCTTTCTGAATATCTTTCACATGGTTGTGCCATCCTTTTCTTGGGCATCCTCGACCTCTAATTCCACTCCTGTCAGCTATGTATAGCATTCAATCTTCTCAAGTGGCCAAACCATCTCAATAAGTTTACTTTCATTCTATATATGACATATTTCTTCATCTTAAATTCTTTTCTTGTATCCTCATTTCTTACTCTGTCATATAGTCGTTCTATTTCTCAAATTCTTAGCGATCTCATTTCAACTACATTTATTCTGCTTTTATACAACTTCTGCCATGTCCCAAGTTTCACTTGCATATCTACGTCAGGGTTTGTACTACAATTGCGTCATGAATGGCAATTTTGGCTTCCTTTGATATGTTGTGATCATTCATTCACTGTTTCCTGCCATAAATAATGTAATATGAAATATATTGTTAATTTTTTATTTATGACATTCCCCGTTTTTTTTTAATATATATATATGTATATATATATATATATATATATATATATATATATATATATATATATATATATATATATATATATATATATATATATATATATATATATATATCCCGCAATACTTGTTGCGTCACCTATGTGAAATTCGTATAGGGTTGTTGCGTCCACCAACTTTTCGCGTCCGGTATACGGACGCAAGATAATTTTCACGCCAAAAACTACCATTCTGTTGCTTATACCATAGAGAAGCAAAAAAAATATCAAAATATCTTGAAATGAATATTATTAGTTCAACCATTGGCCGCACGGAGATTTATTCAGTGTATATTTTGAAGGTGTATATTTTTACTAAGCCACCGATCGTTTTGCATCCGCGGCAAAATATTACATGTTGACCTTGGCCGCACGGAGATTTGTTCGGAGTATATTTTGAAGGTGATTTATATATATGGCTCCGATCGTCTTGCGTCCGCGCTCAATACTCTTCAACCATGTCTCTGTGACCTTCGCGATAAAATGAATACAATTCAACGCATTTTAAATATTGCCTTGAAAAATCGCTTACCTACCTACTTACTTTTATTTTTACGACTTCATACAACTGTCGATATATGTATTGATACCTACTCTCTCTCGTGCGCGTACCTACTTACTTTCAGTTTTACAAAGTTCATACTAGGTATATGTTGATTTGATTATTGTTACTTTCTCATGCGCGGACCTACTTACTTTTATTTTTACATAGTTCATAAAACTATCAATTTGTTTATTGTTACTCTGATGCGCGTACCTACTTACTTACTATTGCAATGTTAATATTTTTTATAGAAAATTTCCATATATCTCAGAAACCATAAAAGCTAGAACACTGAAAATTGGAATAAACATAGACATATACAAAATCTAAAATGAGTTTTTTCAAAAAAATTCCAGGGTTTCTCAAACATTTTTTGTAAAGAAAAACATTTTTTTATGATAAATTTATGAGTTTAACTGCCTATGTTTCCATTTTTTTGAATATCGAAAAAAACCGAAAAACCCCAACTAGATAATTTAATTTTCCAACTGTCGATTCGTTTATGAGAATTCAATTCTCTGAATGAATCGTCCTTATTAAGCCAAGATGCGTGTACGAAAGAACATTTTTTATGGCGTAGTGGACTTTTTGCATGCTAATAACATCAACTAGAGGCCTCGCAGCATATATGTTCCATTACATGGATTTACTCAGAATACGGAGTAGAACATTTTATGTGAGTTTTGTGTGTCTGTGTGTCCGTCCCCTCTTATAACTTTTGATCCGCTCAATTTACAGAGCCCAAAATTTCAGAATATATAAAAAGTTATAGGCCTACAAAACTTTTATACTTAGAATTTTGAATTTTTGTTTCAGTCAGGGGTTATAAACTTTTGAAATTTTGGTATATTTTTCCATATATCTCAGAAACCATAAAAGCTAGAACGCTGAAAATTGGTATAAATATAGACAAACACAAAATATCAAATGAGTATTTAAAAAAAAATCCAGTGTTTCTCAAACATTTTTTAATAAGAAAAATATTTTTTTATGAAAAATTTATGAGTTTAACTGCCTATATTTCCAAATTTTTTTAAAAACATTGAAAAAACCGAAACACCCCAACTAGATAATTTTATTTTCTATAAAAAATATAACCATTGTATTAGCACATCTCAAATTCTTTTTAACAATTTTTATAAAAATTGAATTTAGTGACGACATTCCTTCATAGAATTTGTATGGCAGTCGCCTACACACAATATCTAAGAAGACTTAATTGTTTGATACTAATCTCCAAACATATGTACATACATACCATCATGCTGTTTTCATATTCTGGGTAGGATCAAAGGACTGACATCCATACTATCCTATCTTGACATACATACATAATTTAACTGTCACAATCCTTTTCCCATCCTTTTTTTTCTCTTCCCTTCCTTTCCCGTCACAGGCAAACATACATCTTAGTTATATTTAAATTAATGATGTTTAAAATGTTTCATATTTAATATCTGTGGACATATGTAATTGGTCTGTTTATTTTTATTTTATAGTGTATTATACTATTTTAGTATTTTAAGACTGTATTTGTCCCTAAATAAATAAATAAATAAATGTGTTGTATAGAAAACCAAATATCTTTAAATATTAAACAATTTATATTTATGGGTTTATAGTTTGATACTTATTCTTCAACTATACATACTATCGCTATCGACAGTTGGATCTCATGTGTTACATGCAACTAATTTTAAAAATCTGTTGGTTAAAAAATCATCTTATTTTATAATAGACGAGTTTTCAATCGAATGTTGATATTCATTTTCGTTCAGTGTTTGAGTTCCTAAGTTGTTCAAGGTTTCAATCGAATGTTCATAATATAAAATAGTCGAGGTTTCAATCGTATGTTAATATTGGTTTTCGTTCAGTGTTATATTTTCTAAATATGTATGTATATCTGTTGATTAAAAAATTAACTTAACATATTGATATTAATTATCTTTCAGTGTTACAGTTATTTAATAAATAAATTGTCGTCTATCATTATTTAGAATATGATATTGAATAGTACACAACATTCATTTCGAAATGATTGTTGAATACCTACTATTATTGTTTAATTATTATATTTTTAGTACCTTATGTAAATAAATAAAAAATTAACAAACTCATTCATTTTATTGTTAATCATTGGTATCATACTGTACACTATCATGGATCGATCCTCACTGCGTTCCACACAATGTGGGGTAACCATCGGCAGGTGAACGGGTGTGCATTATCCTATAAAAAAGCATGCCATGCGCATTTTTGTCGACACACCGGCATCTTTATTAATATATTTTTTTTTTAAATATAAAAAATGAATATGTCCTTGTTAAACAAGTACATATACATCTTCCTACGTTCCCTAAAAAAATCAAATAAATGCATGTGCTATAGGTAAACGAAATCGGTCGAGACAGGATTCGAACTCGCGACCACTGGATTACCAGCCCAGCGCGCTAGCCGCTCTGCCATCGACCCATCCATCCATTAAATTAATATAAATGATATGAGAATATTTTAAAGCTTGGTGACTGTTTATTTTCGATGCCTATAATATATTTTATTAATCTCCAAACATACATACAAACCATCATGCTGTTTTCATATTCCGGGTCGGAGAAAAGGACTGACTTCCATACTGTCCTATCTAACATACATACATACCTACATGTGTTGTATAGAAAACAAAATATCTTAAAATATTCAATAATTTCGATTAATGATTTTATAGTTTGGTACTTCTTATTTTTCAACTATACATACTATCGCTATCGACAATTGGATCTCATGTGTTACATGTAACTAGTTTTATAATAGTCAAGATTTCAATCGAATATTGATTTTCGTTCAGTGTTTTAGTTCTTTAATATTGATTCAACTGTCGATTTGTTCAAAAGAATTTTGTTCTCTTAACATATCGACAATGTTTCAAGCGGATACGCGAGAATTGTATGTAGGGTCTAAATAAAAATATCGAAAAAAGTCGAAATACCCCAACTAGATTATATAATTTCTATAAATAATATTTGTATGTAGTAGTGTATCTGAATTTTTTTTAACAATATTTTATATATATTGAATTTAGTGACGACATTGCTTCATACAATTTGTATGGTACACAATATCTACACAATATACACAATATCTAAGAAGACTCAATAATTTGATACTTCATCTCCAAACATACATACATACATACCATCATGCTGTTTTCATATTCTGGGTAGAAAAAAGGACTGACCTCCATACTGTCCTATCTTGACATACATACCTACATGTGTTGTAAAGATAACAAAATATCTTAAAATATTCTATAATTTCGATTTAAGTGTTTATATTTTGGTACCTACTTATTCTTCAACTATCGCTATCGACAGTTGGATCTCATGTGTTACATGCTACTAGTTTTATTTATTTTAGAACATTTCGTGTATCTGTGTGTGGTAAAAAATATTTTTTTATTATAAATTTATGTGTTTAACTGCCTATATTTCCAAAGTTTTTAAAATATCGAAAAAAGTCGATTTACCCTAACTAGATAATATAATTTTCTATAAATAATATTAGCATTGTAGTAGTCTATCTTATTTTTTTTTAACAATATTTTATAAATATTGAATTTAGTGACGACATTGCTTTATACAATTTGTATGGCAGTCACCTATACCACGATATCAAAGAAAACTTAATAGTTTGATAATTAATCTCCAAACATACATACATACCATCATGCTGTTTTCATTCTCTGGGTAGGACAAAAGGACTGACCTCCATACTATCCTATCTTGACATACTTACCTACATGTGTTGTATAAAAAAATATCTTAAAATATTCAATAATTTGGATTTATGGGTTTATACATAGAATTATATATAATCTAAGGGTCTATAGTTTGGTACTTATTATTCAACTATACATGCTATCGCTATCGACAGTTGGATCTCATGTGTTACATGCAACTAGTGTTCAAAGAGAATATAACCTACGGATACTAGTGTTCCAACTGTCGATTTGTTCAGGAGAACTTTGTTCTCTTAACATATCGACAATGTATCAAGCCAGAATACGCGAGAATTGTATGGAGAGGTCTACTTTTTTCATGGATTTTCCAACTTTGAAGTCAAAAAACACCAACTTAGAGGCTTCGCAGCATATATGTTCAATACACGGATTTACTCAGAATTCGGAGTAGAACATTTCGTGTGTCTGTGTGTGTGTCTGTGTGTCTGTGTGTGTGTGTGTGTGTCTGTGTGTCCGTCCCCCCCTTATAACTTTTGATCCGCTCAATTAACAGAGCCTAAAATTTCAGGATATATAAACAGTTACAGGCCTACAAAACTTTTATACTCGGAATTTTGAATTTTTGTTTCAGTCAGGGGTTATCAACTTTTGAATTTTTATTTTATTTTTCCATATATCTCAGAAACCATAAACGGTAGAACGCTGAAAATTGGTACAAACATAGACAAATACAAAATCTCAAATTAGTTTTTTCAAAAAAATTCCAGGGTTTCTCAAACATTTTTTATTAAGAAAAATATTTTTTTTATGATAAATTTATGAGTTTAACTGCCTATATTTCCAAAACTTTTACAATTATCGAAAAAAGCCGAAACACCCCAACTAGATAATTTAATTTTCTATAAAAAATATTAACATTGTAGAAGAAGATCTCAATTTTTTTTTAACAATTTTTTTAAAAATTGAATTTAGTGACGACATCGCTTCATACATTTTGTATGGCAGTCGCCTATACACAATATGTAAGAAGACTTAATAGTTTGTTACTTCATCTCCAAACATACATACATACCATCATGCAATTTGCATATTCTGGGTAGGAAAAAGGATCTTCTTCCATACTATCCTATCTTGACATACATACCTACATATGTTGTATAGAAAACAAAATATCTGAAAATATTCAATAATTTGTATCTATGGGTTTATAGTTTGGTACATATTCTTCAACTATACATACTATCGCTATCGACAGTTGGATCTCATGTGTTACATGCAACTAGTAAATAAAAAATCGCGAGTCTCTTGGTCTATCTAATATTTGTATCGACGGCCGCGTATTTGTTCGTGACAAGTTAAGGGTCATTTCATTTACTCCGTATATTATTTAAATCATTGGTTTTTAGTGAATTTTTGAGGAGTGAGTATAATTACTTTACCTTTTTTCAAACCATAGATTGGCCGCGTCCCGGCTTAAATAGAAATTCGTTAGTGGTAAACATAATTTCTACATTTCCGTAAAAGGGATTTAGGCTTGTATTATAGACTTCCCGTTTGTCACGCAGATCAGATAACACATTGATTAGCGATCGTATTACTTAACTCTTGTTACACATTCTCTTTCGAACTCACCACGTATCGTGTATTTGCGAAGAAAATAAATAATAACTAGTTGCATGTAACACATGAGATCCAACTGTCGATAGCGATAGTATGTATAGTTGAAGAATATGTACCAAACTATAAACCCATAGATACAAATTATTGAATATTTTCAGATATTTTGTTTTCTATACAACATATGTAGGTATGTATGTCAAGATAGGATAGTATGGAAGAAGATCCTTTTTCCTACCCAGAATATGCAAATTGCATGATGGTATGTATGTATGTTTGGAGATGAAGTAACAAACTATTAAGTCTTCTTACATATTTTGTATAGGCGACTGCCATACAAAATGTATGAAGCGATGTCGTCACTAAATTCAATTTTTAAAAAAATTGTTAAAAAAAAATTGAGATCTTCTACTACAATGTTAATATTTTTTATAGAAAATTAAATTATCTAGTTGGGGTGTTTCGGCTTTTTTCGATAATTGTAAAAGTTTTGGAAATATAGGCAGTTAAACTCATAAATTTATCATAAAAAAAATATTTTTCTTAATAAAAAATGTTTGAGAAACCCTGGATTTTTTTTGAAAAAACTAATTTGAGATTTTGTGTTTGTCTATGTTTGTACCAATTTTCAGCGTTCTACCGTTTATGGTTTCTGAGATATATGGAAAAATAAAATAAAAATTCAAAAGTTGATAACCCCTGACTGAAACAAAAATTCAAAATTCCGAGTATAAAAGTTTTGTAGGCCTGTAACTGTTTATATATTCTGAAATTTTAGGCTCTGTAAATTGAGCGGATCAAAAGTTATAAGGGGGGGACGGACACACAGACACACACACAGACACACACACACACAGACACACACACAGACACACACACACACAGACACACGAAATGTTCTTCTCCGAATTCTGAGTAAATCCGTGTATGGAACATATATGCTGCGAAGCCTCTAAGTTGGTGTTTTTTGACTTCAAAGTTGGAAAAGCCGTGAAAAAAGTAGACCTCTCCATACAATTCTCGCGTATTCTGGCTTGATACATTGTCGATATGTTAAGAGAACAAAGTTCTCCTGAACAAATCGACAGTTGGATGATACTTTCGAATATTTGTATTATTGCATATGCGCAAACATTGGATTTTTTTCTGTCGGGAGTCAATGATATTTAAGCCCTGAAGGTGCCTTGATCTCCCGGTTCTCCTACAACTAGTTGCATGTAACACATGAGATCCAACTGTCGATAGCGATAGTATGTATAGTTGAAGAATATGTACCAAACTATAAACCCATAGATACAAATTATTGAATATTTTCAGATATTTTGTTTTCTATACAACATATGTAGGTATGTATGTCAAGATAGGATAGTATGGAAGAAGATCCTTTTTCCTACCCAGAATATGCAAATTGCATGATGGTATGTATGTATGTTTGGAGATGAAGTAACAAACTATTAAGTCTTCTTACATATTGTGTATAGGCGACTGCCATACAAAATGTATGAAGCGATGTCGTCACTAAATTCAATTTTTAAAAAAATTGTTAAAAAAAAATTGAGATCTTCTACTACAATGTTAATATTTTTTATAGAAAATTAAATTATCTAGTTGGGGTGTTTCGGCTTTTTTCGATAATTGTAAAAGTTTTGGAAATATAGGCAGTTAAACTCATAAATTTATCATAAAAAAAATATTTTTCTTAATAAAAAAT
Source organism: Molanna angustata (assembly GCA_963576475.1). NCBI lineage: Eukaryota > Metazoa > Arthropoda > Insecta > Trichoptera > Molannidae > Molanna > Molanna angustata. Next base: position 12,514,054 of record OY754978.1, on the reverse strand, counting down.
GTTTGAGAAACCCTGGAATTTTTTTGAAAAAACTAATTTGAGATTTTGTATTTGTCTATGTTTGTACCAATTTTCAGCGTTCTACCGTTTATGGTTTCTGAGATATATGGAAAAATAAAATAAAAATTCAAAAGTTGATAACCCCTGACTGAAACAAAAATTCAAAATTCCGAGTATAAAAGTTTTGTAGGCCTGTAACTTTTTATATATTCTGAAATTTTAGGCTCTGTAAATTGAGCGGATCAAAAGTTATAAGGGGGGGACGGACACACAGACACACACACAGACACACACACACACAGACACACACACACACAGACACACACACACACACAGACACACGAAATGTTCTACTCCGAATTCTGAGTAAATCCGTGTATGGAACATATATGCTGCGAAGCCTCTAAGTTGGTGTTTTTTGACTTCAAAGTTGGAAAAGCCGTGAAAAAAGTAGACCTCTCCATACAATTCTCGCGTATTCTGGCTTGATACATTGTCGATATGTTAAGAGAACAAAGTTCTCCTGAACAAATCGACAGTTGGATAAATATTCCAACTTCGTCTCTATTGAGATAATTAAAAATCTGTTAATGATACTTTCAACAAAATTTAAAAATATTACAAACCCGGCAGATGTTGTACTAACTGTGTATAATGGTTGATGTTTATGTAATCCAACTGTCGATTTGTTTAAGAAAATTTATTTATCTAAACATATCGACAGTACTAAGCCAAGATGCGCGTATTAGGAACATTTTGTATACCTACCATAGTGGACTTATTGCATGCAAAAAACACAAACTTAGAGGCTTCGCAGCAAATATCATATTCTATATAATGTCGTCCATCATACCATCATGCTGTTTTCATATTCTGGTTAGAAAAAAGGACTGACCTCCATACTGTCCTATCTAGACATACATACCTACATCTGTTGTATAGAAAACAAAATATCTTAAAATATTCAATAATTTGGATTTATGGGTTTATAGTTTGGTACTTATTCTTCAACTAACATGCTATCGTTATCGATAGTTGGATCTCATGTATTACATGCAACTAGTTTCTTATTGTTTTTTTGCGTTTATCTTAATTACATATTTCAACTGTCGATTTGTTTAAGAGAACTTTGTTCTCTTAACATATCGACAATGTTTCAAGCCAGGATACGCGAGAATTGTATGCAGGGTCTACTTTTTTCACGGCTTTTCCAAGTCATAAAACACCAACATAGTGGCTTCACAGCATATATGTTCCATACACGGATTTACTCAGAATTCGGAGTAAAATATTTCGTGTGAGTTTTGTGTGCGTATGCGTGTGCTTGTGCGTGCGTGCGTGCGTGCGTGCATGCGTGCGTGCGTGCGTGCGTGCATGTGTGTGTGTGTGTGAGGGTGTGTGTGTTTGTGTGTCCGTCTCCCCTTATAACTTTTGATCTGCTCAATTTACAGAGCCCAAAACTTCAGAATACATAAATAGTTATAGGCCTACAAAACTTTTATACTCAGAATTTTGAATTTTTGTTTCAGTCAGGGGTTATCAACTTTTGAATTTTTACTTTATTTTTCCATATATCTCAGAAACCATAAAAGCTTGAACGCTGAAAATTGGTACGAACATAGACAAATACAAAATCTCAAACGAGTTTTTTCAAAAAAATTCCAGAGTTTCTCAAACATTTTTTATTAAGAAAAACATTTTTTTAAATTTATGTGTTTAACTGCCTATATTTCCTAAGTTTTTAATAATATCGAAAAAAAACCGAAACAATCCAAATAGATAATTTAATTTTCTATAAAACATAGTAACATTGTAGTAGTACATCTCAAATTTACATAAATTGAATTTAGTGACGACATTGCTTCATACGATTTCTATGGCAGTCGCCTATACACAATATTATAATATATTATGTAGGTATCTACATTCATGTTTATAAATTTATTTAAAATTATTTCTCACGTAACTCTTGCTTATCGGGGCTGGAAACACTAGGTAAATAAATTAGATGAAATTGTCGAATAGCAATGAAATGGCCACATGCACAGGGTGCAAGGAAGTATTTATTATTATTTTTAAATTTTATATATATTTTTTCAATGGCGAGCCTTTGAATTTTGTTTTATTCTATAATTTATTTTGAAAGAAATAATGTTTGGGTACATATTAAATTTATATGATGTACCTAGTACGTAAGTACTTCATCTAATAAATAGTGACATTAAACAAAGTAGGTACCTATGTAGTGTGTTTTATATAATATTTAAATAATGAATTTCCCCAACATTTTTTAACACAAAATTATCTTTTGACTAAATATATCACAACAAAAAAATCAAATAAAAACTTTTGTTATTTGTATAATATACGAGTACTTCAAAATATATAAAAGATTCATAAAATCCTAGATGTTATACTCCCGGTTGATATCTATATGAAAATTTAAAAAAAAGTTCAACGCTCTTAAATTTGTGCATGCCTTTCGATTACACGATTGTATAAAACTCTACGATAGAGGAGATCAAATGTTTGTTGGTGTAACATCGTTGAAAAAATATTGAGATGGTCTTATGTTATAATAATGTAGTTTTCTTCAAAACTGCGTATAAAAACACCGTCGGACTCAACAGTAAGCTGTCAATAAATTGAACAATAATTCACAATATGTTTCTAAACATCGTAGGTATTTAAAAAAACATAGTTGTTAAATTGATAATATCAGTCCATCGACATTGAAATAAACATCCCTATAATATAGAACGAGCAATTTAATTGATATATTTTTTTTAATATCCTTATTGATATTACAAAAGATGTTTTTAATTTTACTCTGACACTAATGAACATTCGGACAAACTTCACCATCACACCACAGATGTTTGTCATAACATTGTACGTAAGTTAATGTAAAATAATCCTTACAAATAATAAGTAAAATGTTGTTGGTACGCATGTTGATGTTAACTCATTATGGACAGTATTTATGTCTTCAATACGCATGTCTGGAGCAAAGCACGGACCGGGACAGTGTTCTGTCCTTTTCTAACACATACCAATGAAGCGCTATCTGTGTCGCTCACAATCACGGATCGGCAAAATTTCGTGTTACTATGAGATAATATGTAGAAAAATTACGTTCATATAAATTATGCACACAATCCTATAATATACGAATTTTGGCGCTATATACAAACACGCATCTACTAACAAAGTTACTAGGTACCATTATAACGTATTTTGGCAAGTGTTTTGAATAAGTTTTTTGGATATAATATATATTTATTAATTTTAGAAGGCAGTGTAGTGCACTTATGTACACACTAAGAAATCGCCTGTGTACAGAAGGCGTAGTAATAAAGCTGGAACAAATGGACGTGAAAACTATATAAAATATACGAAATATATAAAATATCGAAAAATATACACATGGACGCAAGTATGATGTCAATTATGCATAGGAAAGTTTTTAATATACACCGGAAGTAGTAATAAAGATAGAAAAATGGACGTGAAAACTATATGAAGAAATATATAAAATATACAAAAAATATACACCGGACGCAGTAATAAAGATAAAAAAATGGACGTGAAAACTATAGGAAGATATTTGTAAAATATACAAAAAATATACACATGGACGCAAGTATGAAAATGACGTGTCAAACGTACCAAAATAGGATAAAACTGAATATTTATATTTTTCAATTTACAAGAAAAACCTTATGGCTACAATGATTGTGAGCAACAAATAGCTCTAAATTCACTGACATAAACCTAAAATAATAAGTAGAAGTGGTGGACGCCGATCTGTCGGATATTTGGCGGACGCAAAAAATGTAGTGGGATCTATATATATATATATATATATATATATATATATATATATATATATATATATATATATATATATATATATATATATATATATATATATATGTTATATTTGATGTTTTCACGGGTGAAATATGTTATAATATTTTTATCTCGGTTTTCCCGTGTCAGTAGGTCTTGACTAAGACCATTTGTCTTCCGACGTTTCGCCTGAATATCACCAGGCATTTTCAAGGACTTAACGAAAAGCACGCGCGCGACACACGTCTACTCACACTGAAAGCTCACCGTCAAGTGACGGTGAGCTTTCAGTGTGAGTAGACGTGTGTCGCGCGCGTGCTTTTCGTTAAGTCCTTGAAAATGCCTGGTGATATTCAGGCGAAACGTCGGAAGACAAATGGTCTTAGTCAAGACCTACTGACACGGGAAAACCGAGATAAAAATATTATAACATATATATATATATATATATATATATATATATATATATATATATATATATATATATATATATATATATATATATATATATATATATATATATATATATATATATATATATATATATATATATATATATATATATATATATATATATATATATATATATATGGTTGGACAATTTGTATAGCGCCGTTTTCGTGAAAACTCACCTCAAGGGCGCTTTGTAGCTATTAGTTTTTCATGTTAGTAAAAGCTTAAAATCTAGGTTATTGATCTTAAATTAAATTAAAAATAAACATAAAAACGATGTATACAGTAATTAGTATATTCTATTTAATTGAATCTAATGCCATGAAACGTTGAGAAGTGTCACGGAGCAGTTAATTACAGTGTTATTAAGTTGGTTTCATTACATTATATACAAATTCAAATTTAGGAGGTGTTATTGTGTGAAATATTAAACAGGTGTGTCTTAAGTTGTTTTTTAAACGTGTTTATATTGTCTATTTGTCTGAGTCGGTATGGAAGTTTATTCCATGAGGATGGACCAGCAACAGCGAACGCACGATCACCAAAGTTTGATTTATATATATATATATATATATATATATATATATATATATATATATATATATATATATATATATATATATATATATATATATATATATATATATATATATATATATGCTCATCTCCCAAAACAAGAAATAAAAAAACTCCAATCTGTATTTAATACCGCTGCTAGAGTTATCACGGGTGCTTCTAAATACTCTCACATCTCTCACCACTTAAAAAATCTTCACTGGCTCAAGTGCCCTGAAAGGATAGAGTACAAGATATGCCTAACAACATTCAAGGCAATACACGGTCTGGCCCCGCAATACCTATCCGAAATGTGCACTCCGCTCACCTCAAACAACAGACAGAAATCCCTCCGTTCAGCTCAAAGCTCAGCAATCGGTAAACTAAACGAAGTTAACCGAGTGCACAAATCAAACTTTGGTGATCGTGCGTTCGCTGTTGCTGGTCCATCCTCATGGAATAAACTTCCATACCGACTCAGACAAATAGACAATATAAACACGTTTAAAAAACAACTTAAGACACACCTGTTTAATATTTCACACAATAACACCTCCTAAATTTGAAGTTCTGGTAATACCAGTTTTACTCATACGCATTGTAATGTCAAATTTCTTAGATACGTTCACATTCTTTCATTGAATTCTTTAAAATTTTGAAAATGGTGTGTCGAATAAAGAGCTTTGTGTGTATAGTATCTGTGGGTATTGTTATTATAAACCAATTATCTTTGAAGGCGAAATATTAGTTTGAAAATTAATGAAGCGTTCCGAAATCGATTCTAGTATATTCTCTATAAAATGAATTACCACTTAAATTTGCAATGTATTCTCTGTTATAATAAGGTTTACGTTGGTATATACTATGTTAATGTATAGGTTCCACTATTGATTTTAGTATCATCTTTGATCACAATTATGGATATACGAATTGTTGTATTGCCCGTCAGTCGATTCCGCTCGAAGAATTCTTCGACAGTTGTTAACATTCGACTCCGACCCCTTTCTCGTCCCTCCGAGGGCATCTATCGATTTCGTCCACGCGGCGGTAGCATTGACCCTTATGCTCCCTTAAACACCCGAACCCGTTGCGTGATGGTCCTTCCCTTCTAGTCAAACTGTGGTAGTTAATAGTCTAAAACGCACGTATCCACTTTACCTTGGAACTTATTTATTTACTTCGTCATTGATCACGAATACATTTCGATAGCTCTCGAAGGTCACTCTCTTTGTCCCAATTCAAAATTGGGCTACCCTTGTGCCACTATAAATTTCGAGACAGGTTTGTTGAAGACCTACTTCTCTCGGAGGCTGTTAAGATTACTTATCGCGTGCTGTGTTTTGTTCGATCCAAAGTTGCATATATCCACTTGTGGGTGTACGGCCTCAGAAAATGTATGCCGATTATATTGTCCCCGTCGCTGGAAGGAGATGGGTCCGAAAATCCCAAAAAAAGACCTAACAGAATGTAAGACGTAAAAGAATATAAGTAATTAGAAGAGGCCTACATCCAGCAGTGGAGAGATGGCTGAAGAAAGTAGAAGATTGTCAAAATACTGCTTGAAAATGAAGACGTGAAATAGAATCTCAAGACTAGATAAAATATTCAATTTATAAATATAACATTTCTGGTATTAATTAGACCTGAATTTATTATAAATTCTAAACACCTAAATTCGAAGTAGGTTATACCTACCTCATACGGTCTTCTTCTTTGCCGCTTCCCAATTCATCTGGAGTCAGCACTTTTGGTACGCAGTCTTCACGTTTTTCAATCCTGAGTTATCTCCGCAGTCAGCTGCTCCTCTATCAATTATTTTTCTACATTTATCCACCACATCATTTATGGATATTTAGGGTCTGCTTGACTACGTGACTGTCGTCCTGTCTATTAATCTGAACATTCCATCGGAGTCTAGTTCATTTACCTCCCCATAAAAACATGTTTAATTCAATTGAAAAAAAAAAATTCATAATTTACAAATATACATTTTAAATTTGGTATTTTCTATGTGTATGCACGTTTAGGCGAGCGTTTTTCTCCAGTATTGATCCGAAAGGTCCTCGGGGATACTTTAACAGTCCAGTAAATATTTTTGTGTTATTAAATTTGTCGCGCCGAACATTAAATGGCACTTTGAAGCAAATTTCTAATTAAGTTTTGAAATATCCCTCAGGATGTGACCGAGTTTTCTTGTATTGAAGCTATATTTCCTCATTTTCTTGTTAGCGGCGTTGCTTTCCCACAGGACGTCTTATTAATTAAAGAATAAATATATCTTGTAATGAACCTCCATGATTGAGTTATTGTGGTTGTACTTGGAGAATACTTTGAAATTAAGTTGTAAATGTTACATAATGTAGAATATTTAAACTAATTCCTCTAGTTACATAATATTATCCATGAAGATGAAAAATACTGCAGACATAAAACACTCCGTAAAGGAATCAAACCGTATAGGTGCCCCAAACAAACCTCGGCGATAGTGCTTTCATAGTGGTTAGTCCATTTTCAAGACATAGACAACATGAGGACAACTTAAAACAATGTCTTTAATTGCGCAATGGCATCTAGTTAATGTTAAATCCATGAGAGTCTACTTGTCTCATTTTTTGATTTTCCTAATCCTTATTATTTCTCCGACGATACAATAATGGGTTCAATATCCATCCTCATTGTATAATATTCGAAAAATTCTTGTTTGCCGAAATTCCCCTTATTCTCAAAACTTTGATACCACATTTTCGCATTACTTTCCATACATTAATGGCTACATCTCCCACAGAGTGCCATTTTTACGTATTCGAATTTATTTCGGCTCGGAAGACCAGATCATAAACGTTGATTCCGCTTCGAAAATGCCACAAAAAAAGTTAACGAGACCTCCCTAAAGTGTTGTTCCGCCACGTTAAAATCGAGCGGTTACCAGAGCCATGACAATATAAATAACCATATCTGTACACAACTCGATAGAGTCGTATCAATATCTGGAAAGGGTCCCAGATTACATACCATCACGCTATGTCCCTCGCGGGGTAGACAGATAGAACCAGAAAGCCACATTTTTCTCTTGACACGCATCTATCGCTTCCTCAACATCTATGCATCGTCTTATATATGTTCGTCTTTTGTTCGAGCTCCTCATATTTCCCTCTTTCGAAAGAACGCTCAAATGTTCGTGCCATATTTTTCTTGGTAGACCCCCGACCGTTTGTTTCATTTCTGTTGGCTTTGTATATTTTCTTTGTCAGACAGACCTCATTCATTTATTCTTCCAGATAAAGAATGATACAGTGTACAGTCGCCGGCTACTGAGTTTCTTTATTCACATCGCCATGAGAGAGTCAAAAAGTATTGTCACAGGAAGTGTACCAGGTAACAGAAGTAGAGACAGATCCTGCGATCTGTCTCTACTTCTCCTGCGCAATGGTGTAACTAGATTTACGAATGTGGTCTGTATTGAGCGGTGCGAGCTGCGGAGAGCAGAGATGATTCAAGACGATTCGTTCTGTCCATTGGCGGTTATCAATAATATAATGAATGTTACCCACTTTATTTAGAGTTTTATTAACACCTCCGTAGATGATTATCTTTCCATCGAAAGCGCTCATACTTCTATTATAAACTCATTACCTACGTGGATTATAAATTATCACAACTTTTTGATATTTTCGAACTGTTTAAAAAAATTGTCACTCATCACTAGTTACGACATTAGCAAAAGTATTTTTTTAACTAACCTATGTATGTAAATCATTGGAAAAGGCAAATAAAATATGTTTATAATTCCGCGAGCGTGTTATTCGTTTCTAAATTATTCCATTTTTCCTCTTTATCGAACAATGTGAAAATATATTATTGTATCAATTCAATTTTCTTTCATCTACGTTCATTTTATTTTCGTGCTCACATTTCAAACGAGAAGTACCTTCGACTCAAGGTCAGTGACCAAAAGCGCCCCGAACCTTTTTGTCGAACATGCGATGTTATGATTCTGGAATGTCTCGGCTCATTTTCCAAATTAAGGTTGTATCAACACGAAACATTATTTGTTTCGCTCGTCTTGACACTTAGGCTGGTGTGACACGAAGTTTTATTTTAAAGCTGGCCTGACACAACGTTGTATTTTAAAGCAGACCTGACACGAGGTAACATTCTTAAGATTGCCTAAGACGAAGTAATATTCTAAAGCTTATCCGACATGTGGTGCTATGAATTTCCGTACACGGTTGGTTCGGCAAGTCATACGCCTGCCGATTTTTCGTATATTTTGTTTATGCATGACATACGTTTTTGATTTTTTTATGTAGGTACAGGTTTGATGTTCTAGTGTACAAACATATTTCAATTATGCATGTAAAGGTGAAAATTAATATTTCATACATTTTTATTGGGTCTTATATGCAGTTCTAAATTTTTACATTATATATTTTGGACAGCTCTTGACATTTTGTTACAAATTAGTGGGCTACAAATTCAACTAATGTGATTTGTAAAATCCTTTTACGCACAGGAAAATAGATGTAAATTCCATCATGAAACTCGGTCTACGATTGGTATAAAAATTTAGCATTCCCTGACAAATCACCGCTTAGATACATTGTTTTTTTTTCAAATCATATTCCAAATGCGTATAAATACTCATATTACCTCGTGACAGACCAGCTTTAGTATCTAGATCGTCTACTAACTAATCCAAGAAAAAATGAACGTTTCCTAACTGTAGTAGGATGCTTTACATTCCAAACCACAACTCGATGCTGTAGTCGATTCTCCGAATATATCCCATATTAAACGATCGAAATCTTATTGTTGATGACATCCGGAATACAAATTAGATTAATCCGAGTCTGTTGACTCTAATCTAAAACCCCGATACTTACGACGTTTGTGCTTCGTTTTAACGAGCTTACCCCGTAGCGACAAGAGATGCCATTTATTTTTACAGAACCAACAAGATTATATCTGCTTCATTTATTTTATTTTATGATCCCAGTAACAATTAGATTCTTAATCTCCAATATTATGTACAAGTTTTAATTTCAAAATTTTCAAACAATCTTCAACGATATCATGTCGTTGTCTTATACATAGATACTAAAAGTTTCGTCTTGATGGTTTGAGATTTATGGCGTGCTATCAAATATTGTGTCCTCTTCAAATAAATTCAATCGACATCATCTTGGAGCTGATTTGTTATTCATGTACGACGATTACTTAATTTCTTCTCTATGATTTCACCGGTCGAATCTTTCAAATCGCTGACACGGTCTGATGTTTTTGTACAAACATTTTGTACAAAAGAAAGGGCTCACAATGGTCTCCATAAAAATGCAATAAATGCAATTATAAATTTTGGAGTGGAGAAGAATTTAGTATTGCACACTCTCCACTCGTTTTCATATTTGTGATCTGAAATTATGATTATTTTATTTTAATCGCACTTCTATCATATTAATAAGTCTGATTTAGTAGAATGCAACGCAACATATCTATCTACTTGATAGAGACTTTGAAATTATTTATTTATTTAAGGGACAAATACAGTCTTATAAATTTAACAGAAAAAATGCACTATGAAATGAAAAAAAGACAGACCAATTACTTTTGTCCACAATTATTGATGTACATTAAGTAATCATAGAAGTATGTACCTCAAATGCAGGATTATTGTGAAATATTATCATTTCGATACTGTAATCTGTGTCAATTATTATGTTTTGTACAGAGTTTTATCACATTGTTGATTAATTCTATAATATTATACCTACCAAATACACTTCCAGATAAAAGTTGTTGTCTCATATTCACTTTTAGGTTATTGCTTTAACATTAATTGATTTTATCATCGTCTACACAAATAATCATACATGAATTTGTGATTATGAATAATACATTGGTTTCTTCCTCTAGCTAACTGTAAATTTAATCAATTTTCATACAATTAGAATGTACCTAGCGTAGGTACATTACCTTTTTGTGTTTTACATACATTCGCCTAAATAGATCTAGAGATATTGTCGCTTGCATTTGAGGTCGTTTTTTTTTTGTTTTATTGGATTGTTAACCTTACGCCAGACCCCCTTCCAAGAGGGTCATGGTTGTCTGTCGGGGTTTTCCGTACCTTGACTAGATGGTTCCGGTTCTATGATGCCGGAGATTCGTCATTTGCCAGTGGCCACATTTCCCGGGATCTCAGAGACCAATCGAGGTCATTAAGAGCTGGAATATTGGCAATGTTGCCGATGGAATGCAAATGTGGCGTTACACGGTATTAATAGGATACATGTTTTCCAGCAAAGTATGCATCTCCATAATCCTATCAAACTTTTTCAAAACAACAGTTAAGAAAAGAAAAAGATACGAATAAAATAAAATTACAGAATCTACAATCAATCAATGTTATTTTTTTTGTGATTATGACACTTGGTTATATTTAGGTACAATTGTGTCATGATGCTTCTTTCAACAACGTTCATTTTCTTATTTCAATTCCATATTCCGAACCATTTATTGGGTTGTACTGCATTGTTCACATGATACAAGCACTGTTAACATTTGCCCGTTCTTATTATGCGTTTGATATATGTTATCTACTTGTACATTCTCCTCTATATATTTACTTATATCCATGTCCGGGAGAGCTAGTTTATCTGAATTGTATGTTTGCTCGGTAACTCCCGAATTACCCCCGGGAGTTTGAAATGAAGCGATTCCTCCCAGAATTACCACCAGCCACTGTTTAGATAACCGTATGAACAGCGAGCGGCCAAATTTATATATATATGAACAAGTGTCTAGCTATACCCTCGCTCGAAACCTTTACACTATGGATACACATTTTAAAGTGGAGGTCGTGTATATGTTTTCTTGAAATTCTCAATGGAACAATAATATGTTATTGTAAAGTCTCGCCTTTTCCATTGTACTCTCCGAGTTGTCAACATTTTTATATTATTCTTCACTACTACTTTAAAGTTGAGAGTTATAATTTCGATTTTTTTACGCGTAGCTATTGCTTTCATTTTTCATGTTTGAAACTGTCCCTTCTTGATACGACTCCATAGTCATATTATTTAAATGTTCACAGATAATTTTGTGGCACATTTTATTTTATATTGTAATTATAACAGTAAATCAGAGTATTTTCACACTTAATATCAAAAAGAACTTTCATATTTAGTCCCTCTTCTACCCATTCGCATTAGACATGACAACACTACACAAAATAATCAATAGCACGTTTGACTGTCCAGCACTCGTTAGCTCAATTAACATACATGCACCACTCAGATGCCTAAGAAACAACTTGCTCTTCCTCCCGTCAACTTCAAACACAAATGCAGGATTTAGGAAACCAACCAACAGAATGTGCAATGAATACAACAAAACCTTTCCAGACACACACATCTTCTCCAAATCATACACAGCATTCAAACACGAAATAAAACACATTCAAAAATCATCACCACAACACGCGATGACATAATAATACACATACTCTATTGAGATATTAATCATCTGTCATAACATACTACACCATCTCTTTTATTGAATTATGGCTCCTTAATTTTAATTTTATTTTATGTATTTTTGTTTTTTTTTTCTCTTTTTTATCATTATGTTAATGTATAACTCTTGTTTCTCTATTTCTCGCCTCAATATTTATTTCTCGCCTCAATACTTATTTCTGTATAATTATTTTCTTATCTATTTCATTTCGTTTATGTTAATTTAAATTGATTTTTTTTTTTCTTCTTTACTTGTTTTGTCTTTTATTATTATTGTATTACTTTGTAAATTTTCACTTTCATATGTTTATATTGTGAATACTGTAAGGTTGCAGATAAACTTTGAATTCTATGTTACCATTAGTTATATGCATATTTTCTGTAACTGTTTGTATTCCTAAATGAATAAATAAATAAATAAACCTTCAACATATACGAACCACTCGCTTCTCGAAATCCTTTATTAACACAGCAGCCCGACTGTGGAACGATTTTCCAAATTATGTTTCCACAACCTTCTTACAACCCGGGTGTTTTTTTTTCGATCCAAATAAATATATTCTTTGGCAGATTGCAAACACTCAACAATGCTACGTGGTGCTCTTCTTTGGAAGAGTAGAATAGACCCATTTCCTAATAGCTAGTGTCCCCTACGTAGAAATTTTAACAAAGAGTTCTTCGACATCTTTGTTGGCTTTATAAATTTGTGGTATCCCTGTTGTATTATTTGCTTACATATTGAAACCTCTTTTTGAATAAACTGTATCGCCTGTATCTTTGAAACATTTTCCACCAACAGCAAATGTTTGATTATGTCACGCTTTGGCATTTCCATTGTCAAAGCGCTCACGAGGGCCCGGCCAGGAACAGCCGCGGCTATGTCGGCTGACCAACCATGTGTGTTAATTGAATTTGCAATCGAATGCTGGCACGCTCAACTGGGCGGTGCATGGTTATTATTTTTTTCCGCGTAGTTTTATGCTTCAATACTCGCGCTTCGCCACCATTCCCTGAAACAATCGCCTCTAATTCCAACCCTGTTTGGAAATATCATCCATAGTTAACGGGTTTGACGCCAATCTACAATTTCGCGGTAGACACCCATTGATGTACCTACATATGTAGTTGACTGAAGACAATAATATAATCGTATATATAAATGAAATAAAAAGAACGTTTCTTGGTATTGTTATCGGCAAATATCTTGGCCGTTTCCGGCGGAGTGAGGAACGACGGTTTGCACATCATCCAACCAATCAAGAAACCCAAAATTTTGTATATTCAGTCCGCGCGATCTTTCAAGATGTTTGCCGATAATTCCACTTATTATGCTTATACACGATTGGTATCATCTGGGGGAGTGCTAGGCCCTCGATGGGTTGAAGAGTCATTGATGAATAATTATCGAATGAATTGTTATATTCCAGTTCCTCGTGTAAATATACTTCTTCTTTGTTCTAGCGTTTGTCCCTTTTACTTGGGGTCAGCTCTTCTATAGTCCTCATTCTCCATGTCCTTCTAATGAAGCCTTGCCTTCTTGAGATCTCTGGTTATTATGAACATACCATCACAGTCTGTTATCAGTTAGTTTTCCGCTGATTGGCGCGACTTTGAAACTGCCACGGATATGGACATTCTCCACTTAACATTATAATTTAAGTTATTCCGTATCCATTATAATCATACTTTTATTAAATCGAATATTCTTTTTTAAATTGAATATACGCAAACATTGGGTTTTTTTCCCTTTCGGGGAAAAAAATGTTTCAAAAAGATGTTGAAAAAATGTTTGTCAATAAAAATATACTTTTATTATATTATCATATTAATTTCTTTACTTCCCCATGGTAACATGTAAACTCAGAGTCAGTGAGAAAACGACTGCTTGTACTAACCAGGGGTGATATAAGAAAAGCATGCTCCATTGCCAAACAAACATGGCCAAAATATGATCTCAGAAGAACCAGAGAGATACTCTCGTTCAGACGAGACTCACTCGCCAGAATTATATCAGCATAAACGGGACACTGGCTCATAGGAAAACATGCCAGCAGGCTAGGGTTCTAGGCATACCATTGCTGCAGAGAATACCAAGACGAACAGGGAGAAGACCACTTTCTGTGTAGAATTTGGAGAAGCTCTTTGGAATGTTTACTCTATGATGAGCATAGCGTCTGCCGATATCGGAGACGTTATGACATTCGTTATCCACTCAGGCTGGTTTAGGGTGAATTAGTAAGGGGGAGAACAGCCCCATTGTGGTATCACAAAGGGCCAATTGGCCTAAGCCTCCTTAAGAACTGCCACCCGCAAAAAAAAGAAATATTCTTTACTTATAACCAGTGGCGACTGGTAGATCGTATTTTTGATAATTTTTGGTAGTGCAATTTTTTCCTGAATTAATAATAAATTAATTGGTATTTAATCGATATGCTTTTACGTATGTCTACATAGATATATACGTCTACGTTGGTATATTATGGATAAAAATGAAATAATATACATATTCCAAATATTTTACCTATTTGTAAAGAAGTTCAATCCTGCGCTGTTTCTATTTGGCAAAAACTTCAATCACTCGTTTGTTATTGATCGATATCCTCAATCTAATTGTGTTCTAATGTCAACAGTATCTAAGTTAGATTAATTTATTGTATTGCGTAAATGAATTTGTGAAGAAATAATTTCTCAGATAAATGAGCCAAATCATTAACACCTTTTATAATCCAATTAGATATAGTCGCCATCGAATAGTAAACATGGAAAACAAAATAAACTATTTAATTTGTCACAACTACATAACCATTTAATATTATCATAAAACTGCATTTTAAAAACACGAACAAAATTCTTAGTTCTAATTTTGCATTGTCTTGGAAGACCACGATTTATTTTTAATTTATTTTCAAATTACTTTTAATGTAAAACAAATCTATTAATTCACTCGTTTTTAAATCTATAACATATCTGAACTATACACAAATATTTATTGATTTAGATTATCTTGTAAAAAGCGATAATATACGATATAAACAAAGTGTTGTTTCAAATGACTAAAACCTGACAAATTATTCTAATTGCGCATGATCAATGCTCATGTATACCTACCTAGTGTTTACATTACGAAGAAAAAAGATAACACGCGAATATTCATGTTTTAATACTAATTGCGAACATAGTAGAGAGAGCGAGATAGAGATATACATTCTAAGTACATCTAAGATATGATAATTTGGTGCAATGCACGAAATTTGTGAAATGAATGCATTGCTATTAAGTACAAGTATCTCTTTCTCATCTAATACGGGACTATCTCTGTCTGTTCATACATACGCTATACAATAGACAATTTTAACTCGGTGCGTTATGAATATCGCACGCAGTACTAAATAATATTTGTATTGCGGTCTTCTATTATATCGATCGCGAAGATATAAAGTGTATGGACAGTATTTACTAATTATTTTATTTTGAAAAAGTAACAGTAATAAAGTAAAGCGTAATATTATTTTTAAAACATATTTAAATATTATTTTTTACAATAAATCATTTAAAAATTGGTAGTGCAATTGATCCAACGCACTTTATATAGAGTCGCCGCTGCTTATAACATTGTATCTTGTTTGTTTTCCAAATAAAATAATTATATACGAAATTTCCATTTAGTCTTTTTCTCAAGCAAGAACTCTACTACGAATTGAGTGTGAGCTCTGGTGTACCTATATATATACATATTCTGTTGCAAAATCCTATTTCAATATACCTAATATTATTTCTATAACATTTTTATCGGGCATTATAAATTTCTCATAGCACGAAGTTTTATTGTATGACTTTACTGTGTTGAATTCAAAGGATTTAGTAAAATGAATGTATAAATGCATACATTTTTGAGATGCAATATCCCCGTATAACTTCATTGTACAAGAAATAAGTCGAGAGGAAAAGATATTATGTAGATAACTTTCAACTCTGCAAATTTCATGCACATATCTTTGAATTCTTTAAGCACGTATATTTTTGCTTCTTTCGCATCATTGTATATTTATTTATTCAAGGCAAATATCGTTAAGCTAGCATCACTAATTAAAATATAGATTAAAGACATTTTTACTGTACAAAAAAATAAGAAATTTCACAAAAAAATGCATTTATTTAAAATAATATGTTGTACGATTATAAAAATATTCAATTATCAAGAAAAAAGTATGTGAATATGAAATAAAAACAAACATGTATGAAGTTTTAATATTAAACACTTGTCATTAATTGATAGGTATATGAGAACAACAGTATATAATATTATGTATATTGTTGTTGTCATATCCCTAAAGGGTCTTATGTATTTCGAGATCTGAGTCGTGTAGCACCAAATCCCTTTATAAAAGTTTTAGTAAAGAAGCCACAAAATACACTTTGAAGTTTATTTTTCTATATCACTTTATTTTCAACCATTTTTTTCTTGATATTATTAAAAATGTTTTCGTATAAAAAACAACAATGCATCGTATTCAATACCAAAAATAGTAATTAACCCGTGTTTTTGTACATAAATGTAATTATCAATATAAATACATACAGATATATTTTTAATATTATCGATTAGTCATAACCGACAACTCTACATTTCAGTCCTGACATATTATATTTTCGATTGTCAGCAAAAATATCCAACGAATGCGCTTACTAGATTTGAAAATGGTCCAGCGACCTTTCAAATGCTATCAACTATCTCTCAACAAATTACCAGGGAGTAGAGCAGACGGGACGCTTCTCTGCTACGAGTTTTTTTTCTCAAGTTTCCATTAACGATATTGTACGTGATTGTCGTGTTAAACTATTATTCTGTTTTTGTACATAGAAAAATGGGTGATTTAGATCAAACCTTTCCACGCAGAGAAACAGGCGTTGGATTTTTTTGCGAAATTTATCGGAGGTATGGGAAAAAAATGGCGTTAGGAGCGTCCTCCTAGACAACATGCCATTCAAGCTAAGCGTTATCTCGCTAAGCGATAGTAAATGTATGGAATTGGTGGCTGTCACGTGACGTCACAGCCACCAATTACATACATTTACTATCGCTTAGCGAAATAACGCTTAGCTTAAATGGCATGTTGTCTAGGCATGATATTGGTTTAAATGATAATATAATATATCGTAAGTTTTGACAGTTAACTTCGCCCACACTCTAAAACAGCGCATTAAAGCGAGTATTTGCTGGGCTCTGTTTCATCTATATCTTTACAGGTTACAACAAATGTAATAATTGTTTTATTTTTATGAATAATTTATACAAGTCAAAAATGGCCCCAATCCTAAATAATATTTATGTTACATACTCGGCATTAAAAAAAAATTAATATTGGTCTGTATATAAAGAATTTTCTTTTACTATTTTCGTTGACTATCACTTGAGAGTACAGCGGCTAGAAACAACTCCTCCACGGACATTATCTCCATCTATTATCGTACATTACAGAACCACGAGATCTGCTTCCTGTCAACACCCTCCGTTTTCCCTCGATAATTTTAGATGATCAGATGCAGTAAGGGATAAGGGATAGCCCTCCGTTGGCTTGTGGAAAGGAAATCGAGACCCTGACTATGTGTTTTGTCACATCTCCTGTGATTAAATTCCCTGCGTATTTAGCTACACACAGCAAAATTTTTCCGCCTTAATGGTTTCAATCCATGATACAATAACCTCAATTCTCAAAATAATTTAATCATATGTTTATACGGCAGAAATCATCCTGGTGATTTGGTGTAATGCCACGTAAGCTAAAGAAATGAAGAAGAAGATGCAGTAGTTAATATTATGTATGAAGGATAACTGATACGAATATCGACAAATGACATCCTAAATTTGTCAGAACCTATTTTCGTTGCGGATTATTCAAATATTTCACGGATCAAAACAAATTTTCCGCATTATGTCTCAAGTTTATCATTCTAACGGACATCGGAGGTATTGAAGACGGGATTCCAGCAATTGACTTAGCTCTGGTAGCCACTGGGACGTGATCGTTAGAATAACGAGAAATCAAATATATATTGTTCGTGACGTGAATACAAGAATAACAAAAAGTACCCTCGCTACAACCACTACACCAGACATCTGGCAACTTATTATATAATTGTACCCTTAGCTTAATCCAACTATGAGGAGTTATCTACCAAAATCTCTCTATGCTTACAAAGAATCCGGTAGCCGTTTTAATATTGTTATTTTATCCTAATTGCTAGTGTCGCCTTCGTAGCTATGTTAAAAAGAATCCTGTTCTTTGTGGTGGCATCAATGTGTCTTTGTGACTAACGTCATAGTTATACCAAAACACCCATTAACCTTGTCAGTAAATTTTCCCGTTAGGTATACTTACAATCTTGTCTTGGTTTTTGCCCCGCCATTTTCGTAGAATTTTCGTTCGTCGTCCTATTTATTCCAATACACAAAGACAGGCGATACTTCGAAGACGTATTACATATATTAATTACTGTAATTCGAGACTATGAAATAACGAAGGCCATACTTCAAATTCGAGTGCCTAATTCGTCATCGAAGACAGTCATAAAATAGCAAGAGGGATTATATCCATTTAATGTGATCGCCCCGTGTATTGAATAGTTTATTATAATAAATTTAAGTTTATTAATCAATTTTTCCGCATTGACCCCATGACTGAGGATAGCGGCTATTACACTCCCGCCGAATAATCCGCCTCCATATAGGACGATCTTGGACTATTTTGATTGAAGATCATGTAGCGTAGCGGACTTATTAAGGTCACTCCATAGGGTCGGTGAGCGATCTCTGTCTTATACCCTCCACAACTCCCATTACGACGACCTTCCTTAGGTTTTCGGGGGCACTTCTAGCAATGTGTTCAATATACTGAAGAATGCGCTGTAGGTAAATTATCGATAGGCGATCTTTAATATAAATAGTATCAAGTGAATAGCAGGGGCCGCCCCAGAAAGGTATGGCATGACCATGTGAATGATATTTTGACAGAAGGAAACATAAGAAGCTTGAACAATCGACGAGCATGTATGAGACGATACATGGATGTAAAGGAAGCCAGGAATGTGTGCAAAAATACAGGAGTATGGCGCTCGGTTCTCTCTGCTTACCCCGTAAGGGCGTAATGAAATGTATGTATGTTATAAAAAAGCATTTTGAGATTTTTTTATTTAGATTATTGAATGTTATATTGGTATTTAGATCATAATTAATACTCCTTTGCACCCATGGGGGCCCGCAGAAAATTTTATAGGGGGGGGGGGCAAAATATTTTTAGTAATGTTTTAATGCAGACGGCAGGGAAAGAATGATCGGCCCGAGCAATGAGGCGCGGGGGCCGAACGTAAAATTATTTGACTATTTCAATCAATCCAGGGGGGGGGCAAGTGCCCCCCCCCTTGCCCTCCCCTGCGGGCGCCCATGCTTGCACCCTATTATACAAGTTACGATTTTATTCTCAAATGTCAATTTCTTCCAACTAACCCTGTTTCCAGTAAAGAGAACCAAAATTTCCATATGAAATCAATCAAAATAAATTTCTCCTCTGTTTTAAGTCGAACCCAGGACGCCGGCACCGCAGCCAAATCTAGAACTTCCTGCTATCCTTATTATTGAAATTCCAAACCCCTTTGGAGCGATTTTCCTACCATAGTTTTCCTGCCATTACAACATCAATGCAACGAGTATAGTTAGCGACAAACTTCTCGAGCATGTTACGTGGGCACGCTGAGCACAAATTAGTGTTTGATTGGTATATGCACGAACAGCTCCTCTCCACGACGAGAAGACTAGAAGTTTGCTGACAACTGTATATTTTGTTGTAGGTGAAACATTATTATGTGCACGGAGTGTAAGAATTCTCGAGTTCTTTGTACTGAAGTACGTTTAAATGACACGTGAATCACCATTTGTGTGTCCACAAATTGGTATTCCTTTATTATTTTTAAATTACCCTCTGCTCGTTTGAATCGTGTAAGGCAATCGGCTCCCAACCTGTGGTACGCGGTTGATGAAGCCAAGTGTTCATACCAAATGCAAATACACAAGCTAATGACGAGATATCTACCAAAATCCCTATCCATAACACAGAATTTCTCATTCGAAGTATAATCAGTGTGTCGTCTAATTCACTTTGTATTTTCAAGAAAAAACTGAATATTTTTCCCTTAACACCTGATCCCGATGTGTTTTTTTTAATCTTAATTATAGTGTAATTTTTGTTTGTTTTTTAATTTTCATTCTTTTACTGATTTACCATTAAATAATTTTGTCATACTTTGTAATCTAGTTGGTTGGAAGAAATACCTAATGGCAATGAGCCCGCCAGTGTGCATTTTATTTGTTTATATTATGTACAAAAAGATAAATATAAAAATCTATGCCGAAACGCACTTTAGACGGAAGAGGTTTTCAACGCTTAAAACTGGATCTAAAATACAGGTTAGGTTAGGTACTTCAAACACCGCTTTACACGAGTATTATTATCTTCTTTATTTGCGACCCCAATTGTTGGTATTACGAAAAAATTAAATGTGCCATTTATGTGAAAAATAGCAACATTTTATTTTTCGCTTGTTCCGCGTTTCGTTCAACAGTGTTTTATCTTTCTCTCGTTTGACTTTGCATTTTGACTACCCGGAATTTGGCTTAAATTGGACACGATTCAATTCTTGACGCTTTTTTTTTTGTTGTTTTAAAACATGGCTCTCTGGTCGAGAGATGCCAAAATAAATAAAAGATACCGTGAACGTCATACGTCAAAGTCAACACAACACAAACTACTGCCATGTTGACTCGTCCAATGATTTTACAGATTCCTTTTTTACGAAAAACGATACAAAACGCGTTCTATTTCTTGTAGTTTTATCCTTTTTCATGTTTCCCGCACTGCGTTTTCAGGCGATCGGTAGGTATCGGCACATATCTTTATAATTTTCGGCAGATAGGGACAGACGATTTGCGCAATTACCAACCTGGCAAATAAATCTAATTTGTGTTGCGCACAGCCCATGAGTTTTTCAAGATGTTCGCTGATAGCTCTACGTGAATTGTTTTAAACAACAACCAGAACTCTACACTGGTCAAAAAGGTTGGGAGCCGATGGTGGAAGGGACATTTCCTTTCTTTTGACGAGTTTCACATACATATTATTATAATTCTTGGAATAGTAGTTGTCGTTCCACGGGGCGTCGAACATATAAACATTTATTATCGTTTATTTCAAAAATCGCTTACATTTGTTATTATTGTTCTTTGTATTTTTGCAATAATACCCATTCATTTTATCGATAGAAAACGTTAGTGTCTGTGTCTTTCGTATTTTTTTTTTATGATCTCTCATCCCATTGCCCTTAAACACATCAGTATCTTTTATCTTTGATCATCTCATTTTTTCTTGTTTCTTAAGATCCAATAGAAAAGACTATTATTATACGTTTTACCATCTCCATTCCACATTGTTACCAGTATAAATTCCTTTTCTCTGCGTTTTTTATTTAATATACACATAATACATACAAACTAACACGACTTGTTCCTCGTAGGGTAGTCAGAAAGCACCAAACTCCACATTATTTTATCTTGACACGCTACGAATTCGTCTGTTTTTAATACTAGCTTAGTACATTTCCCTCTTTCAGAATGTCAATTTAATTAAAGATAAAACAATATGTTTCTGATTCTACAAACACTATATTATTTTTACGTCGATAGCTATTTCGCCCTTTTAAGGTATCTTCAAGACTAATATTGCATTTGCCCTAATAAGGCGAAATAGATATCGAACTAATAATAATCAAAAACATATTGCTTTATTTTTATTGTAATGTAAAATGGAATTCTACCAATTAAATAATCGACTATTAATTAGTGACACAATGTCGTTCACTTACTTGGTTTTGCCATCCTTTTCTCGAATAACTATTTCAACGTGTTCATTTCGTTCTATTGACGACATCTTTCTTTTTCTTAGATTATTTCTTAGTGTCCTCGTTTCTTACCCTAACATACATCGTCCTACTTCGAATTTTTCTTAGCGATCTTTTTTATTCAGCTTTCACGCGACTTATGACTTCTGATTGCATTAATTTGGATAACAACCTTCACCTCCTGAGATGTTGCGATCATTCATTGCTGGCTTGAGTTTTTTATTCACACAATTTCCTGCCATTATTAAACTTCTAATACCTACAATAAACAATTATTAAACAATAAAAAGAAGAATATATCTTTAATAATACACAAATCAATGTATGTTTGTGATACTTAATAAGTATTAGGTAAATTGAAGTTTTAGGTCAAGGAAGAACTATCTGTCAAGTCTTCCCTTCGACAAACTGACGGTAAATTCAACTATTCTGATTTCGTGCAAAGTTTCGAGGACTTGTTAAGCCGCATCACCGACTGTGTACACCTCGAAAATCGAGATTTTTTCGCAGAAAATATTTACAGTTCGGCTGCCAGAATTTGGTCGCCTAGCCGCGAAGGGCTCAGGGACGCATGTTTATTTTCGTATTTTTATATCGAGATTTCACACTCTGTTTCCAAATTGGATACCTCAAACCCCGCCGCTCCTTTTCCAACTGTCGATTTGTTCAGGAGAACTTTGTTCTCTTAACATATCGACAATGTATCAAGCCAGAATACGCGAGAATTGTATGGAGAGGTCTACTTTTTTCACGGCTTTTCCAACTTTGAAGTCAAAAAACACCAACTTAGAGGCTTCGCAGCATATATGTTCCATACACGGATTTACTCAGAATTCGGAGTAGAACATTTCGTGTGTCTGTGTGTGTGTGTGTGTGTGTGTGTGTGTCTGTGTGTGTGTGTGTGTCTGTGTATGTCTGTGTGTGTGTGTCCGTCCCCCCCTTATAACTTTTGATCCGCTCAATTTACAGAGCCCAAAATTTCAGAATATATAAACAGTTATAGGCCTACAAAACTTTTATACTCGGAATTTTGAATTTTTGTTTCAGTCAGGGGTTATCAACTTTTGAATTTTTATTTTATTTTTCCATATATCTCAGAAACCATAAAAGCTAGAACGCTGAAAATTGGTACAAACATAGAAAAATAAAAAATCTCAAATTAATTTTTTCAAAAAAATTCCAGGGTTTCTCAAACATTTTTTATTAAGAAAAATATTTTTTTTATGATAAATTTATGAGTTTAACTGCCTATATTTCCAAAACTTATACAATTATCGAAAAAAGCCGAAACACCCCAACTAGATAATTTAATTTTCTATTAAAAATATTAACATTGTAGTAGAAGATCTCAATTTTTTTTAACAATTTTTTTAAAAATTGAATTTAGTGACGACATCGCTTCATACATTTTGTATGGCAGTCGCCTATACACAATACGTAAGAAGACTTAATAGTTTGATACTTCATCTCCAAACATACATACCATCATGCTATTTTCATATTCTGGGTAGGAAAAAAGGAACTTCCTCCATACTATCCTATCTTGACATACATACCTACATAATATATGTTGTATAGAAAACAAAATATCTGAAAATATTCAATAATTTGTATTTATGGGTTTATAGTTTGGTACATATTCTTCAACTATACATACTATCGCTATCGACAGTTGGATCTCATGTGTTACATGCAACTAGTTTATACAATTTTCTTCTTTGTTCAAAAGTTGAAGGACTCTTTCTGCGTTTAGTTTAACGTTATGGTCGTCCATAGGCGCATGCTCTCTTATATGCAATGGAAGTACCTGTGTTTTATTGGGAGCAGTCGAGTATAAAATGGATTAAGCACCGAGTTGAGATTCTCCCAAGTTGCTCAATCGTGTTGCATTCGTTTAAAATATTGTAGACCTCTTCATTGTAAGGTTAAGGTTCCAACTCCGTTTTCCTGCATAGATCCCAATATATTTCTGGTTATTTCTCTCTCAGAAACTAGAAGATTCAAAATTGCAAACGATGTTTCTTTTTCACACAATTAACTTGATTGTATTCATGTAACAGTCGTTGAGTGTCAATGCAAATCAAATTTCCAAAAAGTCAATTCTGTTTTCCAACATCATTATCAATAAATTAATTCGGATTGTTGTCAACGTTAATCGATTCGTGTTTTCTTTATTGTCTATACAAATGTGACAACGCGTGTTTGACCGTTTACAAATTTGATCAAAAATATTATAATTTAGCTGTCGAGGTTTTTGTGTACTTTGATATTATTATCTCGTCGCTAATTTTCCGTACACATAATATGTCAATATACACAATGTTATTGACGCAGTATATTTCCACATCACGAGACGTTCTTCACATATGTATTTCACTGTGTATTTTAATGTTGTGTCCATAGAATTTACATTATCATATATAATGTAAGGTTGTGTCGTTATTTAGCGTGTTCGTAAATTTACAACAATCATTTATAGAGTCTGGTCTGATATAGGGAGACAACAGGATTCGGGTTTTTTTTATCACTACGTACTTGCTTTTCATTCCAGCTGGACTACTCATGACATCTTAATTCGTTCTTATATTTTCTTAGTATTAAAAATGTATAAATCAATACTGGATCATAATTTAATCTTAATCTAGATGCAATCATAAAAAAATCGTTCGAATCAAAACTCCTCCACACGCCTCTGTCTTTCTTAGGGGCTGAGTTATTTTTTTATCTGGTCACTACATAAGGGGATCGTCTCTGAGATCGCTGTCCTTCCGCTTTACCAACAGCCACAAAGTTTTCAGGCTCCCTTCTCGTTATGTGACCAAAATACTTCAGAATCCTCTGGCAGCAGCTGGTTGGCAGACTAGTTTTTAGCTGTATTTGATTTAAAATGGATTTATGAGTCTGTCGTAGGATTGTATCACTTCTCTGGTTTTGGTCTTAAGTGTGCTTTACATAGCTATAAAGGACAGCGTCTTCCAATCAACAACTTATTTTTTATCAAAACAAATTTATCTCTACTCGAAATGAGGTTTAGTTTCTAATTCGAAAGCTGTTTGAAGAAGATGTCTTCGAGAAGTTTTAGCAAGGGATAGTTAATTAACATTACGTGGAGCAAAACTAATCAAGGGAAATGCCACGGATCGAGGGTTTTCTACGGTGGACCTCTATATTCGTCCTATTCGTGGTTTCGCCTTTATTACCCTAACCTTTACACATTTTTGTTATTGGTTTTAATTTGCCCTTCGAGAATTTTATACCAACCGCCGCCTCTATTTTGTATTATCCCGTCCTAGAAATTACACTTTTTAAATTTACTAGTGCAGTTGTTTCGTATTTTGTACCTACATACAATACTTTTTCCTGTACCTAACCACACATTTTACTCGACCTTTGTTCTAACAATTTAATTTACTTGTGATTTCTAATAGCTCCGGCCCTAATCGCTGACGCAGCCCCACTCGTTTTATTAATTTAGTGTTACTCAATTTTTAAATCGTATACCGATGTTTTTATTTACCTACATATATAATATTCCGATTAATATATATTTAGGAACATTTATGGTCCAAGTACACTACCTTGAGGGATCCCATTTTTAATGCCACATAGTGTTTTTAAAAAATATGTTATATAGTGTAAAGCTAAAACGAAATATTTTTTAATGTAACAAAACATTGATTGGTCATAGGCTGAACGTGGACAATAACTGGAATACAACTTTCATTTAGCCGCATTCAATCAAATTCATCCTCCAGCTCTCACATAAAATTGCATACTGTGAAATGTATGGGTGTATAATAAATAGCCTATAATTAATGCATAAATACTATGCTATGTCCCAAATGTGTTAGGCAGGGAGAACCGAAAGCCACATTTGTCTATTTCGGCATGCATCCATAGCCTCATCTGCATTCATGCGTTGTCTCGTACATATCTGCCTATTATTCGGGTTCTCTTACGTTTTCGTCTTTCGGTATATCATTCACATCGGTTGAACCATCCTTTTCTTAGATGAACTCGACCTCTCGTTCCATCTATGTCCGCTTTGTATAATATTTTCTTTTTCAGACTTTCACTTACATTCCATTGATGACCTCTTTCTTTATCCATAGTTAATATATTGTTTTTCTTTATTTTCAGGCTCCGTCAAAGCGAACTATGATTTTGAAAAATATAAATTATATGATATTCGAGGTCCCTTAGTTCTCAGCTGTAACGTCACATTTACGCCAGAGAAACCCTACACATTAGAATGGTGAGTACCTACTTCATTTTTTTAATAACTACGCATAATCATTATTTATATTGTTGTTATGGTCAAATGAATGATAAAAGAAATAATGTCCATTTTCATTCTATTTTTGATGTAAATTACATAATAGTGGAGTAATAGTGTAGATTAGTGGGAGAAGGTGAGTTTGCTCCCCCCAACCCATCCTCTGGGATTGGAAAGTAAACCCTGCCTTCGACCTGGGGTCAGTATACTATACTGGTTTACCAAGCCACTGCATTTATGGTCCCCTAAAATGGCTCGCCATGTTCGGGGTCCTTTGCTTTGGTGCCCAGGTAGGCACTTGTGTTGAAGTTGCTCAGCGGCCTATCTTGATGATGTCATCCCGGCCGCTGCGCGGCGGGTCTGGTTGGAGGTGTGAGCCGTGGGAGATCTGTGTGAAACGGTTCGTCGCTGGCCGGCCGCCGAATAGTACAGGGGCCCGACCTAATCTAACGACTACGGGTTGGCTGCCCTATCAGTCGGCGCATAATCTCGCTGCAATTGTTGTGCCGGATCGTGATCGGACGAGGTCCAGCAGTTGCATGCGGGGGGCACCAGGCGTCCTCCACGGCCATATCCTCCCTCCTTCAACCTAGCAGCGCAGCTGCCGGAACAAATGTTAAAATCAAACAAATTCATAAAAACTTATGCATGTATCTACCGATCTCCAAATATGAGTGATTATGATTCTTCCGCGCTTTTCAAATACTTAGGAGAAACCATTCACAGTCTTCTGTCTCCTACCCGTCGGCAGAATTTACGGTTCTCGGCGATTTCAATGTCCATCACTCCGATTGGCTGAAATCGGGAACTACCGATTCTGCTGGCCGCATGGCGGAATCCTTTGCTTTGTGTCATAACCTGGAGCAACTTATTCAAGAGCCAACTCGCATCCCTGATGTCTCTGGGCATCGTTCCAATCTGCTTGATCTTTTCATGACTACCTCGCCAACGGGATACACACTGAAAGTCACAGCCCCACTGGGCTCTTCAGACCATTGCCTTGTGCAAACGGCCATCCACTTCATCCCGGACCTTCCACCGGAAAAACCTAAAAGGAAAATTTGGCAATACAAGTCAGCAGATTGGAATGCACTGCGAATACACTTTCGCGACTTTCCTTGGAATGAAGTCTGTTTTAGAACCAAAGACCCTTCTATCTGTGCGCGTGAGGTAGGGGATGTCATCACTTCTGCTATGGATGGCTATATTCCCTCCTCCCTCAAAACCTGCGAACCAGGCACAAAACCAAATGCCGAGAAGCAGTCAAGCGCAAAAATCTGGCTTTCAAAACATTTCAAAAACTTCAATCCCCATCAAACAAGAAAGCATACAACAAGATGACAAAGGATTGTAAAAAAAACATTAATCAGGCTGAAAAACTCCATGACCAACATATAAGTCAAAAACTCTCCTCATGCCCCAACGGTAGCCGAAGATTCTGGTCATTGTCAACCTCCATAGGTCAGAACTTTTGCACATCTTCATTTCCACCTTTAACGAACCATGACGGATCCATTGCTAACTCTGCCACCGACAAAGCTAATCTTCTCGGTAAATTATTTGCAGATAACTCAACCCTTGACGACGGAGGAAAAATTCATCAACCAGTTCCACATTGTGGTTTTAAAATGAAAGAAGTAAGGATTAACTTCTCTGAGGTTTTACTCGCCATCCGAGGGTTGGATGTTAACAAAGCTAATGGACCAGATGGAATTCCCGTTATTGTGTTAAAAAAATGCTCCGCCGAACTAGCCACAGTTCTCACTAAACTCTTCAAACTCTCGTTTAAAACTGGTATTGTCCCATGTGACTGGAAAAAAGCGGTTATCCACCCAATTCCTAAAAAAGGTGATCGCTCCAACCCATCTAACTACCGACCCATTGCTATTACTTCTGTACTCTCTAAAATAATGGAAAGGGTACTAAACACCAAGTTGATCACATACCTCGAAGCAAACAAAATTTTATGCGACCGCCAATATGGATTTCGTGGAAATCGATCTTGTGGCGGCCTACTCGCGTATGTGACATCCGTTTGGGGTCGAGTTATGGAACGCTTTGGAGAAGCTCAAACTGTCGCCCTTGACATCTCCAAAGCTTTCGACCGGGTTTGGCATCGAGGTCTCTTAATGAAACTCCCTTCTTATGGACTACCCCAGTCCCTGTGTACTTGGATTGCGAATTTTTTAAAAGATCGTGAAGTCATAACTGTAGTGGACGGTTGCTCTTCTTCTCCCCATTCCATCAATGCGGGAGTCCCTCAAGGGTCCATTCTATCTCCAACCCTTTTCCTCCTGCATATTAATGACTTGATCTTACACACCCCCATCCACTGTTACGCTGATGACAGCACAGTCCATGACCAATTTCTCTTTTGACAAACCTCCTAAACAGAGTGAAATATCAGAAGCCCGGAAAGACCTTCATCAAAAAATAAATAGCTACCTCCACTCAATATAAAAGTAATCTTCTTTCATTTAACGTCTCAAAAACCCAAGCCTGTCTAATTTCTGCGAAGAGAAACCCCAATGAATTGCAAGTGTCTTTCAACGGAAGCACCCTACCTAACAGCAGCTCTATCGACCTGCTTGGAGTATCTATAACGAACCAATTACACTACAAGGGCTCCATCGAAGCTAAGGTGAAACTCGCCTCCAAAAAATTGAGCGTACTATATAGAGCGCGTAGATATTTTACTAAGACCCAGATCTGTATACTCCACAAAGCGTAAATACGTCCAATTATTGAATATGGTGGTCACCTCTGGAGTGGCGCCCCCCAATACCTACTGAATACCCTTGACGCTGTCCAAAAGCGTGCTATACGTCTGATTGATGATCCATCACTGACTGATGGATTGCGATCACTAGAACACAGACGCAGAGTCGGTATTTTATGTTTATTCTATAGATACTACCACGGGAATTGCTCAGAAGAACTTGCATCTTTGGTCCCTCCTCCACCCACTCGCAACAGAGTCACTCGCTTCACTCAATCGCAGCACCCATTCACAGTGGACCTTCAACATATACGAACAAGTCGCTTCTCGAACTCCTTTATTAATACAGCAGCCCGACTGTTGAACTATCTTCCGAATTCTGTGTTTCCACCTTCGTACAACCCGGGTCTTTTTAAAATCCGAATTAATATACTCTTTTCTAGATTGCAAACCCCTCCCAACGCTACGTAGTGTGTTTCTTCGGAAGAGTAAAATGGACCCAAATCCTAATAGCTGGCGTCCCCTACGTGGACATGTTCAACTCAAATGTCAAATTTATCCGGCGACGGGGGTAGTTTAACAATGGTTCAACTTAACATTTCACAATTTTGAAGTAGGGTCATTGTGGAATCAGGTCATTTTGAGGTAGAAAGAATAAAACTAACATGTTGTTATTTTCTCCCAATGATCCTTATTAGACATGAAGTGGTTTTACACAAGTTAATTGGCACCAGTAATAGGCGTGATGACAGTAAGAAAAAATCATTGAAATTATGATTTTATAAAATAAAATATGTTATAAAGATTTGAAAAAATATATTTATTTTCATTTTAAAAGAGCGAATAATATTAATATTATTAAAATAAAAATACAAAATATGTTTGTCCGCCATTTTATGTGAAACACCAATCAGAGCGCATGACGTCACCATATTGTTACTGTCAATTGTGTTTGTTACTGTCAACTGTAGTGTTGTTCGAAATGGCTATTTTTTTCATAACAAGCTATATGGAATATGCTGCTTATTTTTAACATGCTATTTTTATTTATTGATTTATTTGGTTTATTTGGGACGATAAACCAAATAATATCGCTATCCGCTCTATTGAATCGTTGACGCATCTGTTATAACACGCACCGAGTATTGTAACGTGGTGGAGAATATTTAACGTTTCAGAAATAAATAACTTGGTGGCTTTCATTGCTTGATTATAAAATAAAATGATGTTATTATATTGTTTGTGGGAGTTGTACAGTGTTACATGAGGTTGAAATAGAAATACACAATGTATTATGATGAATCTAATATACATATGGGATAATTGTTATGATTCATATACATATTATGATTAATATATTAAAAAAAAAAAATAGAATGTTATGTAATAGGTGTGATGACTGTAAGAAAAAATCATTGAAATTATGATTTTAAAAAATAAAATAGGTTATAAAGATTTAAAAAATGTACTTATTTTCATTTTAAAGGAGTGAATAATAATATTATAAATATAAAAATACAAAATGTGTTAGTCCGCCATTTTATGAGAAAAAACAATCAGAGCGCACGACGTCATAGTATGGTCGCGTCAATTCTTCTGATAGTCTTCAATACAATATACGCATTAATTGTCGGTCTGGACAATGTTTATTTTGGTGTTTTTGATATATTAATATTTTAATTAGGTACTTAAAACTAAAACAAAACAATAAAATAGCAATGGAACAAGGATTCATCAAAGCAAATAGTTTCAATTTACCTAGATACTCGCCTACCTATCGGGGGATACTATGGGCCGGTATTACAGTGTCAGTTTAAGAGCTAAACTCAAGTTTCACAAAAATATAGCGTATTACAGTGTCCGTTTAGGCCTAATCTTCCCTCAAATATGTCACTAAAACGACAAATATTTAACTCAACGTTTCTGGCAGATTAAGTACTTAACTGTGAGTCAACTGTCATTTGCTAGGCAACTCGTGTAGTTTCAGTTTCTATCACTAGAGGCGTTAGGCAACGTGTGTAGTTTCAGTGTTGTATTACTAAAGGCGTTAGTTGTATCGACGGTGGCGCCACACAACAAAACAAACTGACAGCCGTATTGAAACGAACACGGGCATTTAAAAGCATTATTTTGGTGAAAAAAATTAAATTTACCATGTTGGATAATAAAACAATGGTATTTTAAGTCGTAGCGTCCCGTTTTGTATTTCGTATTATTTGAGGTTATTTAAATTTGACAGATAATAACCACAGAAAAAGTGAAATATGTCTATAATTGAAGATTTAGTAACTGACATGTTATATTGCACTGTAATACGGAAATGGATTCAATCTCCCCTTAACATTAATCTTGAGTTTAACAAACTCAATGAGTTGAGGGCCGACTGTAATATCGGGCCTAAGTTTATTGTATTTTGTATGTAACTTAGTTCTTATTGAATAAATAAATAAATAATGAACGCTCGCAACGTATGGTAAACTAATTTAGTTTTAGTATTCTACAATTTTGTCACGCGATGGTGAGCTGACGAACGTTCGACATGTTATGATGCTGGTCACTGCCAAACTAAACTAGCAAGCTGTATTTTTTTCATGCAATGAAGCGATTCGCGAAACGACGGCGATTACGCGAAGCATGCGTTTTAAAACATCGTTACAATTTTAGCAGCATACGAATTATTACATAGCGCTCGTTATTTGTATTGTGTTAATAACAAGCTATATTTATCTGCTATCGTTATTTTTAGCAATAGCAGCCATAGTAGTTATTTTTCTGCCTGTCTTAACTACTCTTAACTAGAATGGAACTTTTGATGGTCGGATATTTCTTTGCGTCGAACAAAGACATCAGAATTTCGAAACGTAAAAACTTAATAATAAGTACATATAAGTACTTTATTTATCTGTAATTTAAATACAACTTACATCTCGAAAATCGATAAAATATGCTCCTTCTTCTCTCTACATTATGTGTTCATAAGCTAAAAACATACGCGGGAAACTTATGATGGCCTATTTTGACGTTTGGACATTAATGAAGTTCTTTATATGCTTATTGCCTAAATAATGGTAAATATTATATTATTGAGAGCTAAAAGTGGGGGAACAAATACTGTACTTCATTGTAAACGCGTACTTAATAAAATTCACTTGTGTCTCGCCGTGCGAAATTTAATCACTTATTTCTCTTTTTTTTCGCGTGGGACGAAAACAAATACCTCAGTAGGTGTTTTTTTCGTCGTGTTTGTACATTTAGGGACCGCACAACACTTATGCACTTTTGAATTGATTATAAATACACAAATCGTCTTAGAACACATATATTACATATAGTAGTGATATGCAGTTTACGATACCATGACGTCACCGTCAGGGTCGGCAGCCGCCATGATACTACAAGCTTTTTTTGGCGTAAATGTCAAATTTGATTTTAAAATGGCGATTTTTGCTACTAAACCTTTATTTTATGTAGAAATGTATATATATTTGAAAACAGTGAATGCGTTAAAACATCGTGAGATAGTTTTTCAAAATTAGTCATCATGCCTATTGGGTGCATATTAAATTTTCTAATTTCATTATCTACACAAGTAGAAGAATCAGAAAAATGTTTCAAAGCAAACACTTCTTCCTCGGAAATGATTTCTGGGGCAGAACCGATCGCTTCAAAACCTATTTTATCAAATAAGTCATTTATTCTTTAAATAAAAATTTAAAAAAATGTTTAGAATATACCACAAAATTTACTCCAAAAATATTAATGAAACTTATGTAAATTTTTATTATTTTACAATCACTTAATTTTAAGTGATATGCGATTAATTTCAGGAGATCTAAACTCCCAACGTCAAATTTGTAATTCACTTTTCGATGGGAGTCCAGATCTCCTGAAATGAGTCGGATATAACTCAAAATTAAGTGGCTGTAGCAATTTTAAAAATTGAATTTTGTTTAATTATGGAATCCCACAAAGTAATTGCTGAAACCATGAATAGGTAATATTATTAATAAGACTTTATTTTTGTTTGCTATCTTTTCTTCTTTAGTATTTTAATCCTGATAAAGTTAACACACCAAAAATATTGATATAGGTAATTTATTTCAGTATTACAAAATACACAATTTCACTTAACAACTATAGGTATACTTTTAAATCTAAATGTTAAGTCTCTGATGGTAAAGCCTAGTTAATAAGTTGGTTCGGTTATTTTATTGATTATTTATATTTCAGGTTAAAAGAAGATAAACCAATATCGGAGGACCCTGGTCTCCGGGATCGTGCTAAGATCCTGGCATCAGAAAACAAGCTGGTTATTGAGAGGACGGTGGAGGCTGACGCTGGCAACTACACTTGCAGGCCGGCCAACTCCAGTGCAGAAATGAAGGCCGATATAGTGGTGGTGGCCAAGCCGACCGCCAAATTGCCGCCAAACACCAGCGTCATAGAGGGGGAGAAGCTGAAGATCCTCTGTATCACAACGGGCATTCCCAAGCCCGTCGTAGAATGGACTGTCGGTAAGCATACACACATCCAGTTATCAACTTGACAACGCCTAATTTATTCTCATAATTCTTTGAAATCCTGAAATATCGTTGCCATAGTGGTGAACTGAGTCATGCCACATGGGTAAAATCTAAATAAAAAAATACTTGATTTTACATTTCATTTTATAAAATCAAAAGATCCTGTAAAAAAATCATTTTTAACGAATAATGGTCTCTTCCTTCCTTTTATTTTTATTTTTATTATTTTATTACTTTTCCTTTTGATTTTGTTCTTACTCTATTGTATTTTTTGGGTTTTCTTCTATATGTTTTTTTTTTGTTGTTGTTTTTATTCTAGTGTTGTTTTTGGATCTATCAAAACATTTTTATATTGTCAAACCCATTTCATTTCTTTTTGCCATTGTTGGTTAGTTTAAGTTAGCACATATATTGTATGATATAGAAACCCACTGATAACCATATATGGTTAGTGGGATCTTTTATAAATGAAATTATGTTGAAAAGTAAATAAATAAAAAAAAAAAAAAAAAAACATTTATTATAAAAGCTTTACAATTTCTAAACCTAGTACAATTAGTGAAAACATCTTGAGTATGTCACTTGGGGTGAGCAGAGCGCAAATTTGTGTTTTTTGCTTGGTTTGTATTATACACAAACTACTCCTCCTTCCACAAGGAAAATTCTCAAGTTATTGGAATCTATACGAAACATCTTGAAAAACCAGGATTGCGCAGAACACAATATTTAGGTTTGGTCGACAAATTGTCCCTCTTTCTGCCGAAAATTACCATTGGTGACTTTTTCATGTTCTTTTATTTTAGTGAATATTTTCCAATTTGCAACTATGAAGCCTTCTACATGGGTCAATTAGGAAGGAAAATTGTCAAGGTATTATTTACCAATACCTATATCATCCATTTTACAGTCACATTTAATAATTTCCTATGGTATTTCAGGTAATGAAACGTACATGCAGAGCAGAGGAAGAGTGATCCTCTCTGATGAGAACGGTGTCCAGAACGCTGTACTAGTGTTGGCTGAAACAAGCCTTGAGGACAGAGGAGACTATTACTGCAGGGCATCCAACATTGCCAGCCAATTTGTCAACAGCACACAGGACAGTACATTCGTCAGAGTCAAGGGTATGCCTTACATTTTTCCACTTTTGCTGCTTAATGCTTTGAGAGAATGATGAATTTTTTCTTCTTCTAAACTTAATATTGACATACTATATAAAACATTTAATGCTCTTATCTGTTCTTTAC
Organism: Molanna angustata; assembly: GCA_963576475.1. Taxonomy (NCBI): domain Eukaryota; kingdom Metazoa; phylum Arthropoda; class Insecta; order Trichoptera; family Molannidae; genus Molanna; species Molanna angustata. The sequence continues at coordinate 12,478,970 of OY754978.1, read as the reverse complement.
ACATCTTACATCACCCACTCAGATTGATTGTGTCTGTGGATTGAGGTGCAATTCTTTAAGGTTGAGAAAATCAATCATTTTTCAAAGCCTGAAAACATTTTCTTTCCTATATAATCATTATAGTTATTTAAATGAAAATCAAATTAAAAAATACACAAACAGTGTAGTTATAAAAAAAATTACATGCTATGTATGGCCTTCAAGAAATGGCAACAGTATCAGCAGGTAGCGAGAATATACTTCCTAGGATTACAGCGTTAAAGATATTGAAATTTCACCTCCTTACCACATCAATGCCATTTTTAATTAATTCAATTAAGACTTGCTGATGGCGAAAATGGAAGACTTCTGGATAAAACGCAGGCCTGTTGAGCTTATGATGGATGGGATGGTTTTTTCTTCGTCTCTGTAGTAAAGCATCCCTTGGTGGGTCTTCTCCTATCTAGTGCAGCAGTTCCCCAGTTCACACCGAACACTGCAATCCAACCAGTAAGGATGTTGATTTTAATATATTTATTTGTATTTCAGATAAGCTGGCAGCGCTGTGGCCCTTCCTGGGCATCTGCGCTGAAGTGTTTGTGTTGTGCGCCATCATTTTGGTCTATGAGAAGCGACGCAACAAACCAGATATGGAGGAATCTGACACAGATCAGAGCCCCGACCAGTAAGTCCATCAACAATTACTTTTTATTTTGAACATTACAATATTTTACAGTGAATCTTTTTACAAACATATTCATTAATTTCAACCCTCTTGACATTTCATTTTACCAATCAAAATTGATCAGAATATAAAAAAAATGTAATTAATTCTCTTTTCATACCCGTATTTGTGTTTTCGGGCTCTATCATCTCATTTAACAGATATCCAAAATCGATCATGATTCATTATTTACCCAATCTCCTTGACCATGAATGTTTTTTTTTTACATTTCATGTGCAACTCGTCTTTTATTAACACTGAAACCACTTCATTAATAAATATGTCCAATGTACTCAGTCCTTTCATATGATTTATTCAAATTCAGAAATATTATTTCCGAAAATGTATTCCATTCATGATGTATGTAAGATATGTAAAAGAATTGATAAAATGATAGCAATCAGTTCCTTGATAATGTGTAAATATTTCAGATACAGTTAGATTTTTTATAAAACACCCATGAAAATCTCGTATAATTAATATACACAGATAGGTATTTCAATATATAAAACATGACTATGTTTATTAACTTTATTTATATCTTAACAGTATTTTATTTTTATCACTATATTACATTATATTTCTTTGTATGTATTACAATGGTGACAATGCCTGTTATTATTTACAATAAAATGTTTCAATCGCTTTTGGCTGCATTCTTCCATTTTTCATAAACAATTGCATCTCTGACTCGATCTTAACCACAAAAAAACAATATTTTTTGTTTATATTGCAAACAGTCGTCTATCAAAGTAAATATATTGAATTTAAGCAATTGTTCCTACAGAAATTATCTGTGTCAATTTAAAAGCTGACAGTTTTATAACCAAAATTAAATTTATGGATTTTTATTGATTCATATTTGTAATGTATGTAAATTTATCCTCTTAAAAAAATGTTTATTTTTTATTTCATACGACAAGTTATGTGGAATTTTGTAAATAAGTAGTACCTAAATAGAACACATATTTAAATTGAATATATTTTTTAATTGCATATACGCAAACATTGGATTTTTTCCCTGTTGGGAGTCAAATGATATTTTCATTGTTCCCTTATCAATTACATTAATAAGGGAACTCAATAAAGGCATAATTGGTGAACGTTTCACAAGCTCATAAAGTGATCACGTAAACCAGCCGATAACAGGTTGTAAGCCCTGTAGGTGCCTGAGTTCCTGGTTCTTCTATGATATCCCAACTTTGTCTCTATTGAGATGCTATTGTCAGTAAAAATAACACATATTTAGTTCTGTGCATTTTTTTACGATTCAGAGATGCAACTTTTGAATTCATTCAACAGAATTTCACATTTATTTTCCTTTCGATTCATAATCATTATCGCTTTTTGCTGTTGTTTGTGATTATTTAATGTTTTTGTCTTTATTATCGTTTTTAAATTTACTATCGTTTTAATATCTTCTCTTTTCCCAAAATTGAGAAATATCCATAATGAACTGCTTTATTATTTTGGTCTCTTTCATTTTATGTACTTATAAGGCATATTTTTAACCCAAATTTTGTTATATGATCTTCTCATTGTTGAATAAAAAGATGTATTATTAGAATAATTCATCACATCTTTGCCTTGAACGTTTAAAACCATATCTGTAAACAAATGAAAAATCAAACTTACAAAGTTTTCATGTCAGAATACTTGCAAACTTTATTACCAATAATATGAATTTATGCACTGACATAATTTTTAAGCATTTTTTTTTTATTTGAATTCATAATTACCTACTAATTAATTATCATTTTAATCTATATCACAGATAAGAAACCGTCAAGGTTCCCAATTTGAGTATGTTGAACTAAGCCATTGAGACATACTGTTTCTTATGCTTGAGAAATTTTTATACTGTTCAAATTTAATTCAAGAAATGTTTAATCACATAATCATATATCTGCCATTTATGATGGCTGGAATTACAAATTCAAGTATCGAAAAATTTAAAACCTCAGAATATGTCTGGCCATTTATGATAAACATTGTACTTTGGGAGAGTACCAAACATTGGAACCATTTTGTATTTAACAGTCCAGGGGGCCTAGACAGCGTGTCATTTAAGCTAAGCGTTATATCGCTAAGCGATAGTAAATGTATGAAATTGGTCGCTATGACAACACGTGACAGCCACAAATTTCATATATTTCTATCGCTTAGCGATATAACGCTTAGCTTTAATGGCATGTTGTCTAGGGGGGCTGTCCCTCTAAAGTTAACAAAAACATCGGCTTGACAAAACAGAGAGTGGACTTTGAAAAATATGTCATTGGTGAGTGCCGCATAGAATGATTTTTCATTTGTATACCTTTGCAATATTCAAGGCACCGTTACCTACATCATAATTTGTTTTCTGTATTTTTCCTATGTATCGTAATATTTTTTCTCTTGTATTTTTTAGGAGTTAATATTTTTCAATATCACAATTTTTTCAGACTAAAATAAACTATTCTAAGATGTTATTGAACTACTATGATATTATAAGTGAGTGCAACATTTTCAATTACATCCAATAATTATTATTTTTGAAATACATATATACATTCTCAATGCAATCTGATTCATTTGTCACCTTTTCCTAATTAAGCTGTTTATCAATTAAATTGATTAAGAATCTGGAAGCTTTGAAGTATCCTGCAAAGAGATACTTATTTGCTATAAATCACATTTAAATTTGATAGCGTTAGGTTATTGAGTAAATGTATATTCGGTTTAGATTTTTTCTTGTTGAAATATGAGAATTTGTTTGTCATCAACTTATTTGTGTTATTAAAGCTTCACTTAGTAAACTAGTATTTTTGTACATTTTCCTATTCATTTTTGTTATTGCATTACTTATTTTGTTTGATTATTTTATCATTGTATTTAGTGTTTTATGGAATCATTTGTGAATTGCTGATCCTGTCTTACATGAATATAATTTTTACTATTTTATCTTTATAGATTTGTTTCTATGTTTGCATAATGTATTTAAATGCACTAGACATTTTGTTATTTTAATCATGCAGGTTAATTTGTAATTACCAATTGAAAAGATCGAAATGATTTCAGTATTGTATACTTTTATCAAAATAACAAGATATAATTAATCTTGCTAAATATTATCGATCTTTTTAATGGACAACATATTTGTATCATATTTAAACTGTTGTATAAAGAATTATGCATGATTTAAACATTCAAATATAGTTTGGCATTTTGATTTTGTATTTGTCTGCAGCTTTTTCTACCACCAGAAAAATTATCCTTTTTTTCACATTACATATACTATATAAGTGACTATCATTTTTTTTACTCTCTCTCGCTTAACTCTGTTCATGTAGATAGTTATCATTTTTGTTTAAATATTGTATCTTTGAATCGTATCAATATTAAGGTATAAATAGATTGCCGCGAGATTTCAATTTGTAATGAAATATTTTCAGGAAAAACACACCGGACCACAGAAAGGACGTACGACACAGAAAGTGAAAGTGAATTGTTGATATTCACAAAAGTATCAGAGTGTTTGATATCAAACATCAGATACAGAAAGATGATGTAACAAAAAAATGATACTGTTTAATAATGATAATAATATTGCTGTGTGGTGTGCACTCGACGACGAAATTTAATATATAACAAAAATAATAATCCAGATGGTTTGAAATGCAAAGCTACTCTTACAAATAAATTGATTTCCACTACCCTCTTCCGATTTGATTATTCCATCACAACTTGAAATGATGAATTTATTGTGTACTTGTATTTGTCGAGCTGTTATCCTTTTGATGTGTTGATTTATATTTATTTTTATCATTGTGTAAGCTAAGAAGAAATAAGTTGTTGATAATGACCTTATTCTTCATTGTATGTACATATTTTAACCGCTTATTATCCATGGCAATGAGCATCATCACTCGTTGTCTCGGGATGGTTTGTTTTTATCAAATAATATTGTACATTTTTCAATAAGATTATATATTTAATATACAACAAACAACTCCCCGTTTCACAGAATTGTGATTCCGCAATCCCACGGAGTTAAAAATAATATATATCCAGAAGTTACAGTTAGTTTGATGCCTGAAAGGAGAAAATTATACTGTTTGTTGCTTAACAATTGCCTTCATTTTTTAGATGTGTCAAATTTCTATCTTACATTGTTATTTTATTGTATTTGTACATTATGAGAATGATATTTATGTATTATGTAAAGAAGAATGTTCTTGTATGTATATTGATTGTTCACAAAAGCCTATATCTATCGTATTGTGTATTAAGAACTGCCAATTAGAATCACTGTAAATCCGCTGCTATGTAAGAAAAAAGTGTTTAACATCTATAGCCGTGCTTTTATATAGTTAAAATTTTTATTACATTACACATGGTCCACCCACTATATTATTTTAAAATAAATGCAGCCTAAATTCATCGTAAATATTTGAAAAAGTCTTTTATTTCTTTCGGAGCTTAACTGTTATCAATTAGAGTTATTCTTTCAAGTATTAGATAGTATGTTCAATGATGGTGGCATTTCTTTTTAAGATTGCCATTTTTAGATTGTGGAAAATAGACTCTGGCTCTAGAATGTTGTTTCATAAACAAGAGGTACCTCCCGTCACAAACCCTTACTGAATAAAAATATAACACTGAATGACAACAATTGTTCAGCTTTGAATATAAAAATTAAAAAAACTTAAATGTTAGTTATACTTGTTTTGTATGGCATTACGCTACTACAATGTTTATTATTGTAGATCTCTAAAAGAAATTAAAGCAATTGTATAATAGATAGAATATTGATATCGTAAAATATTGACAAAAAAATGACTTTGAATGTTGAACAGCTGTTACTATCTAAAAGGTTAAAAAAAACATTTTATTAAATTCTTAACAACCATTTTTTTTTCTGGAAATACATAATATATGACTACATTGTGTATTTATTAGTCAGTTTGTCTTAACTCTCTAATAAAGAATATATCATGGATTTTAACTTTATTTAATAAATGGGTAAGTTATTTAATATATTAGTGTTAGAAATATTATGCATTAGCCAGAAAATGAAATGGAGTTTAATTGACTACTCTAACATAGTGATGTAGACTTTGATTAAGGATATTGCTAAGCTACCTTCAAGTCATTGATGTATGATTAAGCATCCTTGCGCACTGCAAATATATTGAATCGCTATACTCATTGTGGTGACAGGAAAATTATTCGAATGCTCAATTTTACGAAAATCAATTTTACGAATGGCAATTATTCGAATCACATTTTTTCGAAAAACAATTTTCCGAACACACAATTATCAGAAATTATAATTGTTCGAATTTTTATGTCGTCATGTTGGTAGTATTGTGAGAGGAATAAACCATAGATTTTTATTATAATATACTAGATGTCGTAGTTAGCAAATTTTGTATGAAACTACGTGAGGCATTTTTCCGGGGGATATTTGACGTTTTAGTACATCGTTTTTCCATAGAGAATAACGACTAATGTGAATTGTTTTCGGATTTATTTGTCGTAAAAAAACATTGTTTATTTAAATTTAGAGAAAAGTTATTTAGGATGTGTTGAAATGTAAGGAAAACTTAAATATTATGGCGCCAACCAAAACGACAAACGCGCGATATTCCATGACTCACTTTTTGCACGGAGTACTACATCTACATAGTATATTATGCATAATAAAAATCTATGGAATCCACAACATGGCTACGCACCGCGCTGTCAAACATCAGTTATTAAAATTGTGCAAGCATACGTACCCAACAATAATACAACAAGTAATAATAGTCTTCATTGAATATATTTTATTGGCAACAAATATGTCAAAGGAGGCAACATAATGACACAAAAATATATTAAATTCGGTCAATTTGTTTTCCAACAAATGTTATTTCGAATAATTTGCTTTCGGACAATTGTCATTCTGATAACTGATTTTCGAAAAAATGTTATTCGTACAATTGTGCATTCGAACAATTGTGTTTCGAAGAATTTTCATGTAATCACTCATTGTATACTCTAATATTCAGACGTTAAAACTTTTTCAATCTGCAGTGCATGATGAGCATAATCATGGAAAGAATGCAAATTAAAATTAAAATGATGAACCTTTTTTCTTTTGTAATACGTCGAGAAACGTTGATGGTTAAATTTAGTCATAAGATATTCAAATGTTTTACTTTTGAAATGTCCACCCTGAATATCAAAGGGACAGCGGTAACTGATAAAGAAAATCAAGAAGCCAATTACCTACAAATTTGTTTGTTGCTTTTTTAAATAAAGTAAATGGCATCTTGACAGTTATTCAAAATTAGCCTGCCCAATCTTATTACAAAATTTGTACTAGTCATAATGTACTTTGTAAGTAATTAAAAAAAAAAAGTATGTAAATATATAATTATTATAACCAACAATTCATGGCCTCTAAGTAGGAGTATTTCATTGGATTGCAATATTAACAACAAATAAGAAATAATTTGACAGTTGCGAAATTGAACAAACAAAGCCTGTATAAAATATGTGTGCCCGTTTCGTGTGGGCTCAAAGTGTACATATGAAAAAATTGTATTATAATATTTTAGATAAAAATTAAGTAATTAACATAAACACAATCCAATTCATTTGGTCTTTATTTTTTACAAAGAGACAGTGTGATTTTTTTTTAATCATTCATTAAGCGTGTTTTTTTTTCTTTACAATTAGATTGTTTCATTTTAATTTTGATTATTAAGGCTTTGTTACTTATAATTAGATTAAAACTCTGTATTTTTTAATGAAATGTATAGTCTGCCGAAAATATGTAGAATTATTAGACTGTTTTGAATTTTCTTTACTATTTAGTGATTTCAGTGATTCTTTATCCACAATAGTTGCGATAGTTATTTATTTTATATAACTTAATTTGATTTTATTTTTAACCAAATGAATTTTGAGTACTAAAATTATTACTTAATGTATTTAATTATTTTCTTTTTTGTAATTTAACTTTTATTTCTTGTTAGATAGATGTACTTAACTTGCAAATTTGTACTAAACTATTGTGGATATAGTAATTCATGTTGCATTAAGTATACAGTGAATTTTGCAAAAAATTATAACGCTTATATTAGATAGCCATATTCTTAAATTTGATTACTCTAAGGTAATATTAGATTTATTCTCTCACTCCATTTTATATTATATTGTGTATATTTTATTAGTGTGATCATTGACTCACATTTAAAAAATAATCTATTTTTATTCACTTAGCAATGTGTTTTTCGAGAATATATAAAAAAAATTATCAATACACAATGTTCTCATGGGACTATTTGTTGTTATGGGCTCAATATTTTTTATTTTTTCAAATTGGTGTGCAAAAAAACAATAAAAACCATTATTTTCTGTCAATTTTTGAAATATGTATGCAATTGACAAGATTTATATTATATATTTTTTTAATTCATTATTGTTTTGTATGTTATATTATAATTATATCAGCAAAGGTTACCTTTGATCACACTAATCTTTCCATGTTTGCACCATCTGTACCTAAAATATTGTACTTATGTAAAGTTAATAAATAAATATAATAATTCTGTACAATTGATAAGTATATCGTAGTTTAGTAAAAAAGCATTGTATGTTTGAAAAAACTCCCAGTCACTTGTTATTGTATCAGAAATAATGTAATTCCTATGTCCGCTAGGAAATCTCCATGTCAAGAAAACATATATTTATATTCTAATCAAAATACCATAGACGAGATCGCTTTGTAAGATATATCTATGTTATTACATTAGAAAATTCTTAACTCTGTGAAACAATGCACTCGTTAAAAATGTGTGACATTTTTTGATATTCAAACATCATCCGGAATGACACAAATTCGTATTTAAAAATTCAAAGCAAATCATATTTATTTAGATATTTTATGAATCATCCTTTAAAGTTTACTTTTTGACAAATGAATCAATTTTTTGAATCATTTGAATTACTGATTCCAATTTACAAACTAAAAAAACTGTTTATAAAGTATTTGCCAAAAATTAACGTATTGATTCCAATATGAGGCGTGTTGAATATTATTAGAAACAAAAGGAATATTGTAGTATATTTGCAAGAAAATTATCGATTGTCTTGTAATTGTATCTATTAATACATATTTTTTTTTACAAAATGCACTCTTCCCCACTGACATGCCACATCTCACTGAATAGTTGTTATATCTTTGTCATTTTTAATGTCGCACCTAATTTTGTTACTAATGATATTATACAAGTCAAAATAATATACTTAGATATCTCTCAATATTTAAATAGTTAGAATCATCTACTTATGTGGTGTGAAATTGGCAAAATGGAAACGTGGGTACTTATTTATTATCCCCTTAATAGTATCTTGACACCATATATGAAGAAATTCATTAATTATTTTATTTTTATTTATAAATGTTTATTTTAAAATATCAATTTGTAAATTTACTAAATATATAGGTACTTAATTACACATAGAAAATATGAAGTACACTTTAATACAGAAATCGGAAAGTAATATATAATTACACATAGAAAGTATGAAGTACACTTTAGTACTGAAAATGAAACAGAAATCTACAAGTATCTTGACTTGAATTATTTCAGAGGAAAAAGGCACAGTTTGCGCAGATATCAATCAAGCTAAAAATCAAACTTACGCTCTGTGCACCCCACATGATCTTTCAAGATGTTTTTCAATAACTCTATCAAATTTCGTGTTCAACCATTTTTAACGTTGAACTTAAACCATTGATTTCTTCATATATGGCAAAGATTCAGTCCTTAGTAAAACGTAGAATATTCCATAATACCTGTGGCTCTCAATGAAATGGCAATAAGTCGAGGAGACCTGGATATTACATTCATAACTGCATTGTCGATAGCATCTTGGTAAAATACCTCCAATGAAGCGAAATAGCTCCATGTTAATATTTAAATATAATTATTATTGTATACATATATATGTATCAGTTATCTCTCTTTACACATTGTGCACCAAATATTTGTCTCTTAGAACCAAAATTTAGGATTAATATTATATTAAAAAAAATAACATTTTTAAGTATTAACATTCTTTGAATAGCTCTATGTGTTTTTTTTTCTTTCGAGTCTCGTTGTTAATTCTCAATTGATTTGTCATTGTTAAAATGACCGTTTTTTACTCCCAAACATTTTGATGTGAATCATTTTTCTAGATATATTTTTATGAATTTAATAACTAATAATTAAGGCATGTGCTATATTTATATTTATCTTTTCTAGTTATTTGGCTTATATTATTAATAACATAAAAATAATATTCTAATAATATTTTTAACCCATTGTTTACCAATAGAGCGTTCATTATGGAATTTATAAATTTAATATTGTTGAATCGGAATGATTAAATCATAATTAATATTGTTATTTCTAAATAACTCATACACATCTTTTTATTATGGTGGTGGATTTTTATATTAATATATATATATATATATATATATATATATATATATATATATATATATATATATATATATATATATATATATATATATATATATATATATATATATATATATATATATATATATATATATATATATATATATATATATATATATATATATATATATATATATATATATATATATATATATTAAATAATATATACTGTAAAACACATATTCTTTTTTTTTTAGTTTTTCTTGTCAATCTTAAATATTTATATTATTTGTGCATTTAAAAATGAGCACAGACATCACATTATGCAAATATTAATAATATTATGTATGATATTAAAAAAATCCATGTAGATTTTTTTCTTTCAATTATTAATTTAGAGACCCCAAATTAATTAATTGATGTTATTTCCTAATCTCTTTAAAAAAATATGATTTTCCTTACAAAACGAATACTTTTATACACTGACTATATTTATTATATTATGTAATAATAATAATAATGGAATTTCATTAAGATTACCTATTTTTCAATTTGATATACCTACCATCATTATTTCTAATCAAAAAGTTTTGAAAAAAATAATTTACATAGTTTATTATCATTATTTCTTATCAAATAGTTTTGAAAAAAAAATTATCTAGTTTGGGTATTAATAAAGAAAAAAATACCTTAACTTTTTGATAATGTTCTGTATAAATTCTTGTAGAAAAATAGTGACATACCACGATTTTCAACGTTTATCTTATATTTCTAATAAACTATAAGGCGTAGAGCAATATATATTTCTTCTAAATTAAAGGAGACAAAAATATCTGGAAAAATATTTTCCATTCAGCACCATTGAGAAATATTAAGTTTTTTTTGTTTATTTACTTAACCTAATGCATTAATGCAACGTCACAACATATTTTTCCAGATATTTGGTTCTTCTTTAATTTAAAAAATATATATTACTCTAAAAACCTATTGTATTTTTTAAATATAAGATAATGTGTAAAATCGGGGTTCGCTTATTATTTTTCTACAAGAATATATACAGAGTATAATTAAAAAGTTAAGGTATACTTTCCAAACAACCTTACTAAGTTATTTTTACTTAACTTACTAAGTTGTAGTAATGATGCAATATCAAATTGAAAAAATAGGTACGTTGGCAGCAGTCGCCCCCTTAATATGTATATTTATTGTCTTATAAATAATATTTCTTACTTTATTTATAATAATTAAACTTCTATCAAAAAATATACTAATAGTTACACATCTTAATAATAAATTATATTTTATTCCATAATTAAAATTAGGTTTTTTTTTCATTGCAGTAACATCTCAATATTACATTTACCCATGATTTATGCAAAAAAAAATCAAATAATGTTTGTAAATTTTTCCTTCGTTTAATTTCATATAAATTATTGAAATGTCATATTAAACAAATGAATAAAAATTCATTTATTTTTGCTCACTTGGGAAAATGCAAATTTGAGTTGTTACTGTATTGTATTTCTGTTGAAACATTTTTTTTTTCAGTTTATATGTACTTGGTTTGTATGTAGTTAAAGTACATTTTCAAATTTGTTTATATCAGATTAAATCTTATAATCTCATTAACTGCCAATAAAACAAATTATTGACTTGGTTGTGTTTCTTTTTCTCTTCTTTTTGTAGGAAGAAGTGATTTGTGCCGTAATAATAATCGTTAAGTCCTATCGCAAAGATGGAGGATTGGATGTGCCAGCGTCCATCGCCAGTGCAAGGCCCACACAATATTTCATTGTAAATAGAAGCAAAAAATATTTGTTTTGTGCTCATACTCATATCATACTGCCAACATTCAAAACACTTAATTCAGTTGCGTCATTTATTTGAGGTTATAATACATATTATCAAGTTATTTTTTATTGTTACTTAATAAATTTATTTTGTAAACATTACTATTCTTTTGTTTTTTTTTTATTTTTGTTACACTTTTTTTGTTTTTTCGGTGTCCTAATGGGAGAGCCAAAGCCACATATGAAAAATTGAAATCAATTTTAAACACTGGTGAAAACACATTTATTTTCTTAAATCAAAGTAAAAACTATGATCCTAAGGGTTAACTTCCACATAAACGCAACGGATGCAGTGCATCAGACAGATTGGATCACTGGCAATAACAACATTGTTGCTAGGAGACAAAAAAACTGATCACTGATCTGTACAAGAGCGTCGCCAGCCCAAGGCTCAGGGGGGGGCAATTTAACCCATTCATAGGCTATTCTACGTATACCCTATATTATGGAGGATGAGAAAAATATGAATTGTTACATTTTTCTAATCTCTAGGGGGGTAGCTGCCCCCCCTTGGTGACGCCCTTGACTCTGTGGACGCTAAACTTAAAAATTAATAAAATAAAAAATACCCAAGGAATCAATTTATTTTATTGCTAAGAATAATAAACTGAATGTTTATAGGCATTTCTAGTATTGACATTACAAAAGAGGGCTAATATTTGCCAAAATTGAGTATTGTGAAATTAAAGTATGATTACAATTTTTAACTTATAAAGATAGATGGCATTTGATGATCTTGACAGGAAAAGAAAATACATATTATACAATCACGCTATATTCCTTTTCAGGATAGGCAGAGAAAAAAGATTTGAAGGTTAAGAAAAAATACAACATTAAAAAAACAGCTTTATTTTATTTAAAAATAAAATTGTACATAACAATAAAAATTGACCTATCAGAAAAATATGCATATTCGCTATGCAATTAGGAAGGATAATAAAATGAGAAAAATATATTATTAATAAATAAGTACACATGACCACAAAATGTTGCGAAAAGATTGAGAATACAATTTTAAAAATACCCATGTTTGATTACTGCAAACGTTATTTTTGACAAAAACTATGTATAGGTTATAGGTATTTTGATTTCAAATTATGGTTTTATACAATTATCATGGTGAATTTTTTCAACAAATAAACAAAATAGCTGTGAGATTGGATCACATCACTTATACATATAGCATTAAATGCTTTAAAAAAAGTAATCCCGTGGATTTAAATTTGGCAGTGTGACACTATCTGAGATCACAAACTATATTAAAGACCCAAGCTTCATGCCTTTTGTACATTTCGAACTTATAAAAATACTGTAAAAAGGAAATTAAAATAATGGTAAGTTGTTTATATTCCAAACGTGTTCACATAAACGGCCTGACTTCAAATCCGATCCATATCGAAATTTTCGCTAAGAACCTACCTTTGTAACGGAGAATAATGGGGTAGGTAGGTATTTTTTTTTCATAATAGAAGATAATTAGAATGTACGCAGGCAACATGTAGGTAAGTTCTAAACAAAGTTTCGAAATTGGGAAATTCGAGTAAGTCTAAAATGCTTATTTAAAATTTCACAATAAGTACAACAAAAAAATACTACAAAAATAAAATTTGGTTATAATTAAAATTTTATTCTATAAACTATAAGTATTATTTGTGTATCATATAAAATAATTATGAGTACACAAACATAATATATCAAATAATATAATTTCAAAAAATATTTTACATAGATACATAATACTTAATATAAATTAACATAGGTACATTAAGTACAAGTAGTATGGCAACTTGAAAACTGATAATTACAAAACCTTATGGTATTCTGACATACGAATCTGAAAACATTAATCAATTTAAATACACAAATTTATTTTTTGTAACCTGTCCTTTAGATTGTTTGCTATTTTAGGTTTATATCAACTAGAAAATATTTGGTATACAAAATACTACTAATAATAATTCTTAAATTATTAATTTTTATATTTTTTTAAATATAAAGATAACGTAAGTACAAATTTAAAAAAAGATAAATATGAAATTGGAAGTTGTATTAATTATATAAAAAAAATTAAGAATAAAAATATAAATGGAAAAGTATGGTAAAAATTATAATAAAAAATAAGGCAAAGTAATTATGTAACCAATTCCTTCTGTAATAAGTTAAAAACAACTATATTTCATGGAACAATACATACATTATCCAGTTAGAACGAAAATGTATTATCCTAATACATTTTCTGAAATTCAAAAATAAAAATATTTATATATTTGAAAACCACAAATACATTTTTACAGTGAACTTGAAAATTCAAATTACATTGAAATATTATGAGGAATGTAAAATATGACACAAAGAATTAAATTTAATGAATGAAAACATAATCCATACATATTTTGTTAAATTTTCTAACACATAGAAGCCTTATTTGAAAAAAGACACTAATTAATACACATCAATCTATTTCTCTATTGTTTAATATGCATGTAATAATATGTAACATAATATTATATATTTTTATTTAACAAAAAATAAGATCTTAGCTAGAGTTTCACACTTTCTCTTGTACACACATATTTTCAATGACACAATGTTTATGTGTAATAACCAAAAATGTACATAGGTATAATTATGCACAGCAAAAGTGTAAGAGACAACTATATCAATTTACTGATAAACAATTAGAAGCACCTGAATTTTAAAAACTCCTCATATTACATTGACTAAGATATAAAATTGAGGAGATTTTGGTAAAAACTCAATTCCTAACCACAATTTCCATATACCAATAAACTGAATTTTATCCTTTCCCAACTGTTGTCTAATAATTCTTAACTATTTATTAACTGCACAGCAACCATTTGTCATAGCACTTATCAACAAACCAATATTTCCTATCTCCGTAAGTAAAATATATTATTTTTATAAATTATAACACGAAAAACAATTGTATTTTAATATATCTTCTTATGTGTCTCAAGAATAATAATATTTGTCGACCTTCGTGGCTCAGTTGGTTAGGTATCTAACTGCTGATCCAAGGGTCCCGGGTTCGATTCCCGGTCGAGACACAGTTATAATTGTGTTTTCAGTCTGGATCTGTGAGACAATTAATATCGTAAGAAAACTCAGAATTCAGGACCCGCTATTGAATGATTCACATAATAAATATTCCTCCATTTCTGTCTTATGTAAAGTTTCCTCGTCGATTTTATTTTTGTTTTGGAAGTTATATATTATATTATCTATCATAGTGCCAGAAATATTTAGCTTGGTAACAGTCTTTTCAAACCATATATAATTAATTCTTTCCTGGAATATCCAATATTTACTTAATCATAAAAAAATAACATAAATGTAATTCTGTGATTTTTACAGGAAAAAATATTATCTTGAGTCGTTTACAGTTTATCAGTAAATTGAACACAGACTGGACATGCTTGTATTGAACAATGTTGACATAATATTATGTATATCACAAAATTTCCCCTCTTCCTCCCTGCAAAGTTCAAATAATTAAATACTGACACATCTATTTGTTATAATATACGGTAACAACAATATTTGGTAGCAAAATAAAAACTACAAAAAACCTACATTATTAATATTTTTTGTTACTAAACATGGAACACATTATTTTTATTCAACTCTATAGTTGAAAACTTTGATCGTCAATTCGTTCTTATTAGTAAAATAATAAAGATAAAAATATAATTACTTAATCTAATAAATAAGTAATCTTTATAATTTATCTATCTGTACATCAAATTTATCTGTGAATCTTGTCACGAAAAAATCTTTTGATTGGAAATATCTTACCAGTCAAACAGATAATAAGTACAAAAAATTATTTTATATTCTAACAAAGAAACAATTTAAAATTTGAGTCAAAACACAACCCAACAATAAAAAGAGTCGTACAGTTTAAAGTCAAAAAAATACATAACAATAAAATTTTTCTCTTTTCCTTATTTGTGCATTCTTTCCGTGACTAGATACTATCAGTAACTTCAGATCAATTGAGATAATACTAGGAAAGTAATATAAGACTATATATTGAATGGCGTTTATTTTTCATATTGCAGAGATCAATAATTTATGCCCACACCTGTAAAAAGAAAAATTATGTTGAATAGTGAAATCAGATTCTATGAAGATTTCAATTTGATTAGAGCAATATTTGACTTGGGTTAGAGTATATTTAGTTTTGACTAAGCACACAAGCAATACTGCGCTAATAATTAGTACTGGGAATTTCTTAGGACCCACTGGACATGCGAACCTTGTAGCCACGAAGAGCAACTTCGGGGCTCTCAATAGTTTTTGTCAAAAATACGATTCACTCTTATCTTCACTTTCAGTGAACGGTGAGCCAGCTGTTCCCTGATAATTAACTCATATTTGGCACTGTAGGTAGCTTCAGTTTAAAGAGTTTTTCCTTTAATGGCTGGCTACAATTTTATGAGGATGATGATAACTTACTTGAATGTTTGTTTGCTAGTTTGATTGTGACTGTTCACATGATATTTCACTTCACTGTTCATTTTATATACAATAATGGTACATGTTATTGATGGATTCACTGATTTTATTGGTTTTGATAATGTCGATCAACAGATGATATATTGTACTATCCGGTTGATGATGGAATAAGGAAATGTATTGTAGTATATAGGAAAGAGAGGGACAGGTATATATAGGTTGGATGAGTCTTGCATGTAACACTTTTAAATTTTGAAAATAGTTGTATAGATAATGATTGAATTGTATGTAACAGGCACTTTAGGTGCAGTATCTGCATGGTTTTAGAGTTCTTCAGACTCTTCTATGTTCTTTGTTTGTTCTTTCAGAGTTTTGCAAGGGGCCGTTATTAGTTCCCATAAGCAGAACGGGTAGTGGTAGTGGAAGAGAACAATATTTGTCAAAAGGAAAGAAAAAGATTGTCACTTACTCTGAGAGTGTAGTCCCAGCTTCCGGTAGAAAGAGCTGTGCCATCTGGTGACACTTGAAGACAAGATACCCTGTTCTCATGTCCGTACAGTAAACAGACACGGGCACACTTCAATGTATCCCATACGTTCACTGTGTAATCATTGTATCCAGCAAACAACAACCTACCTGGAAATTTAAATATCACAGTAAAATATCAACTTGATAGATTGCAAATCATTTTTAACACAAGAAGTGTTTTTTAACTACTAAATATAAGATGTGTTTAAGTCTTTCACGGCTGTTAATAGGGATTGCAATCCAGCAGCGTTTTCAATCCATCAAGATTTTAGCAGATTTTAAATTTTCCTGTGCGATTGAGACTTTGGGACCGGGACACCATCTACCCAACCGCACATAAAAGACACTGAATAGACTCCTTATGGGGTCTCAAGGTGTAAAAAGAACTTGTACAAGTGGGATTATAGGACGAGAAAAATATGTATCTTGCGATTGCGGGGAGATCCAAGCTGATAAGCATCTTCTTGTCTGCCGAAACATGGTACAAACTTGCACCCTGTGCAAGTGGCGGGTTTATTGACGTATGGCAATTTCTTCCAACTAATCAGTGTTTCCAGCCCAGAGAAGCAATATTAGTGTGAGAAATGAATTTAAATAAATTTCTCCTCTGCTGGGGATTGAACCCAGGACGCCCGCAAAGAAACCAAATGGCAGTCGGACATGGCTTAATGGAATGTAGTGTTTGTTTTATTATTTTTTATTTAAGAAGTAATAAAAAATTATGTATTTTTTTTACAATTTTTTCTTACTGTTTTTTACTTGTATTATAACTTTTTTACAAAAAGAGTGGCCAACGCTGTACTCCTTATTATCAAGTTACTACACAAAGTATTCAAATTTTGTATGGAAAATTTTCATGAAATGAGTTTGTTAAATTATTTTTGATTTAAAGATTTTATTAAGAAAACTTGATAATTCTTCATTGCCATTTATTGAAAGTGATGTGCCTTTTTAGCAATTAAAAAAAAAACAATATTTAAATTTCCTGAGCTTGAGGTCACATTGAAATATTTGACAGTTGAAAACTTGAGATGCACTGATAAGATATCCTTCAAAATCATATGGGATCTAAGCGAGTATTAGATATACAAATTTGAAAAGAATGGAATGAGTACTATAACCGAAAAAAAAGTAGAAATACACCATACATAGCATATAGTACACAGCACACACACATAGACACATTGTGATGAAACTTTCAGAATACAATCACAGCATACTAGTTGATAACCTGCAATAAAAAAATAACCTTGAAAAATGAGATTTGTAACTCCCTAGTTAATTTTTGGTTGATACAATTTTACATGGAATTTTGGTGTTAAAAACATTAGACTTTTGCGCCATTATTTGGAAAATTTATATTTGCAGATCCAGCAAGCCGAAAAATTCGCTGGATTCAGTTGGATTGTTGGATACGAGATCTAGCTGTGAATGACTTTGCTCCACACTACAAAGTCAATAAGTTGATTGCAGTTTCAGTGTTAATGGGCCTTTAAATTGAATTAACTTTAAACAGCCAACAATTAAGTTAAATAACTCCCTTGGTGTGAAATGGCCCGTTATTATATTGGAAATGTATGAACTAGTAAATGTGTAAAAAATCTTACTAAAAAATACAAAAATGATTATGATAAATTTGAATAAACATAATATCTTTCCGTACTTACCACTAACGGAGAAGTCAACAGAATTTACACCAAAAATAATGCTCTCTTTACTGTACTCAGCTACTTCCTTATCAGCCCTTAAGTCAAATAACCGACACTGAAAGAAAGAAACTCACTGAATATTTCATATGCCACAATATTTAATATAAATTTCAATTACATTGTGTGTAAATTGAACTATTACTTTGCAATTTACAAAAATTTAAATAAATGAATTTCCACAATGAATTATCTTAGAATATCTCCAATTGTAAAGTTAAATATTCTCTGTTTTTATTTAATTTATTACTACACGTCGCATTATTCTATGGAATTTATTAATATTTAATAGGCATTCAAATAATCAAACCAAGCAAAACTGCGGGTATTCAGCAAGTACAAAATATAACTGGTCTTACCGTACTATCATCTGATCCAGTTGCAACAGCATCTCCACTTGGATGAAACTTAACACTATTCACATCAGACTGATGCCCTTCAAATGATTGCACCACTTGTCCCGTTCTCATATCCCAAATCAGCACCATCTTATCACAGCTCTACAAAGGCAATAAATTTTATTTAAAAAAAAGGTATCGCTTAAAACAAATTTTTATAACGTGAGAAATTCAAATGAAAAGAAAGCATGTATTATGTACATCAATCTATGTCTTTTCCAGGTGTAGAGCATGTAGTCTTTACACAATTTCTCCAGAATATTCTGTCCTGGGTCAACTCTGTTCCTGTTCCCATGTTATTTTAGACTGAATATATTTTTTTTAATCCAGAAATAAAACTAAAAATTTTCATGGACAAAAGAAACGGTTAAATGGTCACAGTGCAGGAACAGTCAACCAATTTCATATTCACTCATCGACACTACATAGGGAATCCAAACAGTTAGAGTGGGATCCCGCAAATGCAGGAATCCGTAATGCCGGTCTACACATGCGGGATCCGCATGACTTGTAGGATACTGATTAAAATATCCAAATTTCAAAAAATATGTCTACCAATTTGTTAGTATCTGATCCTGAAAAACATGAATGCACCTTATTAATATATTCTATAAGACCGATACCAACCATGCATAGAGTAAGTATTTCCCACAAGAAAAATTCCTTTCCATATAAGATTGCAACTAGTAACAAATTAAAAGCGTCATGCAATTGACAGCAAAGTGATTAGTATTAGTTTTGGCAAATAACTTGACAAATCACATAGGCTTCGCAAATTGCAAATTTGTTTTTTTTTTATGCTTGGACAAAGTTATTTCCTGGAATATACAACTTACAAATGTATCGTGAGTGTATTACGTGTAAATTCAATATTTTTATCTCTTTCGATCAATTATGATACAAAATATGTGTAAGAGTGTATTAAGAAAATAAAATGTCGAGATTCGTTTGAAAATATTTTTTAAAGGCAAAGGATGGTGTTTAAGCTGTTTCTTAAATTATTATTATTGATAAATACTACTTTTATTTTTAATTTTATTGTCTTTTATTGGTATTGTACTTAATTTTATTAGCACTAAAAAAAAAATTGTAATATAGGAAAAATAGGATTCCCTAGTCAGCACGCTTAAGATAACAATATAATCGTATTAATTGGTTACCCCTGAAACAAAAGTGTTTCCAGTCTCCGATGGTGCAAGATCTATGGCCATGACATCTGCAGCATGAGCGTGGAAACTTTGAAGAAGTTGGCCTGACTCCACGTCCCATAATGCACAAGTAGAATCTCCACTGCCAGTCAATATCTACAACAATACAGATTTAGTTTCACTATAACACATTTTTTTAAAGAATGAATATGTCCTTGTAACAATTTGCCGGACTGCCGGAATGGTCTCTCTCTATCACGCTATATTGTCTCCCCTGCTGGGAATTGAATCCAGATCGCCAGCGCCAAAGTGTAATTATTCACAACCATGCCACAGCGGATTATAGCAAGTTATAGAAATAAATCTGGTGATGTATACTTGAACTTTTATGGTCGAATAATAGAAATTTCCATTTGTCTGACAAATTGTGTAATACTTTTTTTAACGCAATGAAATTTAATTTATTTATTATTATTTATTTTATTATATAATTTATGTACATGTGTACAAAGGCAGGTTTATTGCCATAAGGCAATTTCTTCCAACCAACCCGAGCAACGTGAAGTCTCTAAGTTAAAATGGTATAATACTAATTTACATTGTTTAAAAAAAAAACCATAGCTAACCTGTTGATCAGAATTTGGAAATGTACAACACGACATGTAGCTGGTGTGAGTTCCAACAGTTCGTTTCTTTGCTGAGACATCTTCTTCTAAGGAAAGTGGATAAACTGTCACCTTATTGTCGAGCCCACTGAAAACAAATACTTTTACTGCTAATGTGTCATTAATATCCAATTTATATTTAAATATTGAATGTGATTGGGATACACCTGTGTAACAATCACTTTATGTAACAATCCACTGGCCTATAGTTTATTTCAGCTTTACATATTCTTTACTCTGTGGTCTAAATAGAATAAAAGAGTTTAAAAGATTCAACATGATAAAAAAAATCAACTTATTTTTTTCCACACATTGATAGCATTGTGAACAAGAGCTTTATGAATTTGTGCTTTATACTTAAATGTACAAAATCATTTAAACACAAAAGTTCCCTTATTTCTTTATAAATGCCTTTGTTAGAAGCCACCTAGAGTTCTTTCCAACTGTGTGCCCTAACTACACACATAAATCGTATCGAAAAAATTCAAAAGAAATTTGTCAAATCTCTTAACTTCCATAATAAAATATACAGTTTCACTTATATCCAATCTTTAAGGGAACACTAATTACTTCCTTTGGAAAAAGAAATAAATATTGCAGACGTCCATTTAATTTACATTATATTAAAAAATCTGGTCGAATGTCCTTATCTTGTTGAAAGTATGCCTTTTAACTTTTGTGTAAAGGCGTACACTCCTATATATAATTCTGGTGTTGTCAAGCTGCCGTATTGAGAGTTCATGGATCGCGATGGTTCTAGAAACAACGATGCCAGGTGTCGTACCGCAGTAAAAAGTGTTGTCGCTACTTTTTTATCGAGAGCGATGAGCTCGGCCGAATATGCGCGATAGTACTTTATTGAATTTGGTGTAGGCGATATGCCGCAATATATTTAAATAATTTAGTGAAACATTATAATTGGCTTATATCTTTTTTAATTGTGTAACGACAGTTTAATGTAATATGTAAAAAAAACCTTATGTTTCCGAATAAAAAAAAATTTAATAAAAAAGGAAAATTACAGCCCAATTGAAATAGAAATGATAATCTAAATAATATACATATTTCATTTGTAATAAAATATCTTCAACAATCCCAACATCCTTTCTATCTTATAACTGCCTATCATACTAAGGCACTTGTAATGAGCTCTACATCCAAATAAAAAATTTAAAACATTAAATTACCCGCAAGCAACGAGATTCCCTGATGGAGCATATGCGCATGCCATGACCCAAGTAGTTGGCATAGTAACAGCGTGCTCCTTGTTGGTTGTAAAAGCATCCCATATTATCATTTTACCATCCTGTAAAAATTATAAAATTCTTTTTTTTTAATTGTAAGAAAACTTGTCAAATAAAAAAACCTATACATAATTGTTCTAGTTATTTATTAATCAAACAAAAATTAATTATGATTCTACATAATATATATATTTTCCTTGTATCAGGACAACCGATTCGGCAAAACAGGACCTTATTAACTGGTAACCATAGAATATTGTTTTTTTCTCATATAGGAACTGAAATTTGGTATATTTTTACAAATTATTATTTAATAATTGTGAAACATCCTTAATAGTTGTAGTCGATGTTGAGAAATCACGCCTATGCAGGTGTTTTTAAGTAATATAAAAACCTAAGGTACAAACTTACTATTACAGTCATAATAAATGGACAATTTTTATTCCCAATCTAATTAAACAAATTTGATTAAAAAATAAATAAATGTATTTTTGGATTCACCATCATCACAGACTGTGAAGTTAAAAAGAAATTACAATAATGTGTCTTCTTAAATCCAGAGTATTTTCTGAAATAATTGAAAGCACCTTAAACAAAAAAAAAATATGGAAATTCATAATCCTCAAAAAGGTAGGATCAACATAGTAATACTATCTAAATCACAGAAAGTCTTGCAATTACACAAAAAATAAACGAAAACGTAGAGGCAAGAAATTTTGAGAATAGAATAAATCAAATTGAGTAAATAAACATAAATTACAATAGTGACATTCATCAATACCTGCGAAGATGAGACCATGTGCCTTTTATCTGGTGACCAATCGGAGCAGAGCACCTTGGCCTGATGACCTTTTAAGACACGCCTTGGTTTGATGTTCATGTAGTTAATCACTTCCAACCTCTCTGCAACTGTTGCCACTGGAAGAATAAAACTCAATATACAGATGCAGGCAAACTTCTTGAGCCTTTATATCGTAGAGTGGAACAGTTTGACCAAGAAACACAAATTTAAGCTTTGCGAGTCCCGTGTGACAGGCTCAAGAAGTTTGCCTCTAACTATATCGTGGTTGAATATTGTTGGAATTCTTAGATTATCACAATAAGAAGTTCATTGAATACCCAACTTATCATTGTATGTCCAATATTTACTGAGATTAAATTAAATTTACCAAAAAACTAAAACTATGTCTTATGAAAATGATACGGAACCAAATATTTTAAAAATTACAAAAGAAAATGTCACAAATTTCTATCAGTTTAATTATTTGAGATTTTGATGTCATTGAACTTGAAACAAAATATATGTGATATAAGCTTCACTTGAATGCTTCAGCTGACAATATATCCTATTCTGATTGTTTCAGAGTACGAAAACGTTTAAATTGACGAGCGACCGTGGATAAAAGGATATTATCCGCGCAGTGTGACGTAATGAGTCCCGTATAAATGCAGTCAACTATTTGACAACTTTGGATAAATTTAGACGAATCAGAATAGGACATAATATGTTCTACAATCCTGAAATTAAAATTTATGTTAAATTTATAGTTTTCTCTTTACATCAATTACAATTTCATCTAGCTCAAAAAAGGAAAATTTTGAGTATTGTGAACTTTACACTTTTACCTAACAATATTATTAATTAAATGTACAGATAACTAACGGTTTCAATTCTGAAAACGCACTAAAATTTAATGAAATGTCAAATTTATTCATTTTATGTATTTTTTGCTCTTTTGGAAATTGAATACAATAAAGGAAGTTTAATAAGATCAAAATGACAAAAGCAAATCCCTAGTGTATTTTTAAGTGAATATAGTTTTTTTGATTAAAATAAAAACAGAAAAATAGTTTAAGGTGACAGTTCTAGTGAACATATTTTGTTTTTTATGACTTAAGAAGACATAATCATGATATATTAAAACCACCTAATGCACTATGAAAGTATGCGTTAGTAAGGGTAACTATCGCATGCGGTAATAAAGGTTTATACGTGATTTGAATTATCAGAAACCCAAAATTTGTTGATATATTGCATTTTAAGAACAAACCTGACTTGAAATGAAAAAACTTCATCGGTCATTCATTTTAATTTTATGCACTCTTTAAGTAGGTACTGTTATGAAATTAAGTACTATTTCTATTTATATTGAAAATTTAAATAGAAATATTTTGAAAATAAGAACCCAAGAAAAATGAAAACAAAAGATTTGAGTAGTGAGTTGGAAAAACTAGACAAACCTTGTAAAAATATAAATTGTAGAAATATAAATTGTAAAAATAAATAAGACTTTGAACCATAATAAAATAAATAAATATAAATTTCGTTACATTTGGTGTCAGGTGTGGGGTTGTGGACGAGCTGGACATCTACGTAATCGGTGTCCAAATGAAGCAACAACGCAACAGCAACAGCCACAGGAAAAACTAAAAAGGGTTGATGGGAAGGGGCAACTGTTGACCTACATTACCAATGCCTCAAAGAGATCTGCAGTTGTTGCATCATTCAGTGGTCGAGATACCAGTATGTTTATAAATGGCAAAGTAAATGGAAAGAATTTGAAACTTTTGCTGGATACTGGAGCAACGATGACAATCATGAGACCAGATTTGCTTTATAATAAAAAGTGTATTACACCAACTAAATGGACATTACGAACAGCTACTGGGGAGTCGGCATCTATATGTGGTGAGACATATGCCAACTTTCAAATTGGTAGTTCTATCTTCGATCATCAGGTGCTAGTGGCGAATATAGAGGAGGAAGTTATTCTCGGAATGGACATAATGGCGAAATATGGATTCCAGTTGGATCTAAAGAGGCGATCTTTGAAAATTGGAGATGAAGATGTTCTCGTGCAAGAGCGTGAGGAATTTTCTACACGTGTTCTTGCAGCGGATGTTGTAACTATTCCAAAACAAAGTGAGATGTTAGTACGAGTCAATTTAGACTGTGTTATCCCAAATGGACATGTTTTGGTTGTGGAGTCCAACGCCAACAATGAAGCAGGAAAAGGAGTATTAATTGCAAGAGCACTGATTCAAAACCAAAAGGAAATTTTAGTCAGATTAATGAACATAAATGAATATCCAGTAACTGTCAAAAAAGGAGCTTATTTAAGTGTGTGTTCATCAGTTTCATCAGTAACACAAAATGCCTGCATCGCACAAGTTTCTTCAGAGGATGTACCAAAACATCTTGAAGACTTTGTAAAAGATGCTTGTAAGGAACTTACCAAAGAACAAAGCAAACAAATTAGATACCTCATTGCTCATTATCAAGATGTTTTTGAGAATGCGAGTCTTTCTAAAGGAAGAACCAATGTTGTTCAACATCAAATAGATACGGGTGACGCAAGGCCTATCCGCCAATTACCTAGAAGGCTACCATTAGCAAAGCGGGCGGAAGCAGATCAAATTATTCAAGACATGGAAAGGGATAGCGTTATTGAACCATCAAGCAGCCCATGGTGTTCACCAGTAGTGTTAGTTAAAAAAAAAGATGGCTCAACTCGGTTCTGTGTGGACTTTCGCTTATTGAATAATGTAACTAAGAAGGATAGTTATCCACTGCCTCGAATCGATGACACCCTAGATACATTGGCTGGTTGTAAGATCTTCTCAACTTTGGATCTAAAGAGTGGTTATTGGCAGGTTGGATTGGAACCCAAGGATAGAGAAAAAACGGCGTTTTCTGTTGGAAGTGGATTGTGGCAATTCAAAGTGATGCCATTTGGACTTTGCAATGCACCGGCTACGTTTGAACGACTAATGGAAAGTGTGCTAAGAGGATTATCGTGGGAGACCTGTTTGGTATACTTAGATGACATCATCGTACTTGGGAAGCGTTTTGAAGAACATTTAGGAAATTTGGAACAGGTATTTTCACGATTGAGGTCGGCCAACCTTAAACTCAATTGCAAGAAATGTATATTGTTCCGAAAGCAAGTCAACTATCTAGGTCATGTTGTCTCTGAGGAGGGAGTAGCAGTAGATCCTGAGAAGATTAAAGCTGTTCGAGATTGGCCAGTACTTAAAGACAAACATGAAGTAAGAAGCTTTTTGGGTCTGAGTACCTACTATCGACGATTTGTTCCAGGCTTTGCTGACATCGCAAAGCCACTGACAAAACTCACGGAGGAAAGCAGTGAATTCATATGGGATTTCAAGTGCCAACATGCATTTGAAGAATTAAAACAGGTTCTAATTAATTCTCCGGTTTTGAGTTATCCTCGAGCTGAAGGAATGTTTATTCTGGATACAGATGCAAGTAACGTTGGTATCGGAAGTGTGCTCTCCCAAGTACAAGATGGGGCAGAACGCGTGATTGCTTACTTCAGTAAAGTATTGTCGAAACCAGAACGCAATTACTGTGTAACACGAAGAGAATTGCTTGCTGTTATCAAGTCAGTTGAGCACTTTCGCAAGTATTTATATGGACGGAAATTTCTTTTAAGGACAGATCACTCGGCACTTGTGTGGCTTTTGCGATTCAAGAATCCTGAAGGTCAAGTGGCAAGATGGATAGAGAGATTGCAAGAATATGACTATGATTCTGAACATCGAGCCGGACTTCATCATAGAAATGCCGATGCACTGTCAAGGCGACCATGTCCAGAGGATTGCCAGCACTGTAATAAGGCTGAGGAAAAGTTTTTTATAGCTTGTAGAACCACGGTCGTTGACAATTTTTGGCAAGATGATGAAATACGAGCAGACCAATTGGAAGACCCAGATCTCAAGTTTGTAATGCAGTGGAAGGAAAATGATCAAAGACCTTTATGGGAAGAAATAGCTTCACTATCTCCAAATATTAAGTCATACTGGGCTCAGTGGCAATCCATTGTCGTGGAAAATGGGTTGTTAAAGCGTGTATTGGAGAATGAAGATGGAACACAGCAGAGACAACAACTATTGATTCCAAGGAAGAGAATTCCTGAAGTTCTTAAACTGCTTCACAATGATGTGTCTGGGGGACACTTGGGAGTTAAAAAAACCACAGAAAAAATTCGTCAACGTTTTTATTGGGTCAACTACAATGGAGATGTAAAAGATTGGTGTAGAAGATGTGTAACTTGTGCCACTTCAAACGGACCTCAGAAACGAAGGCGTGCGCCAATGAGGCAGTATAATGTTGGTAGCCCATTTGAAAGGATAGCCATTGACATAGCGGGGCCGTTTCCCACAACGGAAAGAGGGAATAAATATATTCTGGTAGCAATGGACTATTTTAGTAAATGGACAGAAGCCTATGCACTACCGAATCAAGAAGCTACCACTGTTGCTGAAGTCTTGGTAAGGGAACTGATAAGTCGTTTTGGAGTACCATTGGAGTTACACTCGGACCAGGGAAGAAACTTTGAATCAGCCGTATTCCAGGGAATTTGTGAAGCATTAGGAATTCGAAAGACGAGAACAACTGCTTTGCATCCACAGTCGGATGGAATGGTGGAGCGAATGAATCGAACAATTGGAAGATTTTTGTCAAAAGCAGTGTCCGATCACCAGAAGGATTGGGACGAATACATCCACTTGTTCTTATTAGCTTATCGAGCAGCAATTCATGAGACAACAGGGCAAACACCGGCAAGTGTGATTTTTGGCCGTGAGTTACGGTTACCTTGCGACCTGCAGTATGGATCTAAGCCTGGAGAAGATCTAGTTGGAGAAGATTATGTGTCAGATCTTCGGAGGAAAATGAATGCTATACATGACCGTGTACGGTCCAATATTCAAGTAGCTAGTGAGAAGATGAAGGAGCGATACGACATTAAAGCTGTGGAAGGTGGTTATCAGGCTGGAGACTTGGTTTGGTTATTTAATCCACAACGACGACGAGGCTACTCACCAAAGCTTCAGAAATCCTGGGAAGGACCGTATGAAGTGATCAAAAGGATTAATGATGTGGTTTATCGTATACGAAGAAAACCAAATGGGAAGCCAAGAGTGGTACATTTCAATCGCCTGGCTCCCTTTTTAGGTGATAACAAGGATGAGGAAAAAAATCCAGTTGCTCAAGTTTGCAATGTCCAAAGTGAAGAAAAGACCTTCGAGGAATTCATGATGACTCCTTATCGACGCACTCGCCATGGTGTGACTGTGGAAATTGAGCAAGACCTCTTCGATATCCCAGAAGATAATGTTTTAGCTTACTGTGTGGCTCAAGACATGAAGATGACTAGTGGTATAGCCAAAGTTATCATGAGAAAGTATGGGATGTTATATGAGCTAAAAGCCAAGAATCTGAAGATTGGAGAAGCGGTCCATTCACAGCATGGAAAACAGCATTTATTCTACATGACGAATAAGGAAACGTCTGAGGAACGAGCAGAGTATGCTCAGATGTGGAACTGTCTACGAAGTATGCGGGATCAAATGTTACAGTTGAATCTTATGAAGCTCGGCATTCCAAAGATCAGTGATGGTATGGATTGGAAAGTGGTTCGGAATATG
This sequence comes from Molanna angustata, assembly GCA_963576475.1. NCBI lineage: Eukaryota > Metazoa > Arthropoda > Insecta > Trichoptera > Molannidae > Molanna > Molanna angustata. The sequence goes on along the minus strand of OY754978.1, from coordinate 12,450,353 downwards.
ATAGAAGAGATTTTTCATAATACTGGAATTAATGTTCTAGTTTGCTGCTATAATCCAAGATACAGTAAAAATATAAAAAAAAGTGTACCATGTTACTTTTTCAAAGCATCTCACTGTAGAGAAGGTTCAAAATGCCGATTTATTCATCTAGAGAATTCTGTTCGGGACGAACTGAACTAAGAGGGAGGCAGTGTTATGAAATTAAGTACTATTTCTATTTATATTGAAAATTTAAATAGAAATATTTTGAAAATAAGAACCCAAGAAAAATGAAAACAAAAGATTTGAGTAGTGAGTTGGAAAAACTAGACAAACCTTGTAAAAATATAAATTGTAGAAATATAAATTGTAAAAATAAATAAGACTTTGAACCATAATAAAATAAATAAATATAAATTTCGTTACAGTACATAAAATATTATTTCTCTACGACATATAGTTATGGAGTAATTTTATAAAAATGCTGTAAAAAAAGGATATTTTTACTATCTTTTTATGGGTACTTATGCTGGTTTTTAAAATTGTGTGACGAACATTCACTAGAGAAACGTTGAAATTACTTGTTGTATTTTCTAGAAACACATAGCATGTTTGAGGAATTTGATTTGAAATTGGTGTGTTTAGGTTGATATGCCCCCTTAAGTGTTCTTCCAAATTGGTGTGTTTAGGTTGATATGCCCCCTTAAGTGTTCTTCCAAATTGGTGTGTTTAGGTTGATATGCCCCCTTAAGTGTTCTTCCAAATTGGTGTGTTTAGGTTGATATGCCCCCTTAAGTGTTCTTCCAAATTGGTGTGTTTAGGTTGATATGCCCCCTTAAGTGTTCTTCCAAATTGGTGTGTTTAGGTTGATATGCCCCCTTAAGTGTTCTTCCAAATTTTAATTCGGAATTGAACCCAATAGGTAAGTACACATTTTTAATAAATACTTCATACATGTCACATCATTCAACTTGAGTCTTTCGTCTTCCAGTTTCACTTTGAGTGCCTCCGCCTCCTTCAACAAAGATTCAACCGTATCCCCAGGGGTGTTTATCATTACTGCAGTATCTGCTGCCATATCACTGCAAATTTTACACAACATTACAGTTTTAACATAGATATAAAAACTATAAAACATAACAAAATTATGTGTTGACATCACCATATGATATATATAATGAACCAACAAATGAATTATAATAGTAAATATTAATGTTTATTATAACAATTGACCATAAAAATATTCAAAATAATATGCAGACAAAAAAGGAATGTATTAAAACATAACACTCCTTAAAACGTTAAAATGACTTGAACGTTCGTCATTTAAAATGCATCATCACGATTATATTATTTTATCTAGTTAGCACATTTATGAAATCATAAAATATTATAAATAAACCTCGCAATTCAAATTTTATCAAGTAGAATCAAAACATTTAATCGATATCCTTCTGGGTCAGTTTGACAATTGCTACCATAGATGCATTCTAATTTTTCTTCTGTCAATCAATGTTGTCGCCAAAATTGTAATTGTTATTTGTCAATACAGATTATTTTTTTTATATGGCAACCCACCAATTTCTAAGCACGGAATCTAATAGGCCGTTTCCACGCTCGCCTTGGCTCGGCGAGACATCCGGCGAGACATAGGGTGTTTGGATAGGCTCGCCCGGGCTCGCGCCCGATCCGATCGAGTGTCGGTATTTTGGCACGAGTCAAAGGGGGTTTGCGGCAGACGTTTGCGAGTCATTTACACGTTGGCCCTGACAGAATCGTTTGAGCTCTGGCGCTGGAAAGACGTATCGGAATTTTGACAACTGACATCCAAAATTATAATAATAACACGTATTTTACATCTGGAATTTGAATATTCAAAGTTATATTTATGATTATAGTTTATCTGATTATGAATTATTTAGGATTAAATATATGATGTGAAAACATATATTGTAAAACATATATTTAATAATAAAATACATTTATTCAACCATGTGTTTTTATTTATTAATTAATACATCATATAATGCGCATAAAATTAATATCAAATAGTGGATTTATTGAAAAATTAAATAAAATAGTATATACATACTAGTTGCATGTATGTATGAATGTATGTATGTATGAATTTATGTATGTATGTATGTATGAATGCATGTGTGTATGTATGTTTAGGTTTGCCAAATTAGTATAGGTATTGGCATACAAATAGAACAACCCAAATAAATAAATAATTATTAAAATATTTTTTTTATATTTTGATATGCATTTCTTTTAGAAATTTTAAATAATAATTATTGAAAAATGTCCATTGTTTGATTAAGAACATGTACATGTAGAGATAATTGAAAAAAATCCTATATTATAATAAAAATACGTAAGGCCAAAAGTTATGGCCGACATAACCTCAACGTCCATCATGTTTGCCGCTTCAAAGCATACTGACGGGCTCGCGAGCATATAAATAATGTCCAAGCTGTCGACTTTTAAGCCGTTTACACGCTGGCCGAGACGTTGGCCGCGCCTATACCAACATTTAAATCCGGCATAAGGATTTCTAAGAATTATTATGGTAACACACCAAATATTGACAAAAGTATATGACAAAAGTGTTGGTTCTTGGCTGGTCAATCGGGATTTTATTTTATAAAACATTGTATGTTTGTAATAAGCAGTAAATGTGCCGTTGAGGTGAATTAATTTTCGAATTTGTAAGGTATAATTATATTTTCTTACTGTGTAGTAGGAAAACTGTTGAGAAGTAAGGAAACCTCTTCTCAGAATTTGAAGACTTGTTTCGATTGTCAAATTGTGAACATTGTTTTTAAAAGTTGAATGCGCCCATGGCAGTTCTGGCATTTGCCATAATTACCCATATCAGTGACTGCTCGTCCGTCCTACTTACAGAAATATTCCTTCTAAAACGAATATACAATTTGATAATTTATAATACATATTTACAAATTAATTGTATGCCCGTTTTTATTTCTTGGTGCAGATTTTATACACTCTGATTGAACAAACTGCCATTTTCCTAAATTAATAACTGATTTATAACACAAAAAATATATACTTATGATGCACATATGCCAGTCGAATGATAAATTTGACATAATATTTGAGGTTTCAGAGACGAGTTTGTATCAATGCTCTCCATAAACAGCTGTGCGGTAGATAACTATAGTATTGCAATGTCTAAACATGAAAGGCTGATCAAATTAAGCTTACGATCAACAAAAGGAATTATAAACACCATTGAAGTATAGGAATATGAGATGAAAATATCTCCTTCTTCTTTTCTTTTAACAACCTAGCCCCACTAGGCAAGGTTGCGGCTATAGGGGCCTGGCCAGTAAAGTTGAGGGTGGCTGCAGCCCCACCCTAGGATTCTGGGTAACAGGTCAGTACCCTCTTCAATTCTTACCTATGGAAGAGCAGGGCAGACGCCTTAATGCCTCGCTCGGCGGTGACTCATCAAACGTGGCGATGAGTAAGTCTGCATCATCGGGCGATGGAAATTGAAGCACTGAACCTACTGTCCGGTGGTGTACCTGAAATTCGCCAACATGAGTACTAAGGGGTGGAGGAGCCCCCCGTGATGATTGGTCGGCACGACCCACTCGGCGGTACCCGAGTTGATGACGAGACAGGTGCAGCTAACGCTGCGCCTGGTGTGGAAATCGAAGAACTGAAAGTACTACGGGCGTGGGGAAGGCTCCCTGTGGCAGTCTGTTGTTCGTGGAGCTGCTGGGAGGGTAACCCCTGCTATGATTCACGGTCCTTCACGAGTGTGGTTGGACTCTTAGTGGCAGTGGTATGAAATATGCATGGTGGTGAACTCCTTCGCTTCACGCTGTCCGGAGACTCAGAGGGCAAGGCCGCTGACCAGCTCCGAACAGCACTCAGCGCAGACGTGTTCAGTTAAGGTGGAGCTAGGGACAACGTGAAACGTCGTCTCAAGGTGTCACTCCCCTCGGATAAACTATTAATACTAACTGGACCAAGGTAAGAGAACATTAAAGGCCACTCACCGTGAGGACGTGGTCTCCCAGCTTGGACCCCTGTCGATGATGGTGGATCGACAGCCCACCAGGCGTAGTCTGCGTTGACCTACGGGTCGGTGGACGTCCTCGGCCACTGGGAAGGTCCGTGTTCAGCCCAACGTATGCAAAGAAGATTTAAAACTTATAGTTGGCTTAGAGCCGATGGAAACACCTAGGTGGCGCAACTTGACCGAGGGAATCCGTCGGACGAAACCCTGGCAGGCGACTCGCCGAAACGCGCAAAGGCCTCTACGGTTCAGCCAAGGCAACAGTCTCAGGAAAAACCCAGCCAGCTGCACCAGGCTTGGCTCAAGTTAGAGTTTCTTACTTTCGTTGGGTAGAAAAAATACAATAAAAATTATTGCCGGCTTTGGGGCACCGGACTTGAGACGAGAAGTTATTTATTAAAATCGACTGCTGGCGGCACGGCCAGACTTTAAAAAATTTTTCCTTTTAGAAAAAAATAAAATTGATGCTAAAAGAATCGTTCCTCTTTTTTAAAATCGAATATTCCCACACGCGGCAAAAAAACTCAGCGCGCCTTTTTTCTTCGTTTCTTATCTCAGCTGACAAGACAAAATGTTGCCATTTCATAAAAAAAATTATCCCAAGTAATAAAATCATTATCATTATTTCCCCAAAAATTAATGGTGGTTCCCGCGGTATTTTGGGTAGGTACCCGAAAATACTCGCACGTTATATAGGGGCGTCGGATTTCTCTCGCTAACGTCACTCGTGACGACTGACCGGCCGGTATCAGTGGTAGTTCTTGTTTTGTCCGACGAGCAGCCGCTCCGGGGATGAACAGAACACATAGTTCTATAACGTTCCCTATGGAGTGGGATAGGTGACTGCGACTTTCCTAATTTTCTTTTAACAGAACGAATGGTCTGTGATGCAGAAACTATGCTTTCTGAGATGATGAAATCCAATCGTTCTTCATTTTATTTGTTTATACTTTAATTTATTTTATTTATTCAATATTCTTTATTTTATTTATTTATTAACAAGATAAACAATTTTATTTACAAAATATAGGTATAAATTTTACATTTAAAATTATATAACAAAGAAACCAGTAAACTGATATAAGGATGCTGAGAAGAAAAATACTTGTCCCACGTTGGGACGCGAAATCGATAACTAAAGAGGCTTAAAAAATATGGCCCCACGTTGGGCGCCAATTTGATATAAGGAGGCTGGGAAGAAATGTACTTGCCCCACGTTGGGCGCCAAATTGATATATGAATGAATGCGGAGAAGAGTGCTGCTCCACGTTGGGACGCGAAATTGATAAATAATAAAAAATGCTGAAAAGAATACTTCTATTAAAACAAACACTATCGGCTCTCATGTGTCTGAAAAGAAAAAGACATAACATACAGGCATGGCAAAAATAATTATAAATTGGAAAGATCTTACCAAACTACTCTCCAACCAGGACTGCAATGAAACACTTACACTTGATTACTTTTTTTAACTTAAAAAACTATTTTATTTTATTTCGTTTTACAGAGTACAAACAGTCAAATTCATATAATACATACAAAAAATGAATAACCAGCATATAGAGCAGCGAATACTCCAAACATTGCCAAATATTTATCGTTTTTTAACTAGGTAAGAATTAATTCATCAATGAATAAATAAATAAATAAATCAAGAAATAAATCAACCAATGAATAAAATAATGAACAACTACTATCTTATCATCACCTTTCGTTGATAATGGTATCTGAAAGAATTTTTTTTATTATTACTTATAATCACCCTCGATGATAGGTAGAGAGCCTGAAAAGAACTTAATCACTACTTTATACAAATAAATGCTGAGGCCGTCCGATAGCCCAGCCAAGATCGACTGAATACACTAAGGTGGCCTTTCGCTAGCGGGACAGGGAGAAATAGGGGGGGGGGGGGTTAAACCAAAGAACCTGGTGGGAAAACTCATATTCCAGGAATCTGTTAAATTACATTTTAAATTTATTTTCAATACAAAAGAAAATGTTTAAAATATATGAACAAAGCCTGGGAACCCGTTATAAGCCGTTCCTAGAATTAAAAAAAACACATTAGTCCAAAGTAAAATAATGAAATTTGGGTTTCTTTGATATCATAATGCATGGCAATATATCGATCACAATACTTATGGATATTATATCAAAGCATACAAACAATGATTTTAAAAAAATGGTCAGGTGTTTTGGGTTTTCGAATTTAGTACGTTGACGTCATTTATTCTTTCATTAGATAGCTATTTCCATTAAAATTATTCAACCAAGGTATTAATTTTGTTATTAACCAATATTTTCTGGAAAATTTATTGAGTGCAGTCCACACTTTTCATATGTTGCAGCACCATTTCGTATTGCCAAATATCCATTGCCTATTTTCTATTGTAGTAAGCACTGAACGTCATAGAAAAATATAGATGAATCACATTTTTAAACTTCAACACATACATACGTAGTTTTTTTTTAAATAATTTGAAATTGCTTTTGTCAGTGTCGTTACTGTTTTTCTAAAACTATTTATTCACATTCAATCCTCAGTACCATGGAACTATTACATATTGAAATTGTGCAGGAGTCAAATTCATGTATTCAAAAAGATGAAATAATTAATTTATCGAATATTTTTTTACAAAGTTTAGCAGTGTTAACGCCCGGCAGTATTTTACTAAAGAAAATTTTTAATAAACACGAAAAACTTCACGATCACGTGAAAGCAATCAGCTTTTGTGACAACTACCAAGGCAAAACATCCCTCGATTTAAAGTCAGCAGAAGTTCGTTATCATGTCTACAGATTAGATCCTTTGGGTAGAAATGAAAATCATTTGACTGGAGATGACGACACGGATAATCTTTCCGCTGCTAATCTATGGCAGCTTCCATCGGATGATTTTTTCGGCTTATGGGAAAGTCTTTTTTTTGACACAAATGTTAAACAGGACATACTTGATTTTGTGGAAACATCATTACTTTTCTCAGATAGTGGGATCAACTACAACATAATTAACTGGAATGGCATTGTTTTACTTCATGGACCACCGGGTACAGGGAAGACGAGCCTATGCAAAGCTTTATCCCAAAAACTTTCTATCCGACTGGGAAACAGATACAAGAATGGACAATTTGTTGAAATAAACAGTCATAGTTTATTTTCTAAATGGTTCTCTGAAAGTGGAAAACTTGTTATGAAACTTTTTAAAAAAATTCACGAACTCATTGAAGATCCTCAAGTTTTAGTGTGTGTCCTCATCGATGAAATTGAATCCTTGGTTCATGCGAGACAAGCTGCGTTTGCTGGCTCAGAGCCTTCTGATTCAATAAGAGTTGTAAACGCAATACTTACACAGCTGGACCAGATTCGCCATCTTCCCAATGTGATTATCTTTACTACGTCAAATATGACTGGGGCTATCGACTTGGCGTTTGTTGACAGAGCTGATATCAAACAGTACATCGGACTGCCATCTACAGTAGCTATTTACCAAATATATTTTACGTGTCTCAATGAATTGATGGAGAAAAGAATCATAGCTCCGGAAGTGAAACTTTTTACATATAAAATTCTGGAATCGACCCAGTTTGAACCAAGTGATTGGACAAAAATGAGTTTGGAGGTTTTAGAATTGGCCAAATATAGCCAAGGTCTCAGTGGACGAACTCTCAGAAAAATACCGTTCTTGGCACACGCGCTTTTCATCAAGGATGTCTGTGTAGATATCTGTACATATATTAGAGCCATGAAAAACGCAATAACAAAAGAGTTGTCTGACAACAAAGTTTTCAATCATTCAATTTAAGGATTTTATAAATATTGTGATGAATTTAACTGTGCACGATTAATAATTGTACATAAAAACATGTCTTCATTATATTTATTTATTTCTTCCTTTTCAATTTTATTTAGATCATTTCGAACCAATTGACTCGTAAATGTAATGTCCCAAAAAACGCAGAATGGTTTATAATTGTCACAATGCTGTAAATTTTAATGCATTCTGCTATAATTTGAGCGATGAGGAATTAAACTCACCACTTGGTAGGGTGCAAGTAAATGTTCATTATTTTATATTTTTCAATCATGGGATTGGATACAAGTGAAAATTTATAGCATAAAGTAACTGATATAATCCGTGTGGAGACTCTGAAATGGAAATGGGCGTCACACATAGCCAGAAACTTGGAGGCCTCGTGTGACAAAGAGAGGAGTGACATGCTGGCACATCCAAGATGCAAACTGGACAGCATAGGACGATGTAGACTCAAATGGAGGAGGCCTTTGTTCAGTATTGGATGGAAATAGGCTGAAGAAATGCATTCATTTCTGGGAGTACATTTTTGTGCAATAGTCAAAATCTCTTTTTCAACAGTCATTTTATTATAATCTTTAGTCATTCATAGAGCTCTGCTACCAATATAATTCTGCTTTGTGAGAATAATGGGACTTCTTAAAGTGTATTTTTTTAATTTGACTATCCAAACCGTTGTGCTCAACTTTATTTTAATTTAAAAAAGGTTTTTTTCAAGATGTCACGTTGTTCTATCGCAGAGGCTATAACATAGACCCAAACTTATCAGAGATTGACAATTTACACTCAGATAATGTATGGAAACACATGTTTGCGTATAATATTATAGTGTCCCAACTTCTTTTCGTATAGTTATTGTATCTTGCCTGTCACTGTACTTTATAAGTTTCAGCTTAGACTTGGAAATTTTCTGCTCCTGTTAGAAGGCTCCATGATGAGTTCTATGGTCTGTGGTTTTTCCAGAACTCTTGAAGAGAAATTGGATTGTTAACTAATTTTTCAATAATTTTCTACTGATGTTGCAGACAAGCCAGACGTTGGATCACATTCTGTGACCCAGTTTCTTGAAAGGTTTAGTTTTCTCCTATATTACAAGTTTGATTTGAGTGTTTTGTAAGCTGCTTGATATGAGGATAACACAAATTTGCCTTTGTATTCCCTAACGGTGGTAAATTAAAAACATGTTTCATCATCGATTGTCAATTTATTTCACATTAAAAACTAAACAATTGTTATCAAATTATAAAAACACGATTACTTTAGGTATTCATAAGTATAGAACTGTCACTGGTCAACGACCCATAATACATTAACACCAGATTTTCCTAAATTTACTCTTCCCAGCATTCCGTAATGTTTAGTGGCTACAGTGTGCAAGAAAAGTAGCAGTGTATAAATTAAATTATTCCGCCCCTGAAACATGAAAAAAAACATGCATACCTTTATAATTAACATTTGAATTACATAAACCCTAAATTTATGAGGTCATATTATCTGAAATGTCCCATGGGGTGATAAATAAAATTAAAAATTGACAACCTCGTAATGGTGGGGAGGTATTTAAGAAAAAATATACCTTTTTAATAATAAAAAAATTATGAATGTCCTGAACTCCCCCATATATACACTCACAATCAAAATGAGCACTTGCGTGGCCATAGCCTGAAGTTGAGTAGAAGTGTGTTTGCTCAGAATCCACATAAACACTTTCTAAGTAATAGAATGGTGGATTCTTGGAACAGGCTGTCTCAGGATCTGGTTGTTGCTGAGAGTGTCAACTCCTTGTACGGACTAGATTGATTACAGTGACACTGTGGACTCATTCAGGCACATCAGCTTTATGCTGCCTGCTTGTCATGTCAATAATAATATTTCTAGTAATATGGAATTGGAATGAAAAAATGGAGTAGTAATTTTTCGAGAATTTTTACATGAACCTGAGTACAACATTGGGACTTTCTTGTCCAATCATAGGTCATGTTTAAGGAAACTAACATCTATTTCAATAACTTGTATTGAATACAATATGTAGGGAAATTTGCATTCTAAAGCTAAAATAAAAAAGTGAGCTTAAAATTTTTGACTGGGATGTTGACATTGGTGACAAGAATTTGTATACATTGTATTTCTATATCAGTTTTTTTCAGGCAAGAAAAGCAAGTATCATGACAAATAGATTAGAAAAAAAGATGCTCTGAATTGAATCCATGATGCAGCACAGAAGTTTTTTCATAGTTGGAAATATACACACTCTAAATTTTGCATAATAGCACTAGATATTATATAGATTACTTCTTGGGCAACTAACAGTTACTATGTCAAATATTCATTTAACACGCACCCACTAATAAGTTGCTACATTCTGGAGACTTACGATAATCGTCTCACAGATCCAGACTGAAAACACAATTGAAAAATTGAGACTGAAAAACTGTCTCCATCGGTAATCAAATCCGGGTCCTTTGGATCAGCAGTCAGGTACCTAACCAACTGAGCCATAAAGGCCGACAATACCAATATAACATATCGAGGGGTGAAAGGCTATTTGTTTTAAGTGACATTTTATAAAATTACAGGAGAGCCATTCAAAGTTTTAAATTTATAAAAACAAAATAATTATTGAAAAACTAGTGACCATATTTTAACTGTATAAGGTCACTATTTCTCAAAAAAAAAAATCTAGATATATCTGTATAATTTTCAATAAAAATATAGCCTTGGGGGGCAAGTCTGGTCCAACCGGCGAAATCAAAACCCTCACGATTACCCATATCATGGATATAATTATTATATGGAGTTCTATAATATTTTTTTTTTTTTTAAAAAAAAATGAATATGTCCTTGTTAAACAAGTACATATACATCTTCCTACGTTCCCTAAAATAAGCAAATAAATGCTTGTGCTATAGGTGAACGAAATCGGTCGAGGCAGGATTCGAACTCGCGACCACTGGATTACTAGCCCAGCGCGCTAACCGCTCTGCCACCGACCCATCTTTAGATGTCATAGAACTCCATATGATAATTATATCCATGATATGGTTATTCATGAAGGTTTTGATTTCGCCGATTGGACCAGACTTGCCCCCCAGGCTTCAAAGATAAATGTCAATATCAAAAAATGTTGCTTATAACAAATAGCCTTTCACCCCTAACTGTAATATTAGATACTAATATTAATAATAATAAATTTGGATAATTTATATAGCGCCGTTTTTGTGAATATCTCACCTCAAGGGCGCTGAAAAAATGATTACGTTGTATCATTTCGGCTCTGGTAAGATTTGCCAAAAAGGTGCGTTTTATTTTTTATTACAGTTGAACTCTTACAAATTATATTACCTTTGGTATCTCTCTAGTTTCTTCCCCAATAATTAATGCATAATGTGGGGGATTAATAGAAGTCTGATGTATAACAAGAGAGTCAGCAGTCTTCTGAGGTTTATCGGGAACTTTACAGAAATGCTGCGATGTAAATGGCAAACCTTCCGGGTAACTACTCTGTGTAACAGGTAACAACTGGGTGTCCAAATATGTTGCAAAAAAGTGCATAATTATCTAGAAATAAATAATATTATGACTTGTAGAAAAAGAGCTTGTGACCGCCAGACTTACGTCATGGTAAAATTTTCTGCGTAAGTACACCATAGCAGGTAGCAAAGGTGTAGAAACTTGCTGTCCAAATGATTCAGGATTCAAAGCCAATTGTTGTTACCTGCTGTGATGTACTTACGTAGAAAAGGAAAATTGTAAAAAATACGTCAAAAAGGAAATTTTTAAAAAGATCACTGATACAACCTCTTAGGACCTGGGTATGGCTGGAATGCACTGTTGAGGAAATGTTATGAGTGATTTAAAAAAAATGACAATCTTGTGTATTCCAAACTATACTTCATAATGTGTTTTTTCAATAAGTATTGATTTTTTTATATTTTATTATCTCTACCTTAATTATAAAACAAAAATATGTATGTGTGATGTGTAACTGTTTTTTCTCTTAATAAATAAAAAAAAAATTCAGTCAAAAATCATGTTGAAAGCCTGATGTCGAAAGTCATGGGCTATGGGCTCTTGGACATTCAAATTAAGCCAGAAAATAAGAAATAAAATGGCAGATTAATTAATTAAGTCAATATTATAGGTACCGCAGAATCAGTAGGTAAAGTTTCATCCCAACTTTTTCCGTGAAGATTTCCGCCTCCGTTCCATTTAAAGTCACTCATAGATCCTCCCGATGACAGTTCTTAAATAGAGATAAAATCAATGAGAATAGATTAAAAAATATATATTCCTATCCAACTGTCTATTTGTTCAAGAGAATTTATTTCTCTTAACATATAGACAAAATTTCAAACCACGATCTGCTAGATTTATTTGGCCAGGAATTTCTACATTTTGCATGTTTTTTTAAAGTCAACTTAAAGTCAAAAAACACCAACTTAAAGGCTTCACAGCATATTTATTATATATATAAGGATGAACTCAGACTTCGGAGAAGAAAATTTTATGTCTGTGTCCCCCCCATATAAATTTTGATTTTCTTGATGCACAGAGCCCAAAACTTCAGAATATATATAATTAGGCCTACAAACCTTTATACTCAAAATATTGATTTACTTTCAGTTAACGGTTTATTTTATTTTTCCACATATCCCAGCTGGCACATATTCGAAAGATACAAAATTGAACTTAGCAAAGACATTGTTTCATACAATTTGTATGGCAGAATACAAAATATTTACGGGGTCTCAAGATTGATATTTAATCTTCATACATACACGCATACCATCAAGCTGTTTACCTATTCAGGATAGGAAACAAGGATTGAACTCCACACTATTCTATATTGACATACATGCTTTGTATATAAAAACAAAATGTCTTAAAATATTCAATTATTTGGATAAAAGATTTTATAGTTGGTATGTATTCTTCAACTACACATACAATCGTCATCAACAGTTGGATCTCATGTGTTACATGCGACTAGTTCTGGTCAAATTGTTCTAAAATCAAATGGAAGTTTTTCTTCTTACTGTCATCACCACCCACTTTGCTTATTGCTTTGGTCCCATGCAGAAGTAACAGAATTACTGAAGAAATTAAATTTTGTTAATTACAGATCATAGATTACCACTTAAGTATTGATTTACTTGTCATCAATACAATAACAAGTACAATATATTTAATTAAATTATTAATATTCAGTTAGAGAGCTCCAAGCCATTCTACAAACACGGGATCTCATCTAAAATATATCCGTCTACGGACACTATAAGATGTTACAATTTTCAATAGGGATGGTTGCAATTGCATTGAACGCATAAAAAGAATACCTTTAATTCTCTGTACTAAATATTCTTGATTATTAGATATTTCCATGAATGGAACAAGGATGGACATTGTGGGTATATGCTGCATTATCTGTGAAGTTTGTGCAGTTTTCTTCAGTCGGTCTAGACCCACATGACCGATTCTTATATCCGTCAATCCAAGTCGCAGAAGACTGTCATCTATCAACTTTATTTCTTTTACCACACGCTCCAGTATTGTAGCGGACATCCACTGGAAACAAAAATAATTATTCATCACCAAAGCCATTTATTTCATAAACTTATACGGCTTACCAACTGTGGCGACCGCCGTGGCACAGTTGGTAAGCTATTCGGTTTCTGTGCGGGCGTTCTGGGTTCGATTCCCAGCAGAGAAATTTATTTCTCACGCAAATATTGCTTCTCTGGGCTGAAAACACTGGTTAGTTGGAAGAAATTGCCATACGGCAATAAACTCACCACTTTCGCAGTGTGCAAGGAAGTGTTCATTATTATAATTATATTTTGAATACAATTAAATAAAAACACACTGTTGCATTTGTCTGTAAAAACAGGACAACCATTTCACATGGTTAATTACATAAGGTGAAATAGGATTATAATTTATACTATTTAACCATAGAAAACTTTTATTTGATTGCATAGAAAATTAAAAAATAACTAACACCTAGGGGGCAAGTCTGGTCAACAGGCAGAATCAAAACCATCCATGTTTACCCATATCATGGATATAATTATCATAATATGGAGATGTATAGTATCTTAAGATATTATAAAACTCCACAAGATAATTATATCCATGATATGGGTAAACATGGATAGTTTTGATTTAGCCGGTTGAACAGACTTGCCCCCCCCCCCCCGGTTTTTGGATCCCAGCAGCTTATGTATAATACTAGAAATTAAGTGTTAAATTTTTATATTTTACTATGTTGATATGATTTATTAATTGAGATATCTCTGACAAACACAATTTACTAGAGGTATGTACAATGACACACAAAACCAAAACTTAGATAACATCTATAAACATTTTCACTGTGGTAATAACAAGAAATTTAAATATCTAAGTAACAATTGACTATCTTAATATATAAAAAATTCTTGTCACAATGTTTGTACACGCTAATCTCCAAAATTGTTCAAGTGATTTCAATGAAATTCTGTAAATGTGTATGGTTGGTTCCAACTTGAAAGATAGTATAGTTTTGGACCCAATAGGTGGTGCTGTTATTAAGATTTATCTAAAGTAATAAAGCAATCAATATGTTAGTGTGTGTGTGTTTGTCTCACGCCTTCTGAAAAACCAAGAGCATCTAAAAATCTAATTAATGTGCGAACGTGTACCAGTATACCTGATGCAGTGTCACGCTAAAAATAATGCGATAAAAATGTTGAATTTTAAAAATATTTTAATAATTATGTTTTTCATACAAAATTTTCCAAGTAGTATCTGTCAAAAAAGTGTACATTTTGCACGCAAATATCTGTTAGTTTAAAAGTTAGAAGTACGTATTTACACGAAAAAAATATATTTTCAAGTATAACTTAGCTTTTAAGTGAAAAACATGGTGAATATTTTGTCTAATTATAATGTTTAACTTATTTTTAAAGTAAGCGTTTTGTACATATAACCCCGCCATTTTAATATCTTTTCATACGATATTTAATTTTCCTACTGAATGAATATGTTCTTTAAAATAATATACCTTTGAAATAAATGTGATTATGAAATAATAAAATGAAACACAAGACATTACGGCAAGTTTTAAGACATATATTGTAAAAATGTGTTTATTATTAGTAAAGATATAGGCATAATAAAATTGCATAATTTGTATATAATATTTGATATTTTGGACAATTGTTGATTTTCGTTTTTGTGGCTTCGAACAAACCAATGTAGGTACCTACATATTCAAAAAATGTATCCGAACCATTTGATATTACTTACGTGTTCGAATTTACGGTTACTATGGTTACAGAAAGAATGTGATATTCAAATAATTTTATGAATCTAATTTATTTAGAAGATTGTTGTAGGTAGGTACCTACCTAATACTAGGTACTTACAAATCAACAATAATATACCTATACTGATTTCCTATAGGAATATTATTTTATTTATTTATTTATCAACCGTTTGTCCGATTATAATGAAACTTTGGTGAATTGTCGAGCGTATGCCCGGGATGGTTTCTGGATTTAAACTTTTTTCTTATTCTTCTTCTTCTTCGTGTATTTGGTCGTATTACCTATGAAGGGGGAGTATCTTGGGAAAAGAAGGACTGATTGTCCCTCAATCTCTTCACAGGTCTTCTAGGACGGGTTCTGCATATAAACTTTTTTCTTCTTTTTCTTCAACGTGTATTTGGTCTTCTTACCTATGAAGATGAACTATCTTGGGAGATGAAGGTGGTCCAATTTTCCTTCCATCTCTTCGCAGGTTTCTGGATTTAAACTTTTTTCTTCTTCTTCTTCATCGTCTATTTGGTCATTTTACCTATGAAGGTGGACTAACCTGGGAGAAGAAAGTCCAATTTTCCTTCCATCTCTTCGCAGGTATCTGGATTTAAACTTATTTCTTCTTCTTCTTCGTGTATTTAGTCATTTTACCTATTAAGGTAGAGCATCCTGGGAAAAGACGGTTCTTTCATCTCTTCGCGGTTCTTCCAGGATGGTTTCTGGATTTAAACTTTTCTTAACCGACTGATGGGAGGGATGTAATGAAGGGAAGGGAGGCACTAAAGGGCCTGAAGGGACGGGAGGTATAAAACTGCCTGAAGGGACGGAAGGTACTGAAGGGCCTGATGGGAAGGGACGTAATGAGGGATTGAAGGGACAGGAGGTACTGAAGGGTCTGAAGCGGCGGGTCCTGGAGTCTAATTCTTTTTCTTCTTAATTTTATGTAGACCTTTAGGGCAGTTTTTATACAAACTATTTCCTATAGTCTTATTCATCTTCTTCTTCTTTTATGTATACATTTGGGTCATTTTTTTATAAAAATTATTTCCTTTAGTCTAATTATTCTTCTTCTTCATTCAAGTACGTAGACTTTTGGGAAAGTTTTAATACAAACTATTTCCAATAGTCTTATTCATTTTCTTCTTCTTTTTTGTAGACCAAGGGTGAGTTTTTATACAAAATTTTCCTATAGTTTAATTATTATTCTTTTATATAGACCTTTGAATTATTTTTTATATTAACTATTTCCTATAGTCTAATTCATCTTCTTTTATGTAGACCTTTTTTCAGTTTTTACACAAACTATTTCCAATAGTCTATTTATTTTTCTTCTTCTTTTTTGTCGACCTTTGGGTGAGCTTTTATACATACTATTTCCTATTGTCTAATTCATCTTTTATTATGTAGACCTTATATTTCCTTTAGTCTTTTTCTTCGTTTTCTTATTTTATGTAGAACTTTGGTGAATTTTACACAAACTATTTCCTATAGATTAATCTTCTTCTTCTTTTATGAAGACCTTTTGGTCAGTTTTTATACAATCTATTTCCAATAGTCTAATTCTTCTATTATATGTATTTTTACTTATTTTATGTAGAATATTTTTCTTTTTTTATTATTTTATGTATTTTTCTCTTTTTTATTTAGACTTTTGGGTTAGTTTTAAGTCTAATAGTCTATTGTGCAGAAATATTACTAACGATTTGCACACTTGATGAAAATACATATGTAAAAATGAATGGGATGTGGGATGTGACGATGTAACCTGCACTAGAATCTTTTCAATACTTTTGTTTAATCAAATTTAAACCATTTATATCATCCTAATTTGAATAATTTTCAACACCTAATATTTAAAGAATGGGGGTTGTGGCCATTACTGAACTCTTCACAACGTTTATATTCAAATTAAAAACTATTTACCATAGTTTAAGTCTTCTTCTTCTTCGTTAATGTAGACTTTTGTGTCAATTTTAAGTCTATTAGTCTAATTGTGCAAAAATATAATGCACCAATACTAGATCTTTTCAGTACCTACGTTTGTTTAATCAAATTTTAACCACATTCCAACATCCAAAATTACTAAATTTTCAATAGGTACATATAACAATTTGTTTTCGATGATAATATTTAAAAATGGGGGTTGTGGCCAAACCAATCTCTTTACAACGTTGATAAACAGTCATATTTAAAACCATTACGCATAGTCCATGCGAGCAGAAATTGTATATTATACTTCATTCACACTTTATAGCAATATATAAAAAAGAATGGGTTGTGGCCATCACTTGAACATTTTACAATGCTTAAACTCAATCAAATTTCAAACCACTTTTCATAGTCCGATATTGCAAAATAATTGGGTGACAATATTATAAAAACGATTGCTTTTTCTTTCACAATTTTACATTCTTGGCCAACGGCGGGACATAAAAGCTAGTAAAATAATAAAATTTTAATTTTACAAAATTATTATTTTAATTTTTTCAGATTTCTCATCCATACGTAAATACCACCAATTTTAACTCCCCTATACCCCACCAAGGATTTTTAATAGGAAAAAAGGACGTATTTCATCTTTAAGTTGTGTAAGCTTTCAATAGATAGCAGTGTGAACAAATCTTATGACATCTGTATTACGCATCTAGAAAAAATACAACAATACTACAAACGGATATACAAACATTCAAATATTATAACATGCATATTGAAAATAAAATACTACAATACTACAAACGGATATACAAACATTCAAATATTATAACATGCATATTGAAAATAAAATACTACAATACTACAAACGGATATACAAACATTCAAATATTATAACATGCATATTGAAAATAAAATACTACAATACTACAAACGGATATACAAACATTCAAATATTATAACATGCATATTGAAAATAAAATACTACAATACTACAAACGGATATACAAACATTCAAATATTATAACATGCATATTGAAAATAAAATACTACAATACTACAAACGGATATACAAACATTCAAATATTATAACATGCATATTGAAAATAAAATACTACAATACTACAAACGGATATACAAACATTCAAATATTATAACATGCATATTGAAAATAAAATACTACAATACTACAAACGGATATACAAACATTCAAATATTATAACATGCATATTGAAAATAAAATACTACAATACTACAAACGGATATACAAACATTCAAATATTATAACATGCATATTGAAAATAAAATACTACAATACTACAAACGGATATACAAACATTCAAATATTATAACATGCATATTGAAAATAAAATACTACAATACTACAAACGGATATACAAACATTCAAATATTATAACATGCATATTGAAAATAAAATACTACAATACTACAAACGGATATACAAACATTCAAATATTATAACATGCATATTGAAAATAAAATACTACAATACTACAAACGGATATACAAACATTCAAATATTATAACATGCATATTGAAAATAAAATACTACAATACTACAAACGGATATACAAACATTCAAATATTATAACATGCATATTGAAAATAAAATACTACAATACTACAAACGGATATACAAACATTCAAATATTATAACATGCATATTGAAAATAAAATACTACAATACTACAAACGGATATACAAACATTCAAATATTATAACATGCATATTGAAAATAAAATACTACAATACTACAAACGGATATACAAACATTCAAATATTATAACATGCATATTGAAAATAAAATACTACAATACTACAAACGGATATACAAACATTCAAATATTATAACATGCATATTGAAAATAAAATACTACAATACTACAAACGGATATACAAACATTCAAATATTATAACATGCATATTGAAAATAAAATACTACAATACTACAAACGGATATACAAACATTCAAATATTATAACATGCATATTGAAAATAAAATACTACAATCAAACGGATATACAAACATTCAAATATTATAACATGCATATTGAAAATAAAATACTACAATACTACAAACGGATATACAAACATTCAAATATTATAACATGCATATTGAAAATAAAATACTACAATCAAACGGATATACAAACATTCAAATATTATAACATGCATATTGAAAATAAAATACTACAATCAAACGGATATACAAACATTCAAATATTATAACATGCATATTGAAAATAAAATACTACAATCAAACGGATATACAAACATTCAAATATTATAACATGCATATTGAAAATAAAATACTACAATCAAACGGATATACAAACATTCAAATATTATAACATGCATATTGAAAATAAAATACTACAATCAAACGGATATACAAACATTCAAATATTATAACATGCATATTGAAAATAAAATATGGTCTTCATAGAAGGCGGAGGTCTGTGGCAGCACGTCTGCCGGGCTCACTGGTTATTATATACAAAACATGAGATGAAAAATATTATTCTGTGAAGGACCGTATTTGAATATGTAAAAGTAGATTTAATGAATTATGTTCATTGTACCTTTCTAAGATTAGCATTCCACTCTGTCAATCGCTGTGGGTCCACTTGCAGATTAATCCAAACTGTTGAAGAAGTCTGCGGTGACTTGGGTGATCCTTCCTCGTTTATACCCAACGGATGAGGGATTTCTAAAAATAATTGAAATTGTCAAACTGGAATTGTAGGCAAATTTTTCCATACACAAATTTTTCCATTTAATCAAATCAGTCTACTTTTTTGATCTGCTAAATTCTAAATTACTGTGAAGTGCAGTCCATATACAATTTTAATAAAAGATTCAAGCAATTTTTTTTCTTTTCGTGTCATGTCAGGTCCCCCCCGACGTTGACGACCACCACAGAGAGGGCTCCCTGTCCTGGGCAGTGCGAAACAGCTCCTCCACAGTTATCATACTGGTCCATTTCGGGATGTTTCGAAGCCAGGAATATTGAATTCTTCCGACCTCTCTATGACGCTCGATATTCCCCATCATGACAACTGAAGGACCTCTCAGAATATGGCCGAAGTACGAAACTTTACGAAGCTTAACATTGGTGAATAATTCTCTGCTGGTGTTGGCTCTACGTAGTACCTTAGTGTTACTGACCATGTTAGTCCATAATATTCTCAGCATTCTGCGGTGGATCCACATTTCAAATGCTTCAAACGCCTCCACCCCATAAAACAGCACTGACCACAGAAAACACTTGACCATTCTTTGTCTCAGCTTTAAGTTTATATTGTCGTCGAGGAGAAGATTTTTCATTTTGTAAAATGCTGATTTACATTTTTTTTTAATAATTCCTGATTGATATTTCTTTTGCATCCTCGTATTTCCTCACACCTACTGTGATTACTCTTTTTTGACACCATTATATTTAAATGAACCAAAATTTAAGATTTTCCAAACAATAAAAAAATGAATTTTTAGGTAATGTGGCAGACTTATTCCCAATTTCTAATAGGACAATTATGGACAATTTCTGATCATAAGTAGCAAGTTTAAAAAAAATATACATAAATATATTATAAGTAAAAAAAATGCAAAATAAAAAAAAGTAGTTGCTTGCTTTTGTTTTGATTTTGATTGGTTGGAAAAAATTGCCTTATTACAATTTGTACAAAAATAATCAATTAAAATGGACCAATATGGAATAGATAATAACATAATAGATCATAGATAGTATGTATGTTTCTTTTGTAAAATGACAATTTATATAAAATACCACTATTCAACGGTGCTAGTTGATATTGAACTTTTCTGAGCATCGGAGATAAATCATTTGTTGTCCTAACTGATGGATGGTTCCAGAAAACACTCTGATCTTGGTGGCTGTTGTCGTTGCTGTTGGTGATGGCAGCATTCTTTTCACTTTCTTCCACACTTCTGTAAGGATGAATGAAATTAATTGATTAATTGGAAATAATATTAGAATAATAACATCAAAATTTACTGTATCGGTTTATACTTTTGTGTTTAAGATATAAGTAACTATGTAATATTGTAATTTGTTTTGTTGTGATGTCTGGTCTCCGCTCTAATATTTTTTTTTGGAAAAGACAAAATACATAACTATGTAAAACCAAAATGTCAAATATTTGGCTTGGTAAAATTGTAAACTGCTAGCCCTAGAACAGGGTTGCCTAGTTGGGCAGCAGTAATCTTCATAATAGTCTTTGTGATAAAGGTGTGAAAAAATAAAATTAAAATAGCTGAACATAATTAAATTTTTGAAAATTGCTCTTACCACTTACATTAACAGTGGCAATAGCAATTTGTCAAAATGTAATCAAGTTTAATTATGGATTACCACAAGGTTACCGGCAAAACAGTGTATATTATTAAAAAAGCTGAGCTTACCAACTGAATAATTAAATAATCAAGGATGCTTCCTTAACCATATTAACCAAAAATAATAAATTACAAGTATTTTGTAAAAATGTTCATTTCTTATCCGAATGAATCTTGATATTAGTATTTTAATTTTCTTGAACAGCTGAAGCAATACGTAATACCAATAATAAGCAATATATGTATACTATTATGATGATCTTATCAAATACACATAATCGAGCTTAAAGTTAAATGTCATTTGCTGATTTACACATTCTTGAAAACAGTATTTCTAAATCATATTTCAAAAGCCAAAAATAAATTGTATAAAAATAAAACCTCAAGTATTCCTGCAAAGCTTGTTCATCATGAATGGAATCTGCGTCTGAAAAGCTCAAATACTGCGGTTTATAATTAGGCATGGAAGGAGATCCTCTCGCATAGACCCACGACGGCGAAGATATTGACTGGTTGACACTATCGTTTATCGTAGAATTAGTGAGCCAACTCCTTGTTGAGAGATTTATAAGGGGTGGAGATGTTGATTCTGCCATTGTAGATCTAGATTCTTTTGGTGTATGCATTTTGTATGTTGTATCTAAAAAGTAATACAATTGTCATAAATATAATTCAAATAAAAAATATACAACAAGATTGCGGAAAAGGATTTTGAATGAGACAGGAATAATTTGATTCTCTACATAGAATATAATATGAAAATATACATTTTTTTCCACAACATATAATGGACACAATATTATTCCATAAAAACATGGCTGAACCTAACCTAACCAAAAATAATTAACATGTTTATTTAAATAGATCAATATATTACAATCCATAACCTAATCTATAATAACATAAACAATAATTTCAATTTTTCATAACATAGTTAACACATTTTATCTTAAAAAGACCAAAACTTTTTTCCTCTTTTATGCATACTTTCATATAATTTAAGCCCATTATACATCAGAGAATTCCACGTTGAGACTTTATTTCATTTGTCTAATCTAATATTTTCTCTGTCTTGTGTCATATTCGTGATATTCTTTATTATACCTAATTTTGGTTTTGAGATTTTTTTTGTATCATGCCATGGAGCGTTTTATGTATAAAAATTAAAACATAAAATTGTATTTTTTGTTTGTTAGACAATATGTTTAGATCATTTAACATTTCATGTATCTTTTTATTCTTTCAATACAATTTAAAACAATTCTCATAGCTCAGTTTTGTATTATTTGTTTTTTTTTTATTTCAGTTTCATTACTCAAAAATAATATCATTGGACACTTGCGCAGGGTGCAAGGAAGTGTTAATTATCATTATTTCTTTATTTATGTATTTTCTTATTCTGCCAAAATGGGAAAATGTTGAAAATGTCTTCAAAAATACAAATTAAAAGAACATTTCTTTTTTAATATTTTTTTGATACACACAAATGTAGAATTTGTTTTACTTCCATGAATATTTCCCTAGATGCAAATAGTAATAATAACTTGATAAAAAGGTGAAATACAAGAGTTATACAAACCATTATCTTTAAATCCAAGGAGACTTTTTTGTCTTGGAGTCACAGCAACGGGAGACATTATAAAAGAATGATACAAGTATCGTATACAATGATACAATGTGCTAAGCCCAAATATAAGAGTAAAGAAATATTCCACGTAATGTAACGTTGTTGTGTAATAGGGACATTTGTATTTTCTGAAAAGTTAAAAGTTTTAATTAAACACCTCACATAGTAAAGAGCTCTTGATTAATTTGAAAAACCAAATATACAACATTATTTAAGTATATAGAAATAAAACTTTTTTTAAAAGAATAATAATAAGACGTTTACTATGCAAATAAAAAAAATTATACATAATGAAACAAGAACACATACATTCTTATGTATTCCTGAAACTAAACATAAATGCTTGTATTATATGGGTGGGTTATTGATGAGAATGAAAGAGATGAAATAACGCAAGAAGAGGGAAGAGAAGCGGTTAATCACGCAAAAACGGGTAGCAATCGAATTTATCAAGTGTGGTAGTAAAAAATCAACGGAATGGTGTCTATCGCTTTTCAATAAATGTTGGGAAGCTGGGTACACTCCGTCAGATTGGAGAAATGCAGTTGTAGTTCCTCTCTTCAAAGAGAAGAGATCAAAACTCGACTGCAAAAAATATAGAGCTATCAGCTTGTTAAGTTCAATTGGCATTATTTCAAGAATCATTGATAAAAGAATATGCAAGATTACGGAATGTAAGATATGTGATGCTCAAGGTGTATTTGTACGGGGCAGAGGATTTATCAATCAAATTTTCTCTTTACGAATGGCTACAAAAAAGGTTCTGCATAAAAACCAGAAACTTTTCTGTGAGTTCATAGACCTAGAAAAGGCATAAGATAAAGTGGATAGAGAAAAATTGTGGGATATCCTATCAATATATGGAGTGAAGAGCAAACTAATATGCGCCGTGACGTCTATATGAAAATAGTGGAGCCTGTGTCCGCGTCAACGATGCGTTGACAACATGGTTACCTATTAATAAAGGGTGAAGCAAGGCTGCGTATTATCTCCATGGCAGTTCAATCTGTATATTGATCACCGCGTCAGTATATTGAAGAATGAAAATAAAGGCCTAAACCTAAGTACTGTGAACGTACGTGATTTGATATATGCAGATGACAAAGTGGTGATTGCTGAATGTGCGGATGAGTTACAGTATTTAGTGAATAAAGTGAAGGATGCCTGCAGAATGGACTAAGAATGAATGTAGTAAATCAAAGATATTGGTATTCGAAAAAACTGAAAGTATAACTACATGTATGATAAAAGTAGAGAATGAAAGGCTAGAACAAGTTGAGGAATATTTATACTTGGGAAGTATGTTTGAACGGAATGGAAGACCTGATAAAGATATTAAAAGAAGAATTATGGCAGGTAATAGAACAAACGGAGCACTCAGACCAGAAATGTCCGATCCAAGCATCTCAAAGGAAGCCAAAATTGCAGTACATAATGCAATTGTAGTGTCTACTTTGACGTATTCCAGTGAAACATGGACCTGGCAAAAGACAAATTATGAAAGTAGAATAAATGCTGTAGAAATGAGATCACTACGAAGAGTATGTAATAGAACGATATATGACAGAATAAAAAATGAGGACATAAGGAGAGAATGCAAGATAATGAAGGATATTATAAGTAAAATGAAAGTGAATGCCTTGAGGTGGTTTGGACATATTGAAAGAATGAACGATGAATGACTGCCAAAAAAAGATACATGGGTGAAGAGATGGAATGAATAGCAGAGTTCGCCCAGAAAGGGATGGCATGGCCATGTGGATGATATTTTGAAAGAAAGAAACATAATAAGTTTGAACAATCGACGAGCATGTTGTATGAGACGATGCATGGATGTAAAGGAAGCCAGGAATGTGTGCAAAAATAGAGAAGTATGGCGTTCGGTTCTCTCTGCTTACCCCATAAGGGACATGGCATGATGGTATGTATATACAAGGTGAACGACATTGGTTCAGGCAGGATGGGATTCGAACACACGTCCACTGGATTACCAGTCCAGCACGATATCCACTCTGCCACCCACCTATCATAATATAAAGCATGCATGAAAATATAAAACATGAAATTACAATACATATGCCAGGCATCACTACCAACTGCAAGAGTACAAATATGTACCAATACGAAGATAAAAAAAAGGTTTTTATATTTGTATTCAAATAATAAATTACACAATGATATAAAAATAACTTACAGATCATATATGAATATTCCAAAAAGTGCTGCATTGATTATTCCCCATTTTAATGAATAATTTTTCTTATATGACATATAATTTAATTCTAGAGTTTTGATTAATGCAGTTTGACGCACTGAATGAGACCTGAAACGATTCGTGTTTATGTATACATATAAAAATATATTTAAATCAAAAAAATGTTTTTGTGTACAAGTTTAAAAACGACTAATTTTAATGTAGTTCAATTTGTTTGATTATCAAAACCAAACTTCACACCAGATCCACAAAACGTAAGAATTATGAGAATTATTTTTGGAAACAAAAATATAACAATATTATTCAAATTGCTGCAAATTAATTGGCATCATAATTTACAAAGTATGTACATGAAAACATCAGTGTTCAGTTTTTAAACACATTATTACTAAAAAGTGCGCGATTGAGATACGAAATAACAATTACAAGAAACACGGGTATTCTTACATTTTTAATTCAAAGTTAAATTAGTTGAATAGTTAACACAGCATTTTATTTTTTTTGTAAAATAATGTAAATACAATAAGCCTAAAGCCTATACACATGTAACCGCCAAAACCTAAAATTTGACAGTTCGTTGAAAATCCTCGTTTCTAGTGTTGTCATATAACGAAAATTTTATATTAAATTTCTGTGTAGTGAAAAAAACAGAAATATTGTACCTTCATAGAAAAAATATATGTTGAACTCCAAGGTTGAATCATATATTTTCACATATATGAAGAGTAGAAAACCTTTGGGTTTACATTCTGACCCTCATTACTTATTAGATCGAATTTTTTAAAATACTCAAAGATCTAGGATCTAATAAAGCGCGCTAATTGTTTTGCCACTATCCACGTAAAAAATATGAAAGTTATGTTGACTAGTTATCACAGTCAACATGCATTTTTTTACGCGGACCTGATAAATTTAATTTAATACACTTGTGACAATATTATACATAAGACTTGAAGAAGTATAGTCTGGTTTCTTCCAACTAATCATCAGTGTTTCCAGCCCAAAGAAACAAATATTTCATTAGAAATAATTTTTTTCGCCACTGGGTATCGAACCCAGGACGCCCAAAACTGCAAACTGAACACCGTGGCATGGTGTTCAGCATAGTCGATCAGTACTAATTGACTTGCAATAAGAGATAATATTAAGTATTTTGCCCGCAGGGGATAATTTGATTAGGAAATTTCCATTATTAATTTGAAGAGAAATTATAATTTGGAGATTGAACAAATACATTGTATAGAAAAATAAAAGACATTGTGCGCAGTATAAAATTTTATTATTGATACCACCTACAAAAATAATATTATATAACAGAAGTGTGGACTAATTTTGTACAATATATAAAAAAAACAAATTTATCAAATTTTTCACAAAATTCAATGAAAATGGTACAATTTCAGTAATTTGGAGTGAAACAGATTGATATTGATGAGCTCAAAACAAAAGCACCATTTCTGATAAAACTAACATTGTAAAATACAGTCAAAACTATCATGTCTTTGGAAGTATCCTTAATCATTACAGCCAGTTTTAAATTTAAAAATAAAAAAGGTACATCGTTATCTTTACTTAATTGAAGTAAACGTAGATTTTTTCATCGAAGTAATTGTAAATTCTTAACAAATGAGCAATTCATTTACAGAGTAAAGAAATTGTCATTTCAATTACGGTAAATATTTGTAAGTGGAAATATGTACTAAACAATGTACAACATACAAATCTATGCAATTTACTATTTCAAATTAATGCATATTTTCTATGTTCACCATCAGATAGTTTTCGACAAACTTCTTGATCCATTTTGCCATGGAGGGAGGCGATTTGCACACATACCAACCAAGCAAAAAGACATAAATTTGAGCTCTGCGCACCCGGAAGTCTGGCTCAAGTTGTTTTACGATAATTATATACATTATAAAGCAGTCATTTCATAATACTTTATTTTGTGTAAAGTACATATTTTTTAATTTACTATGTGTTAGCGCCACACTCAGAATAGTTGTATTGCAAATTCCCCTCCCACACCGCTCCACCCCATTCCATGTTGTCATTGCCATCGAGCCGAGCGACAATATATTCAATATTTAGAAATGTGACATAATTTGACCCCGAATGTTAAATAATTGTGTATTTGAGTTTAGTGTTTCGTCCTTTTGTGTGATAAAACTTTCTTTAGTGTATCATTATGGATCAGAGAGATCATCGAGGAGAAGTCAACCAATTGACCACAACCAGTGAATCTCAAGCTCACAAGGTAGGTCGCTTGGCAAGTCCCATACCTGTTCCACCTTTTCGAACATTCTATTTATACAGTCCACTATTTCCATCAGCAAAACCCTTCCAACCGAGGCAGGGCAATTTTGCCACGGAATCGAAGCCTTAACATTTTCTGGTCCTTCGAGCCGGATTTGAACCAGTGACCTATGGATCTACATCTAATTAATAATATTCGGTAAACACAAGTATTCAATTATTACTGGAAATCCAATTTTTTATTTCAATTACTTACATAAAATTTGATTATTTTATATAAGTAAACGTAGATTCGAACTCTCGACCTAGGTATCAGTATGTATTTACATTTAAAACCATATGCGTAGCCAACTGAACCACGGCAGGTATTTTTTATATCGACAAAATTTTAATTTTAAATTCCCAATGTTTCGTAGTATATTTGTTATGAAAGTTTTCAGATTTCGCTTATAGATGTCGTGAAATTAATTGAATCATTTATTTAAATTTAAAAATAAAAATATATTGGATGCAACGTGATACTCAAATACTCAATTAGTTGACACTCGGGATCAAATTATGTCACACTTCTTCGTATCGAAAATATTGTCGCTCGGCTCGATCGCAATGACAATGATAAACAAATTATGTAATGGGGTGGAGTGGTGTGGGAGGGGAATTAGCAATACGACTAATCCGAGTGCATGCATGCATGTTTGTTTACTTTTTTGTTTGTTTGTTTTTCATTAAAATAAATTATTGTTAAGTGTCTCCATTTAGGCTCCAGTGAGATTTGACTGTTTGTATACAGAGCAAAGAAATAAAAAAACAAATTTATGCAAAAATAATATATTTTTAATTTTTTTTGTCTTTTTATCAATACTCTATATTTTTGACTATTTGGACCAACATCATATTGTGTTTGATATATTAGTGGATGTAGGTTAAATTAATATTTGACACAGTACCAACGCCCACGATGTTAAACATAGGAAACAATTTCATTGAAAACGACTGTCAATTTAAGAATGTCATAGTAACCGTTAAAAATCTCATCGTAACTGAAGAGTGTAACAATACAATGTGTAGTTACTTTCAACAGGTAATGTATGCAATTTAAAGTTCAATTAGGAGTCGGTGTTTCTCCGCCACCTCTCTTCCTTCTCGAAGGTGGAGCACTTCGAGACAGGGAAGAGAACGGCGGTCTCGCTGCCCTGGCAGCCGGAGTGCTCAGAATGGCGTGCCCCTGAGCCTGAAGTAAGATGTTGAGCTGCGTGTGAACATCGGAAAGCGTCTCACGAGTCATAGCGTGAACTCGATGATCCGAACGATTGTACATCAAAGCGTTGTTCATCATCAACAGTACGCTGTGTTGAAACTCTTTGGTTGTCCTGAAAAAGAGAAAAATATATGTTGAGGACTAGAAATAATCACAAACAACAGTGTACTACACAATAGGCCGGTGGTTGAGCAGTTTTTGGGTTGGACCAACAATCTACCGAACCTCAATTTGAATCCTGACTCAACTTAAGAATTTACATCCATATGTGAAATGTCACAACGGAATTTCAATAATATTATCATTAATATCATTTATATATTTCAGAATGATTTATATAAATAGAAAGTAAGCCAATATAATAATTTTTTAGTTAACTTACTTTTTCAATAACATTAATAAAATGAATTCTTACTTGATAACACCAATATCAATATTTTTTCTAATGGTTGACAGATCCATTGGTTTCTTGACAACCTGACTATAACCTGGTGCTTGGTCATCTGTTATAGGTCGATGGAACAAGGAAGCATATTTAAGTGTATTCAACCTAAAAATAATACAAGTAAATAAGTTAATTGAAAAAGTCTCATTAATGATCTATCAACATTGCTTGGCCGGTTTTTTTTTGTCTTAAGTGCACTTTACACGGACAAGATTTTCAACAGGGTTCAGGTTTTGAACAGGTTTTTTAACGCGGTGGGAAAAAAAATAGTACATGTTCTATTTTTCAACGCGATTTTGTATGGTTTTTTTGTCGCCGATGAGTTAATATGGCAGCCGTTTGTGTTGTGTTGACTTTGACATTCACGCTATCTTTTGTATATTTGGCATCTCTCGACCAGAGAGCAATGTTTTAAAATAAAAACAAAAAAGTGAAGGTCCAAAAAAATCAAATTGTGTCCAATTCAAGTCAAATGTCGGGTAGTCAAAATGCAAAGTCAAAACAAAGAAAACGAGAGAAAGATCAAACACTGTTGAATGAAACGCGGAACAAGCAAAAAATACGATGTTGTTATTTTTAATTATCGACGAAGTTTTTATTTGGTAGAATTCCATTATAAGTTTTATCTATAATTAAAAGTAAAGACTTTTTGATTCTACATTAATTCTACTAAATGACCATTCTACTAAATGACCAATCACAAGAACCTGTAAGCTCCTCCTACATAATTAATCTATAAATATAAGTAAAATTTGTCAAAATAGTCATAAGCTAGTTAATGCCCTAACAAGGCGAAATAGGCCTATCGCGCAGAATAAAAAATTAATGTAGAATCAAAAAGTCTTTACTTTTAATTATAGATAAAAGTTGTTATTTTTCACATAAACGGCATATTTAATTTTTTCGTAATTGCAATAATATATTCGTCCTTTTCCTCATGACTGAGGATAGCGGCTGTAGTCCGTCGCCACACGTATGGCCGGCCTCCATGCCAATCTGTTTTGGGCTGAACGCAGAGCACAATTGCAATAATAGAGGTCGCAAATAAAGGAGAAAATAATACTCGTGTAAAGCAATTTTTTGAGTAACTTGTATTTTGGATGCTGTTTAAAATGTTGAAAACCGAAGCGTTGAAAAATTTGCTTGTGTAAAGTGCACTTTACAAATTAAAATCAATATGCACGATTAAAAAAAAACATGAATATTGTGGAGTGAAAAAATACCTGCTGTAGGCCAAGAGTATGGCCTTCTTCCACGTTCTGTATTCTCTGTCCTGATCGTGTGGAGCGGGTGACGCAGGAGGTAGATTAGAGCTGGGAGGAGGTGTGGCAGGGGCAGGACTACCAGGAAGAGAATCCATCGGAGTACCAGGACTCTCTGAACGAGACATGGATACTGAAAATTCATATTGCATACAAAAAAATGTAAAAAATGAAACAATATAAGGACATGATTTCTTCTTCATCTATCTTTGCAATTTTAACAATTTATAATCATTAAAATTTCATTAAAAAAAAACGATTTGAAGACTGCCGAAGAGATGGAAGGACAGCTGGACCTCCTAGGATAGCCCACCTTTACAAACAGGACATACAGGACCTAATCTAAGATGAAGAAGGCAAAGTTTTACTAGGTCTTTTCTTTTCTACTCCACATTTCGTGGGGGGCGAAATTTAAATATTTGTCAAAAGATGAATTTGCAAAAAGAGAAAATTTTTAATATATATTATGTTCTTTCTTGATTACCTTCATTCCTGAATCTTCTTATTTGTACTTTCTTATCCGTTGAACCCTGAGAGTTGTCAGAACCAACCTCATCGCTGTATTCCGACTTGTTTGACACAACTCCCTCAACTTCAGCGGGAGAATTGACCACTTCATCCTTTTCCGTCTTTCGACGGGAATAATCACGTTTGGTCTTGCCGGGTTTGTCCTCTTTGATGACTTCGATTGGCGTATCATCGTCTGTCTCGGTATGTGCTTCAGCAATATGTCCCGGTTGGGTGTTCTCATTCGTACTATCTTCAGCACTCTCTGACTGTGGCCTATCCACCTTTTCACATTCCTGTAAAATAATATTCAGAAGGTTCATTTTACATATGAGGGTAAAATTGTAAAGCATTGTCAAAAAAACATAAGTTAGGCTTTTTAGAACTTAAACAGTTGTATGGCATTTGTTTATTTTTATAAAAATTCATCAACGGCAATACCTCACAATTATAAAAATTGTAATACTAAATCATTCTACAACAAGACAGATGTCATAATGTTTGTTATATTTATTTAGAACATAATATTACAAAGAAAATATTTAAAGACAACTGCTTCACTAGACAGTCATAGTAAAATATCGATTTGCTTCACAGATTTCGGATAAAAAAGAGCGCACAGACAAAACTTTGAGGGTCTACTAGTCATCATATTAATAAAATGTGTGTCTATTTGTACATCTGTGTCTGTCGTAGCCACGAAACTATACCTTTTTTCTGGAAGGTTAACTTGTGCACCATATATTTTTGTAAAATATAAAGTGATATGCAGGTAATTAAGTGTGAATAACAAATCAAAATTAATAATATTCATTACCATTTCTGATACAGACTCAGATTTAGAGCAAAATTCACTGGTATTGTCCGTTTCAACTGCAGGTGGACAGTTCTCAAACAAATTTTCAGTAGACTTTCTTTCGTCTAGATCTTTTTTGATATCTGCAACTCGCTGATTCATCTCTCTGTCGCTGCTGTCTTCATCTTCCTCATCTGCTTTACTTGGTTCAACGTCATTCTGTGAAGATTCTTCTTCTTCTTCTTTGACCTTTGGCATATCAGCACTCAGTTCGATGTCCATTGGTTCAGTCTCATCAACTACTACTGGATTTTCTGGTTCAGGTCTATAAAAAAATAAAATATAGATATCACAATAACTTGTTAATTTATGTTTAAATTTAGGGAAAATAAAATTAAAAAATATAAACATTAAATAATAATTCTTTTGATTATAATAATACCCCAGATTATAATCAGTGGAAACTGGAAATTAAAATCAGTATCTATGGATTCCAACTATTTTTTAAATTTATTAAAAAAGGGGGGGCTGGAACTGAAATTACTTTTCTTGTACATGAAAGAAAACTAATGTGGTAGTTATAATTAATTTAAAAACAAAATAAACTAACTCTTTGTTGGTTATCTCACAATCAGTAGTGGTAGTTTCGGCCGTCAAAGGTGGATCTGTTGTTTCTTGCTCCTGAACCGGTGGAGTCTCCAGGATAATCTCCGAACTGCTCGTCTCATTGACATTGATCGGAGACAGCAAAGAATTAATTACATCAGTAGAATCCGACACGCTTGGTGATGCCACGTCTTCTATAGAGGGCAAAGAATTAGAATGGTCCCTCTTCAAGAAGAGGTTCTTTTCAGAGTGCAATGTTCTCGGCAACGATGACTTGTGTATGGATGAGACTGGTGGGATTTCTAAATCGATATCAGAGAAAGCATAGACGTCTTCGGCTTTGATTTCAATGTCGTCTATGTCTATCTTCTCGGGAGTTTTGGCAGTTTCAGCAGGTGGTGGATCTTTAGCTGGAGGAGGTATTTCGTGGGTTTGAACCGGCGCTAGAGGTGGAATCGGCAGCAAAACTTCTGTTGTGGTGACAGAGGGCATATTCCCCCGGTAGTGCTGTTCAATTTCTTGCAGTTCAGATTTGATCTGCTCGATCTTCATCAACTCTGTTTTTGAGACAACTTTGTGATCAGATATGGGCTGAAGCATCGGTGGTTCGTCAGATGTTATTTGTAGAGGCGGTGTAGGCTTCTCAAGTAAGAGT
Organism: Molanna angustata; assembly: GCA_963576475.1. Lineage (NCBI taxonomy): Eukaryota > Metazoa > Arthropoda > Insecta > Trichoptera > Molannidae > Molanna > Molanna angustata. The sequence continues at coordinate 12,417,281 of OY754978.1, read as the reverse complement.
GATAGAGTTGGTGCACCAGCAGAAGGACTCGTTAGTTCTACAAATAAAATATAATTATTTTTGAAAAGTCTAAAGATTATTATCTACATACATACATACAATATAATATCATATATTTTTTTAATTTATCACTAGTTGCATGTAACACATGAGATCCAACTGTCGATGGCGATAGTATGCATAATCAAAGAATACGTACCAAACTACAAACAACACAAATTAATAAATATTTGAAGATATTTTATTTTCTATATAAAACTTGTAGGTATGTTTGTCAGGATAGGATAGTATGGAGGTCAGTCTGTTTTTCCTACACAGAATATGAAAACAGTATGATGGTATGTATGTATGTTTGGAGATTTAAGTATCAAACTATTAAGTCTTCTTACATATTGTGTATAGGCAATTACCATACAAATTGTATGAAGTGATGTCATCACTAAATTCAATTTTTATAAAAATTGTTAAAAAAAATTGAGATGTGCTAATACAATGTTTATATTTTTTATATAAAATTAAATTATCTAGTTGGGGTGTTTCGGCTTTTTTGGATATTTTTAAAAAAAATGGAAATATAGGCAGTTAAACTCATAAATTTATCATAAATAAAATATTTTTCTCAATAATAAATGTTTGAGAAACCCTGGAATTTTAAAAAAAAAAACTAATTTAAGATTTTGTATTTGTCTATCTTTATACCAATTTTCAGCGTTCTAGCTTTTATGGTTTCTGAGATATATGGAAAAATAAAGTAAAAATTCAAAAGTTGATAACCCCTGACTGAAACAAAAATTCACAATTCTGAGTATAAAAGTTTTGTAGGCCTATAACTGTTTATATATTCTGAAAATTTGGGCTCTGTAAATTGAGCGAATCAAAAGTTATAAGGGGGGGACGGACACACAGACACACAAAACTCACATAAAATGTTCTACCCCGAATTCTGAGTAAATCCATGTATGGGAACATATATGCTGCGAGGCCTCTAGTTGGTGTTATTAGCATGCAAAAAGTCCACTACACCATACAAAATTTTCCTTCGTACACGCATCTTGGCTTAATAATGTCGATTCATTAAGAGAATTGAATTCTCATGAACGAATCGACAGTTGGATTACTGACGGTGTTTAATGTGTAGAACTTCATTACACTAGGTATTTTTTAATCAAACAAAAATGAATATGTTTCTACATATATATTTCCCTTATAATATGACGACCGTTTTGGCTGACTAGGCCCTTATCAACTGGTAAACATAGAGTAGTGTCTTTTTCTTATATACTAGACATTGGTTTATTTTACAACTATACAAATTACTTTACATTACAATTATGAAATATCCTAAACAGTTGTGGTATAGCTAATCTTGGGAAATTACTTCTATGCAGGTGTTTTTAAGAGATATAGAATCTTAAGTTATAAACTGATTGTTATTTAACGGTCAGTGTTTCAACAGAATTTACTCTGCTTTTTTGGATTGTTATTAAGCCCAAGTTTCACTCACATATCCAAATGATAATGGTCTTCAATATGTTTTGAATGGAATGATAAAAAATGCTAGCCACTGACAAAGAAAATTAACAGCAAGCTGAAAAGGTGTATAAAAGCAAACATCCAAAAAAGAAAAGATGGCACAGAAAGCACGCATAATAAAGTACAGAAAAGACAAATTTATGTCTGAATAAGAACATTCTATCGCATACATACGGCATTCTGAAGTAGTATAGGCCAGCGGCTTTACTCTTGATTTCAAATCCGACCCCAATTCCGCACAATTTTTCGCAAAGAAACTACCTTTGTTATGGAGCATAAGGCAGTAGATAGGTATGTTTAAATCATAATACAATGGAACCTCTCATAACGAGCACAATTCGTTCCAGAATCTTGCTCGTTATGTGAAACATTCGTTAAGTGAAACTAATTTTCCCATATATATCAATGTAAAACACAATAATGCGTTCATTTATTCAAATAAAATTACATGCTTATAAATTGTTGAAGATCATAACAACCTGGATAAAAACATTTTTAAAAATCGAAACTAGCATATAATTTATTAATTTATGACAAATAATTAATTCTTTTTCACTAGAAAGCTGCCTAGAGACATTTGTTTTAGCTGACTTTAAAATTTGATGAAAATGTGAAATTCTTCGGGGACATTTTTACAAGGGTTATCAAACTTTGCACAAATACAAATGTCTGAACATAAGTTTAGAAAAATGTGTGATCACATGCGACACTAACGTGCTAACGGTACGAGTGCTAAATGCAGACTGACGCAATGACGCGGATGTACTGGCTCACAAATGCGTCATACGTTATGTGACTTCCCCTTTCTGTGTCACTCGTTATGCGAAATTTCGCTCGTTGAGCAAGCAATTTTTTCACATTTCTTTTTGCTCGTTATGCGAATCACTCGTTATAAGAGGTGCTAGTTAAGAGTGGTTCCACTGTAGTAGATAATTTGAATATATGCAGGCGATAGGTAGTAAGTTCTAAACAAAAATTTGAAATTAGAATCGGATTTGAACGTCAAGAGTAAGTTAGCAGATGAAAAGTCAAAAATAGTTGTAAACCTGGGACATGATGGTAAGGTCCTGGACTTTGCAACAGAGAGGTGAGTAGTGGAGCAGCACCACCCGCTCCCGCTCCCATCCCTACAACTTCCCCTACTCCTCCCTCTGCCCTCCTCCAGACCTTCTCCAGCAGCCCCCGTCTCTGCTCCCGTTCCTTGGCCCACTGCGTTCTCCTGGCTGCTATTCGCTCTCTTTCTCGCTTGGCCGCCTCCAAGGAAGCGTTCAACTCGCGGACACGAGTCTCCGTTACTGTATCGGACATCAGCTCCTTTACTTCATCCTGAAAAAATATGTAGTGTTTGTTGGATGTGAGACCCAAAACTTTTAAATAAACAGAAAACATTAGGTAGTATATTTGAAATAATTTGGAAATATATGAATAACAGATTTTCCTGTAAAAATAGAATTCAATTAGGTAATTTAATCAATCAATGATTTTTAAAATTTGATATGTAATTAATAATATAATTAATTTTATGCGTCAAATTAATAATTTATGTAGCTCATAAGCAGAGTGGACAGTAGGGGAGAATTCTCAGACCTATTAAGGATACCCAAACCTGGAGGAAAAGACCAACAAGGAGCTATAAGATATATACCAGGAAACCAGAAGAATTAAGTTTATTAAAATAAGCAGATTGGGCTGGTTGGGGCATTTGCACCGTATGGAAGATCTGGAGCTCCCTAAAAGAGTAAATTTATAATGATCCAGTGGGGCGAAGAAGTGTTCATTATTTATACTCACCCTTGTGGAATAAATTCAGGTATTATAACCAGTTGTATGGCCAATTTGTGTCAATGCTACTATAGCTTAATTAAGGTGAAGCGATACCCAAGTGTATTAACTAGCAACATGTATTTATAATGTGTGGTACGCAAATAAATATGAAAGATAAATATAGTGAGACTGGGAACTATACTCTATAATTAATTAATTTTTTTTTTGTATTAGGCAATTCACCCTGAAAAGAATGCTTGTGCCAATTTAATGTTAACTGTTTATAAGGAAAGTTATTTTTGATCATATGATTAGATTATCTAATTAATAATATAAATTTTGAAATGACAGACAATACACGAGAATTTTGGAGAAACAAAAGATGTTGGATATTAAGTGGAGATGGGTAATCTGTATTTACTTTTGAAATTGGAATTGTTTTTACAGTTGAAAAATACGATAAATTAAATCATTAAATTGGTTGCGCGGGGGAGTGGAATATCAGTCGGAGGTTGGTGGGTGTGTGTTGAGCGTGACTTGAGTCATAAAGGGGCCCCTTAATCCCGCATACATGGTCGCAAGCCCATGTGGATCACCTGTTCAACTCTGATCGCCTGTGCTTGTGGGCCTGGATTCGTGAATCCAGTGAAACCACAATTGCTTTTTTCTTTTGTACCTTAAATAATTATAAATAAAGATTAGATAAAAAAAAGTATTTATTATAACCTTTATTCTGGAAAATGCCTTTGACGTTTCAGTCATCTCTTTTTGCAGTTCTTGTATCCTTTGTTGTGTCAGTTTCTTGACAATGCTTTCCTGGGGAGTTTCTGTCGCTCCATCTGCTGTCCTCTTCTTCCTTCGCGGTGTCTCCACATTCTCCAACAGCAGGCCATACTGTGCTGCACAATTTCTCTGAGAGAACCAATCAGACGGTCGACTGGGGTCAGCCAAAGACTTTAGAGCTCTCGACACTGACATCCAATTCTGATCTCCGCTCCGGATGACCGAAGAAGCCAGACAAAGTTTTTCTTGTGTGCTCCATGTGTCGATTGGAACACGTTTCAATTGGAGACGTTCCTGAATTGAAGTCATCGCGAAGTTCTGAAAGTGAAAGGAATTTGTATTGTTATACTCATTATGTTAATTTAGATTTTTAGACATTTAAATAATACATTGAATGTATGCTAGCATATCTAGAAGTAAACAAATAATAAATATTTTTTTTACATACATAAGTACTTAGGTACATAGGTTGTGAGATGTGAATAGAAAATAGTTGTGAATCATGTGGTGAGTTGCATGTATACATTAAGGCCACACAGGCACTGACAATTTTTAGCGAGTTCTACCCCACATCTTGTACTGAAGTAAAATCGGTGGGGTTCGTCTTGCACAACAACTTGACTAGTGCGACTTGACTAGTACAACTTGACTAGTGCGAAACAGGAAACGTAAGTGACAATACCAATTTTACCTTTTAAAAAAAAATAGACACTAATTTAAAAATCTACAACATTCAAAGCGTTTATATCATATTTAACAATATTTTTGATATATTATACATTAAATTAAACAGATAAGGAGGTATTAATTTTAATCATTAGAATTTTCAAATATTATGTCAAGCTGTAGACAATACTATAATTTATCTCTGTCTTTAGTTTCAAGACGATAATATTAGTATTGGCTGAGTAAATGAGGAAACGCCTTAAACATTTAACTAATTACATTTGAGTGCCTGTGCAGGCTTAATTTTAATTGCATTTTCTGTTAAAAAAAAATCCATACTAAATAATATACTAGCAGTAATTTATGGTGGCGTTTTTGACAGAGACTCTCATGAAGTTTCATAATTAATGTCAGCTAAGTATAGAAGGGTAGTTTGCACATATACTGACTGACTCGAGTTGTTTTCTGATAACACAATGCTGTACATAATGAAGTAAGATATTTGTTTCTCCACATTTAGCTGTCAATAATAATGAAACTTCATAAAATGTCCTAACGTCATAATACCCATCATATGTTGCCGATAGTAGTCAATATATTATGACATCTAAACACAACAATAAGTGAATATTCTTTCTAGATTCAGTACAGAATCGAAAAAATGCGAAAAACTGAACATGTTAACCATTCAAAACAATGAAAAATAAATTATAAATAAAACTGATTTGTTATCATTTTGCAATAGGTATATGTGAGTAAACAATAATTTAACATAACCTCACTTTAAATGTGCAACTAGTTAAAAATCTAATTTCTTGTAAAGGAGAAAATTGTCTTTAAAGTAATGAAGTGCATATTATGTTTTGAGTATAACATTGGCATAAACTCAGTAGTTTAAATGACGATAAATCAAACATCAGATCCGCGGGATATCAACACCGGTATAATGCATGATATGAGGTATATGCGCAATGAAGAAAACAAGGTATTGTTTACAAGTAATTCTCAAAATTAATGTTGAACTTTAAAATACAGAAAGCAACTACAAATTGTAATAATACTAAAAACTCAATGTGATATATATTTTTATTTTGCACTCATTGCTCCTTTGTCACGGATACACAAAAAAATAACAAAGAAGTGCAATGAAATAACCTGTAAATATTCACTATAACATTACACTATTCATTGATTCAACAAAGTAAACGAATGTTTTTTTTGTTTGAATACGTTAAATTAATTTAAATAACAAAAAGTTATTTGAATAACAAAAACATTATTTTGCCGCATTAGACAAAACCAGACAAACGCGATACCAAATGTGACATTAGATTGAAGTGTTGCTAGCTGAAACAATTAAAGATGCCAGAATAAAAAATAACCCTACTTACTTAGGCAGTACAACATATTTCTAAAAATGCCATATCAAAATAATTTTTGTCTTGACAAACAAAATTCCAGAGTATATATTCAACATTCTTGACGATGCTGCTTCCGAGAGGAGTTTGAAAAATATCCAAGCAGATATCGGATACCAATGCAAACCTATGTTACTATTTGATCATACCTTCATGATTTGATCTCAATTTTGTATATTAGAAAAACTGAGAAAAACTGTTGATAAAAAAGTGGACAGGTAATAAATAAAGAGAAAGCAAATATGCTTGTATATTATATAAATTTAATTCACAAATAATTAGCAAATAGTATTTACAAAACATCTGATATATAATATGTATATATAAAGCTTACACAATTAATACAAAATATTATAATGCATATAAAAATCTTATTAAGGCTCGGTTCAACATCATTATCATTCAATCTGTAATACCAAAAAATCAACAAATCCATTTCACAGCTGCCATTTCATGACCAATCCCATTAAAAACCGAAACATATGAATCAAATGATATACATATATAAAAGGTTTTAACAGACACAACTTATAAATAAAAATCATCGTTGTCAATCACTGCACGACAGCGAAACAGAAAGTTGTGCTACATATAAATGAAGGACTGGATGATTCGACACAGTCAATGGACTAGTGAATCATCCACCATGAAACCTGACATGTCTTTTGTTTTGTTTTTTATTTTCTATATTATATGAATTTAATTTTTGATGTCATATTAATTTGTTTTGAGAAAAAGAAAGTATAAAATCATACAGTTAATATGGTCAGAAATAGTATATTCTTATTTTAATACATACTATAATTTAAAATATATATTGAACATAAAGATTAATTGTGATATCATTTAATGATTCAGCGGATATTTTGTGGTAGTTAATGTTAACCATTTTTAACTTATAGGACAGCACTTCCGAAACATGTCGCGAAGTGACTCATAAAAAAAATAGTGGTATATAGCTAATAATAGTCAAAGTCAAAAATAATTAATTGTGATATTCATGTATTTATTTTCCAAATACGTTTATGGTATGTTGTACATTTAATTAATATTATAATGTATATCACATTATGAACCCTTGTTCAACATACTGAAATTTCAAGTAAGTGTTGCCAGTAGGTATATCACAAAAAAAATTCGAACTTGTTGATTTAAAATTGACATAATTGTGATATACTTAGTAGGAAGAATATCAGCAGGCAATAAAACTTATTTTTCCTTATTACCAGTGTTCAGGTCTCGCAACGTCCACAGGAAAACTAAATTGACATTATATAAAACAATCATTAGGACTGTGTTGACTTACGGATGCGAGGCTCTGACACTGACCGTGAAATCCGCTGAAGCATTAGATGTTTTCGAAAGGAGAGTCCTACGCCAAATATGTGGTCCTGTGAAGGAAGGAGATGAATGGCGCATAAAGAAAAATGAAGAACTGTACAAAATTTATGAAGCCCCAAAGATCTCAACCCATATAAGACTGCTTAGGTTGAGATGGGCTGGCCATGTACAGAGAATGCCAAACACGCGACTGCCCAAAAAAATCATGGTTGGTCATCCGGGAGGTAAACGGAAGATGGGGTGACCAAGACTGAGATGGGAGGACGACATAAGGAGAGATGCAGAAAAGCTCCTGCAGGTTCCTAACTGGAGAACGGCGACTGAGGATAGAAGAGATATACTTAGTAAATACAAATTTGAAAATGGCACATTCTTAAAACTTATTGTAATACTTCAGCAAAATTTGAAAATGAAAGAATTGAAATTCAAACACAGATGTCATCTGAATTCGTAAAAAATACACAGCAAAAAAACGATACACAAAAAGGTTTACAAATTGTAAATTGTGATATGGGTACACATTGATATAGCATATTTTTAAATGATTTCAGGTAATCTAAAAACTCCTGCATCCGGCAGTCTATTTAGTTTAATAATGGTAATTTTTTTATAATGCTGTTATATTTCTACACTAATTGGTTTCAGATATAATTGGGTGTTCTAGATATCAAATTAAACAGTGGTGCATTGTAAGATTGCAATTATAAGGCCATAAGAGCTTGACAAGAGAATCGAATAACGCTACACAACATCAAACGTTGATTCGTTGAAATTGGTTTGATTCAAATAGAGTATATCCAAGTAATAAAAATTGATTTAAGCAAAGGTGACTTCCCTTGGCGAGCTCTACTATGGATGGATGCAGGCTGAATAGTATTAAATAAAAAATATATAGCAATAAACCATGGGGGTATAACAATAAACATATTCTAAAAATCAGTATTTAACACAATCTATAGTTAAAAACCATTTATATCATTACAAAAATATATTTCTAATATTTATGCCTAGCTTTTGAATGAAAAAAAAAAGAACTAATCATAACTCACCTCACCCCCACAAAGTTAAACTTAGATTGATAAATAAAGAAAATAAAATTATAGAAACCAATAGACCATCACATTTAAAACCTTTGAAAAATATCTTGAATATAAACATTATTAATAAAAAATAGGTACCAACATAAACATATTTTATTAGAACATTAACTATGTATTTTTGATTGATAATCTTAAACAAAACATAAACGTCTTTCACATTGAAAATGTTAATATTCTTAGTAAATTCTTCCTACAATATCATATTAAATATAAATTACAAAATGATATAAAACATTAAAAAAATAACAAATATTATGATTTCAATTAGCAGTCTTTTTCCATTCATCGGGATAACTTCACACTTCTCCAACAAATATATGTAATACATATGTGTGTATATGAATATATTAAAAAAATATATGAGATTAGGCCAGACTGGACATTAAAAGAAAATTAAAGTAAAGAGCAAAACGAAATGCACATAGCTGTAAAAATTAATAGAAAAATAGTAATTCAAAATTTGTTGAAAACACCACTTAAACTGACTTTATATACTTTTTTGACCAAACAAAAAACTTATCAATAGAGATATTAAGTAATATGGCAACATGAGTTAATAGGATATATTTTAATTAATGGTTACATCATTATTAGTCTCAAAAAAATATTTTTTAAATGTATAAAAATATGAAGTCTATGTAGTCTTTAAATATAAGTACAACTGATTTGTAATTAAAATCATCAAACATATCTTTTTATATTTACACTAATAACTCAATTGAAAATAAATATATTGGCAATAATTTAATTTTCATTTATTTTAATATTGCCACACTGCCACAGACCCCCTGTAGTCCGGAACTTTTTGAAAAAGAGTACCTTGTGATCCAACAAATTACATATAAAAATGGTGATTCTATATGAACTACAAAACATACGATGTGGAATTTAGTAAATTATACAGCACAATAGACAGCATAGGCATATCGGATTACAGGAAGCGCCTGATTAGACAGGGGCCAGATTACCGAGGGTCCACTGTATATGAAGAACATCAACCAATGTCGAAGAATACTGTTTTCACAAAGGAATTTTCACTTAATATCAAATTCTCTATTGATTATATCAATCTTATATATTTTTAAGTATGTATAAATGAATGTCATTAAATATTGGTGTCTGAACTAAAAACAATTACAGTCAAACCAAATAAAAAATATTGTCCGACCAAATAAAAGAAGAAGTTTAATTTTACTGGCGTCTCCATATTTTTGAGATTGTGTTTCTCAAAAAAAGGGTTTAAAATAGTTTTCAAAAAAAAGTTGTAGATACCTACAGCATTTCTTTTGATATTACTGTAAAAATACTTAAAATGAACAACTTATTTTCAAATATACAAAATACTTATCGAATACATATTTACATAAAAGTTATTGAAATATATTAGATATAAGCATATAAATATTAGCTATGAATCAAGTATCTAAAAAGCAAATTATATAAATGGTATGATACATATTTAACATATACACATACAAGTTATTCTCGATTATAGAGATACCATGTTAGCATTCAGCCTATACACAATTTAAGATATGAAAGTTTTTTCAACCTTTTATAAATATTAAATACTTCCTTTGACATTTTTACTTTAAAAATATTTATGATATCAATGCGTCGAACTATCACATTTTATAAGCAATCTTTTCTACTCAATACATAAAAGCAATCTAAATTATCACTTGTAGAGTCATACTATTTACATTTTTACAGTCTTTTTACGCATGCATCTTTTTATGCATGACCACTTCACTCAGTAAAGGATTTTATTTTCATTTTGTAAGATACAATTTGAGGTTGACTGAAATTCCAATTCACAGATCAATCAGAATGTGTTAATTTGATGATATGTTATCTACTAAAAAATATATTATCTCAAGATGTCGGCCTTGAGGTGACAATAAAAAAATGCAAATTAACAGGATATTTTTTGTCCATTAGTCAGATAATTTATCTATTTATTATAATTTATATCTGATCCAGGGACACTAACCAATATAATTACTTCTTCTTTTAATAAATCAAACTTTTATCTCTTGCATAGAACTTGCATCAGAAATAGATCAATTTTGATTTTATCTTTATAATGACAGTTATATTTCTTACACTGATACATAATTTTTTTTTTAAAAAGACAATGTTCTTATGAAAATTTGTTTTTTACCTATCAACATATTAATTTGAATATGAAAATGAAAGTACTCATATGAATCTTTAAATAAAATGTATTTGTTAAGTACAAGATAGTAAAAAACATACTATAGTTTGGCCACAGCATATAATATATAATATCCGTATATAATATCCGTAAGGTATTATATACTCTTTGGGCCACAGTTGACTATGGTATGATTGAAAAACTAAAGCAAAAATTACATAATAAATGAAATGCGAAAAATGTGGGTTCGTTGATATCAAAATGATGGTCACCGTATTGAAGAGATTGATGACGGGTCGCATATTTTTATGATGAAATCATACCAAAGTCAATTTTGGAAACACTATAATAAATGATAGGATTTATAAAAAAGACAGGATTACAAAAAACATCATAACCAAAGAAAATATTTACTTGGTCCCTATTAATAAAACGTGATTAAAAATGATAATTTTTTGTACATGCACTACACATAATATAATTGAAAATGGGTAATACTTTATCTGAGTGATAAAAGTGTGTTAATCAAACTCATACATAATGGAATTTAGCTGGATTTGTACAAAAATCCCTGTTTTTTATTTGTTTTCTATGTGCTGCAAAATATAAAAACAAATCTTCGATGTGTAAATTTTAGCACCACAGATGCATTGAATGCAAAATAGAACTGATTAAAATAAATATAAATGCACAGCATACTTTAAACAAGCAAAATTATATAAACTATTCGTTGAAATTATTGGCAATAAATATTACAAAATATCATTGTACATACATCTACATTAACAGAGAAACTAAAGACAAACTATTATTACTCACATGTAATTTTACAAAATTGTATGATGTTCTGAGACAATGGCTGATTTTATTTATTTATTTAAACTGCTTTTCGGGTAACGGGTAATTTAACACTCACCCAAAAACAAATTTATCACATTCTTGAGACGTACAATATTTATCGTCTCACAGGTCCAGACTGAAAACACAATTAAAAACCATGTCTCCATCGGGAATTGAACCCGGGACCTTTAGTTCACGAGTCAGATGTCTAACCAACTGAGCCAGAGATCCACAATTTTTTTTAGAAATTTTCCTGAATATGTTATTGATCCTCTGACAGCTTTATGACATACACAAATAAATGTTAAAATGTAAAATAACATCATCAATTGGATGAGTGTACTTTTACCTAATTTTGTGTTATCGTCTCAATTTTATGTATTTTTATTTGCATTTATTGCTTATGATTTATTTAAATTTTTGATAATATGCTCCTGTTCTCTTTTTGAGGTTAAGTAATTTACAAACTACCTTAATGATAAAATATATAAATGATATTTTTACAATATATGAACAAATGATGTTTATGTAATTAAAAAAAAACTTCAACAATAACACAGTGAAAACCAACATGAATACTAAGATGATAATATTATATTGATATATTTATTAATAATATAACAGTAAAATACCAGCTGATAAGAAAACCAACATAAAATACAACAGTTTATTTTAATTTAATTCAATGAAAATTTGACTGTATTTAAAGTCAAATCCTTTAAAAAAATGAATGAAAATTAATTCACTAGGTGATTAATTTTCATTCATTATTGTATTTGATATGATGTATGGAAAATGTGACATCACATAAAAATACAAACCAAAAACATTTAATTTGGACATCACATTAAATTAATATTAAATTTAAAACTAGAATACAAAAAAGATTATGACATTTTAAAAAGATTCAATATTGAATATTATCGATTATTTCATTCATTTTCTCAATATTAACTCTAATTTAATATATTTCATTGATATAAATTGTGTATAAAAAATACAAAGAACAACTTTGTAAATAATTAATGTCGAACTTGTCTTTCACTTTCTATGATATCTGTGAAGAAAGAACTAGATTATGTTTAATTCAAAACTGCACTTTGTGGTTATGTTGGTGTGATTGCATTTGGTGAAGTTATTTCTGATAAATCTACACAAATCGTTAAAAAAAGTTCTGGTGTTGCAATTGTCAGTCGCTAAGTCCTAAGTCGCTAAGTCGAAATCCTAAGACAATTATTTCCAGGGCATTTAATCTCACTACGAGGTGACAGTTCACCCGATCTTGCTGCTTGCGACTTCTTTCTATGGGGCTACTTAAAGAGTAAAGTCTACAAAAACAAAACGAGGACAACCGACGAACTCAAAGCTGCTATCCGACACGAAATCGCGGAAATTCCAAAAGAGATGACGACGAGAGTAATGCACAACTTCCGAGTGAGGCTTCAGTCGTGGTGTATAGACAATTATGGTCGCCATTTAAGTGATATTATTTTTAAGTAACTGAAACTTTAATCATTTAGATATTTTTTTACAATAAATGGCAATGATAATTCTTATTATGATATACTAAAAGTTTGACTAAAAACTATTACGTATTTTTTTAATAGCCCTTCAAATTGAGGAGTTATTTCTGCCACTCCCTGTATAAAACAATTATAAAGACATGTATCATTCTATCATACTAGTTGCATGTAACACATGAGATCGATGGCGATAGTATGTATAATTGAACAATATGTACCAAACTATAAACACCTAAAAACAAATTTATAAATATTTTGTTTTATATATATATAAAACGTAGATATGTATTTCAGGATAGGATAGTATGGAGGTAAGTCCTTTTTTCTTACCTAGAATATGAAAACAGCATGATGGTATGTATGTATGTTTGGAGATTAAGTATCAAACTATCGAGAACCCGTAGATATTGTGTAGTGTATACTGCCTTACAAATTGTATGAAACAAATACAAATTGTTTGGAAATATATGCAGTTAAACACATAAATTTAGTATAAAAAAATGTTTTTCTTAATGAAAAATGTTTGAGAAACTCTGGAACTTTTTCAAAAACCAATTTTCTACTAATTTTCAGCGTTCTAGCTTTTATGGTTTTTGAGATATATGGAAAAATAAAGAAGAAATCCAAAAGTTGATAACCCCTGACTGAAACAAAAGTTCAAAATACTAAGTATAAAATTTTTGTGGGCCAATAACTAACTATATATTCTGAAATTTTGAGCTCTATGCATCTGGCGGATCAAAAATTATAAGGGGACACACACAAACACACTTAATGTTTTACTGCGAATTCTGAAACCCATGTATAGAACATATATGCTGTGAAATAGTATCATACCTTCATGCTGCAAAGCCTCTAAGTTGGTGTTTTTTTACTTCAAAATTGGAAAAACTGTTCAAAAACTCTACTACGGAATAATTAAGATTAATACTATTGATTCATTAAGAGAAATAAATTCTGTTGAACGAATCAACAGTTGGATTAAACTAAGATTGTTTTCTTTTAAAATTTCTTATTATTAAGTTTTAAATATGAGATTAGAGGAGCTTAATTGGAGATATGGCAACACGATTTAGTTTATTGACTGACTACCAGTCATACCAACATTACCATAGAGTGCACTTTATGTGAAACGCAGAATATGTGTGAAATTATTGTATATAGTATAGAATATAATATGTAGAATTTCAAATAAAAAATTACATATTTTATGGACCAAAAGATTAACTAGAACAGTAATATAATGCCCAAAATTCTACTACAAACTGTAAAAAAGTTTAATGAAATTAAAATTTTAATGCAAATTTTTCATCTTAAGCAAATTGTTTCAATATAATATTTATTAATGAATAAAAATATTTAATATTTATGTAATTAAATAAAATTAAAATTAATTTAAAAATGGATTTCCACTCTGTTAACACAAAAACTTTAGAATCATTAATATTTATTACTCTGCCCAGTCATTTGAATTATTTTATTACCCTGGCCATATTGACCCATACATAAACTATTGTATGCTGAAAACATTGATTCTGCAGGAGAGAAATAAGTACAATGATTAAGGTATAATACTAGGATTTAAAAATAATTAAGCATAAATATTCATACTAAAAGTTTTTGAAATTCTGAAGGAAAATAATCAAAAATATTTTAATTTTCAATATACAATAGTATATGTTGTCATGTAGATGCAATTTTTTTATATGGCAATCTCATAGGTTTTTGCATTGTGTAGTACTATACTTACTCCTTTTCTTATAATATTATTTCAGTACTATAATGGAATGTTTATCTAACATTTGCATAAAAATAAATAATCTTATTATATTACAAATAATTTTATCCATACACAAACCCAGGCACAAGAAAGCTGTTTTCTTTTTATTTTTTGTCTATTCTTTATCTATGCAAAAAAGCGCAACTACCAACGTAACAAAAAATATTTCTTGTTCAATACGAACAAGAAATAGAATTTCTTTCATTAAAAATTTTGTATACAAAAAATAAATTTATTTGGCCGTATTCTTTGGAAAAAAATAGACATAATTAAGCCCACTCTTGTGTAGGCTTCCTTGTTTGTCACGCAGTTGCGCCCAGCAGTCTTTCATCGGCTGACAGATCATCACTCTCAGATTCAGCCTTGTCTTTCTTTATTGAACGATACCGCACCTAAAAATGAAAGAGAAAATTTACAATGAGAAAAAACGGTAGTTTAATATATCAACTTTGGAATAGTAAAATGATGGAACCTCACAATCAATAACTATTCATCTCTCTATGCGCTGATGAATTTTTTCAAAAATAGAAGGTAAAGAATAACTCGGTTGATTTAAATCATTTAACTTATTTTATGTGTAAGTTCATTCTTATTTTATTAAGCCTCATAATTTGTTCATAATGTTTGCATTCATAATTTTTGGTTCTGTTTGACATTAACTGTTTACAGCAACATTATTACAGAATGTTTGTCTTGACACAGGTTGTTTATCAAGTGGGGCATTGTAGGGACAAAAATATTTATTGTTTATTCTATAGTTGCATTTTTTTTTATTTATAATAATTATTAAAAGAGCTGATTGGCTCAGGGCAATAATTTATATTTAACATTGTAATTTTAATATACTTATTAGTTTTTCATATAAAGCAACACTTTACTTCAGTTCTTGATACAAAGTCTGGTTAACAATATATTTATTTTATGTACAGAAAGATGAATAAATAAAATAAATGTGCATTATACATATATAAAGTACTTTCAGTTTTTATTGGTGCCTCATTTTTTATTTTGTACATTAATGCTGAGTATATATAAACACTAAGATGGAGACCTTGGGAAAACAAGAGAGGCGTCGGAAGGCCTCAAAAAAGATGGTCCGATGACATAGCCGCTGTGGGGGGTAAAGATTGGCTGCAAGCAGCAACCGACAGGAAGAAATGGAAGGGTATGTAAGAGGCCTATATCCAACAGTGGAGGACAGAGGGCTGAAGAAAAATAAGATATATAAGCATTATATGAACAAATAAAATAAAATAAAAGTTTGTGGCGAGAATTCGCTTTCACAATAACAAGCAATTAAAAACTCATTAGGGGAGGTCGACGACCGTCAATTGTTTCATAAACAACAATAAAACTTTATTAATAGTAATTTACCCTAAAAACTCCCCAGCAACTGGAAGGGTCGATCACTCCGTCACCATCTAGAAACCTCGTCAACAGAGGGTATATAAACAAACCTCACAGCACAATATGACACTTCGTTTTTCAACCTGGTACCTCTCGATTCGCTCTACACTCTCGACTTTCGCTCTCGTATTTTGACCTTCGCATTATTAATGTTTATTCTTGTAAAGTGATTAATTTGTTGTTATTTGTATTTCTTTATTATCGTGGATTAAATTGTGCACAGAATACAAATACGTAAGTTGTATCTATACGTTTTTTATTTCCTCACTGTATTTCTGTTCCCCCTGTCCAAATCTATAGTTTTCTGAACCCTTAGTTTCTTGTATTGTAACCTGACGGAAGATAGCTGAGTAACTTACTCAGGCGGACAAGAGATTGACCTGGTGACCCCATTTAATATAAATCGCCCTCACGTCACATCGAGAAACTCTTCAGGACTCTAGTTCAAAACTACAATCCCTTCAGGAGTCTATTACGATTATCAGACTTTACGGAGTCAAGCCAACAGTCTGATAATTCTCTAGAGTAACCTAAAACTCACAAACGGCTAAACTGGTTAATCCAAACGGCCACACATTAGGTTTACTCGCATTGGGTACACATACACCCAATCGGCTACATTGGTAACCCCTCTGGTTACCACTAGCTAAAAGTTATATGAATAAAAAGTCATTTTATACTCAATATTTTTGTGACTATAACAATATTTTGCAGTATCAGTGCCAAATTAGAATATTTGA
Source organism: Molanna angustata (assembly GCA_963576475.1). Classification (NCBI taxonomy): domain Eukaryota; kingdom Metazoa; phylum Arthropoda; class Insecta; order Trichoptera; family Molannidae; genus Molanna; species Molanna angustata. Next base: position 12,400,228 of record OY754978.1, on the reverse strand, counting down.
TCAACATTCTGGGAATAAAATATTTTTTGTAAAAGTAAACCTATCTGTGGCTTTACAACCTAGGGGGGCAAGTCTGGTCAACCAGCGAAATCAAAACCATCCATGTTTACCCATATCATGGATATAATTTATCACATGGAGTTCTATAGCATCTTAAAATATGGGTAAACATGGATGGTTTCGATTTTGCCTGTTGACCAGACTTGCCCCTCAGGTCGGGTCTTAACCTCCTGCAGAGCCCATCTTTATTACTGTCAGTCTTGTGATCTATTACGCCAGTTACAGATGCTGATATTGTTTGCATTCTTCACTACTCAGTCCAGTCATCGAAGCTTCGGCCTTCCAATTCTTCTTCGTCCCCCCAGTGCACCATTCATAATTCATTCTCTGGATATGTCCAGCCCATCTGAGTCTTCCGATTTTTATTTCACTCAAGATGGTAGGATCCTTTTACAGATCATACAGTTCTTGGTTTATCTAATACGTCACTCTCCGTTATCACAAAACGGACCATAGAACCTTCTCGGTACTTTCCTCTCAAAAGTTTCCAAGACTCTTTCATCAGTTTTAGTGATTGCCCAGCATTTTGATCCATATGAGAGTATTGGCCAGAGAAGACTCTTATAGAGAAGGACTTTAGTTTTTCTGGTGAGGTCATGAGACTTCATGTGCCTCTGCAACCCATAGTAGCACCTGATAGCAGCCACTATTGGACGTTTGATTTCAATCAATACATTGTTGTCGTTTGTCACCATTGTACCAAGATATACAAACCTGTACAAAAGTAACATTCACCACAAAACTCGCACAAAAGTAAATACATATATATTTATAATACTTACCTTTGTTTTTATTTTTGTGGTGTCAGGATGTGGACGATACATTAGGAAATTATCCGTTACCCAAAACATTAATATCTGAAATAAAAAATACAATTCACTTGAAGAAGAAAATGATTCAATACTCAATGATTCAGGAATCACAGAGAAATTATTAATATAATTGTACATAATATATCTTATCAAATAAATAATGAGTTCAATAGTTTACATAAGTACAAAGACATTTAACAATAACCTAAATTTTGCATTCAGTATCTGACCTTATAAATTCTACAAAATATGTACATTACTATAGCATATTACGCAATAATTATGTAACTAGTACATATCTTATTGAATTATGAAATAGGTACTCAAATATTTATAAAAAATTTAATAGTTATGTTAAATTTGTTGAAAAAAATTAAATTGAATTTTTGATAAACAAGAACCATAATATATCATCCATAGAAATATTTTAAAAAATTATCTCGAAAAAACTAGACCCTACAATTATCTTATTTGGCGAGGCAAATGTCTCATCATTGCTTGCCATATATATATATATATATATATATATATATATATATATATATATATATATATATATATATATATATATATATATATATATATATATATATATATATATATATATATATATATATATATATATATATATATATATATATATATATATATATATATTTTAATTTTATTTTTACATAGTATTATTAGACATAAAACAGCATAAGTAACATAACAAGAATTATAACAACAATATATATATATATATATATATATATATATATATATATATATATATATATATATATATATATATATATATATATATATATATATATATATATATATATATATATATATATATATATATATATATATATATATATATATATATATATATATATATATATATATATATATATATTAGTACATTAACAAAGTAGGTACATTTTTTCATGTAAATTTGTCAGAGTTGTACGCTGTATAAAAAATATTGACACGTTGGACGTCCAACTAGGTGAACCTGTTTTAGGACGTCCGATAGGAATAGTTACTATAGTAGCAATAACCAACACAACACAACACACACATACAATAATGATTCTAAAACTAAGGTAAATTTAACAAATTTTCAGGTCCAATTAAGTTAGAAATGAAGTCAATTTATTATTTGATTTATCTATACCTATGGATATAAACCAAACAATTATTGTTTTTTTCAGCACATTTATAAAAGAAATACTTTAAAGCAGATCTACAGAGAGTATTTCGTCAATAGAATCTATCCCTCAGAATATATAAGAACCACTCGCCAATTTAACGTGGTGCTCAATCCATTTGAATGCTTAAATCTGTTCATCGTAGTAATCTTTGTGTTTCTCATTTATATCAACCGTTTCAGTTATTTAAAATTAAATTGTACTTACATTTACAAAGAAGGGTATTATCAACATTATCACAGCAACCTCCAGTTTCTGGTCGGTAACTGGTGACAAAACAAGATTTGTAACACCAATCTTTCCAAGGAACCAAACCGATATGGCCATAGTTAATTTCATAACTATCATTATAAGGGAATACAGAAGACATTGACAGCCCCAAGCGCAAGCTGAAGGTGGTTTGCCTGTAACCAAAACAACTCAAAATGTAGGGAAAGAGAACCATAAATAAATATTAATAGGAGATCGAACATTACTCTGGACCATATGTTTTTTAATTGCAATAACCGGTCTAATATCAGTGGTTTGTATCAATCCTTTATCGACACTGTTCATACATCTTCAATTAATATCTCCCACCAGTTATCTCTTAATAATTCAAAAATATATGTCTTGTTGTTAAAATTTCTAAAAACTCACAACATCGAACTGTAACTTAATCTTGAACTTTTTAATATTCTTCTAAAACTGCTCCTAACCCTTCTTTTATATATATATATATATATATATATTTTCATCCAAGGCATATAGCACTCTAAATAGGGTGAATTGCCATATAAAGAAAAAAAAAAAAGATCGAATATTAACAGGGCGTACTACATACTTCATCAATATATTCAAATATTCGTAACAAAATTAATCAACGTATTTTGTACTGGAAAACAAAGATTCAGAAAAAAATTGTGTCAGATCTTGCTCTCATACAGGATTGCATGACGCTGTTCAAATTTTTTGGATATCGGGCCCGACAACCTCTTCGTGCTATCTTGTATTTGTATGCTCACTGAAACTCGTGCCAGCAGTTGAATGTAGTTATAGACATTCAAAAATAGTTCTTAATATATAATTTCTCAATTCAGTGATTAAGGTCTGTAAAGTATTCACGATTGGGTGCACTCAAAATTTTCACTGGCTGTTGATAAAAATAATGCATGACAACAAAAAGTTTGTCGACGACTATCGCTTATAGTTGCCTCATGTAGAGTACCGAAAATTACTCCAGCTTCGATCGGGTTCCACATCCAATAGCGTGAACAGAGGAACCGTTATCTGATAAAAAAAATGGGTCTTGATACCCGAAAATTGGAAACTGGCTCAGAGAGTACATTTTTTCAACAATGGACAGTCGTTTCATTCACTAAATTTCAGAATTTTCATTTCCATGATTAATTTTTTGTCAAAAGGTTAATTATATACACTTTTACACACAGTTGGTGTGTTATTTAAGGTAAGGGTTTGATCCCCAGCCGAGAAATTTATTTTAAATCATTTCTCACACAAATATTGCTTCTCTGCAGTGGAAATACTGGTTAGTTGGAAGAAATAAGCTCACCACTTAAGAAGGGTGCAAGGAAGTGATTTCCTATTATTATTACTGATCATAATGTGGCAAAGGTAAAAAAAATCATTGTAGAGTATTTGTTGTGTTCAAATATCTTAAAATTGGATTATTGAACAGCAGGCATCTTAAAAATTGATTCACGGTTAATGCAATAGAGTCTCTTAAAAACCCTTCTGTAAAGTTTATTTGACATAAATTCGTGTTGGTAAATTGGAAAAATACATAATTAGCCAATATAAGTTTGAGGTTTTACAGTAGTTTATTATTCTACATGTAATCTATAAAAACTTTTATAAAATAAATTTTATTACATAAATATAGGTATACTTATTTGCTAAACATAGGTATTTATATAAATTGCAAATAAAATACAAATGACCATGTAAATATTTTGAAACAAGATAATTAGAGTAAACAGCAATACAATTTCTAAGCATGACTTTACATTATTTTATATATGTAACTAAATTCTTTTGTACATTGATAAGAAACTAAATACTATATATGCTTTTAAACCATAATATACTTTCATTTAATAATAATAATAATAATAATAATTATTATTAATATACTTTCATTTGACATTCAAAAGAATACATTATTATTGGAAAACTTTAAATTGCCTTGTTTTTTTGAGAGTTCACCTCAAAGCATATTAATTTACGATCATAAAGTGGTCATATTAATTTACGAGAAACTTGAGCAAAACATTATTTTTCATCTTGTAGCAGATGGGTCGATGGCAGAGCGGTTAGCGCGCTAGGCTAGTAATCCAGTGATCGCGAGTTCGAATCCTGCCTAGACCGATTTCGTTCACCTATAGCACAAGCATTTATTTGCTTATTTTAGGGAACGTAGGAAGATGTATATGTACTTGTTTAACAAGGACATATTCGTTATATCTATAATTAAAAGTAAAGACTTTTTGATTCTACATTAATTTTATTCTGCGCAATAGGACTATTTCGCAGAATAAAATTAATGTAGAATCAAAGTCTTTACTTTTAATTATAGATATAACTTATAATGGAATTCTACCAAATAAAAACTTCATCGATAATTAAGGACATATTCATTTAAAAAAAAAAAAGTAGGTTTTGGAAACCCGTTTTTTTTACTATCGGGAAGTGTGCCCCTCCCGTATGTGATACTGACACTGGATATTAAATACTATAAATTAATCAAATAAACTCACCATATTCACCAAAATTAATCATGTGATAGCCATAAATTCTTGCTAACATCTGCGCTAATCTGATCCCAGCCCAGATTATAAGTAAACCCAGAGTAGAGTCTAATAAAAAGTTTATAATATACCTGAAATATAAAAGTACAAGCAGTATTAGTACACACCACATTTTATCCATACAAAAATGTTCCTCATTTGATTCATTAAGTTTTCATAATACATACATTGGTTATTATGTTTTCGTTATCCAATTTAAGTATGCCAGTTTATATTGTTTTTTTTTATTAACCGTTTCAGTGCTGATCCCGAGACGTTATCGTGATGATCATGTGCTACACCAGTGCGGATCACGATAGGTTAACGTGATGGACAATGCTCCACTTAAACTCGCTGTAGAAATCTTATTTATCGACATATCCAAAATATAATAATTACATAGTGTAGCTGAACCATTTATCTAAGTGAATATGATTTTAAATTTTTTTTAAAAAAAATTGGTAGATGGCGGTAGAGTGTTTACTTTTTGTCTATTTCATCCCGAGACGTAATCGGGACCCGCACTGAGATACCGCTTTGTATGGATATTAATGTTGCATATAACCCATCCCATATAGCCAATTCCAGTCGCCGTGTCGACACGTGTCGACACGGTTTGTGTCGAAACATTGTATTCTAGTAACATATTTCAGTCGCCGTGTGCACACTGTGTCGTAACGGCGACTAGAAATGGGGAGGAGTGGACACAGTAACATTCGGTCACAATGTTCCGACGCCGTGTGGTAACATTGTTACCAGTTTGCGACCGCATTTAGTTCATCATTCGCTCACTTGCTTTCAACTCGTTTGACATTTATGCGAGAATGATAGATAAAAAAACAATACAACACCGCCATAAAAGTTTGTCAAGTGTTTATTTTGAATATTGCTAAATATGACTTTATAACGTTTCATTTTTAATGGGAAAAGAAATTCATTGTGTAATTTGTTAAAATAGGTTGAAATTAACCAACGGGACACCATGTAATCGTAATTTAAACAATAATAGCGAAATATTTACTATATTTTCACTAAACAAATCATGCATTTAGAGAGTTCAGAAGCTTTTGTTTCAATAAATAAAAAATTATAATACTAAAAATTAGTTATATAATCAACAAAAAGCATAAAATTGTGGTGAATAATAAAACAAAATTGTATTTGACATAAAGCATAATGTGTCGCAATCTAGTCACAAAGTTACCACACAAAGTCGACATGTGTCGACATGTTTCCAGAAGTAGTAACAAAGTTACCGAATTTACAAAATGGCTTCACGTCCTTTTTTCTTTCAGTTATTCTCAAAGTTTTAGAAACTTCACAACATTATTTATTTATTTGTTTAATAATACGCTAACAAGAACATTTACAACAAAAATATAGCAAAAAAATATTATGAACGATTTTTTTTAGACGAAGAAAGACTTAAATACACAAGAATAATTCAAATAGGTTTATTTTGGATGCTCGAACATACCTAATATATGAAAAAAACGTAATAACCCAATCAAAAAATGCACACCTACCTAAAATGGAGTATTATTGATTTTTGGATGGATGAATTGAGAACTATTATTGGAATTACAAATCCAGATTTGCAAATTTCAAAAATATGTGCAAATTGGCTGTTAAAAACTGGATTTTTTTTCGTTCTTTTTAAACAATATCACCTTAACTTTTTTTTAATAAAAATTAAATTTACTAAGAATTGAAATATTTAAGATTTCTTCATCTTTCAAATTGAATTCTGGCTAAATGACACGTCCTATAGCAAAATTAAAACTACTTTTCGTACAAAACGAGGACTAATATCAAACTTATTTCATACTAGATAATAAGTTAGTAGCGAAATAAGTTAGTAGAAACATTTTTTTACTACTAACAAAAGTTTATTACTAACAACATACAAAATTTATTTATAATTTTCGCGAATTTCGCACTTTTTTCGCGAATAACGCGAATTTTGACGTTTTTGTAAAATATCACCGATTTTTTATCATTTTTACGTAATTTTCGCAAAAAAAATGTTATTTAGGATGACAAAGTTCTATTTGTTTCTAATTTTTCAAACAATTTTAATTTTAATTATATAAATTATTTAAGCATATTATCTTTTTTAATGCAAATAGAACTTGCAATTCTAAACTTTTCTTAAAAAAATAACACCGCTTTCATAAAAAATAACACCGACTTCTTAAAAATAACACCGGTTTTTTTTAAAAATAACACCGCTTTTCTATAAAAATAACACCGCTTTCCCAAAAAAATACCACCGATAAATTCAGTGATTTTAAAAATAGAGGCATTTGGGCAATTTTTTTTTTGAAAATTGAGGCAATAGGATTTTAAAGATAGAGGCGCGAAGCGTCCCAATTAAAAGCCGCGGAGCGGCAAAAAGGCTTAGGCCGCGGGAGCAGAAAGGGGCGAAGCCCCTAGTATAATATACAATTCAGTTGTTTTTACATTGCGAACATATGAACACTCCGAGAGCCACGACTAAATGATTAATAATAATAGATTTATTTTCTTCACAAAAAGACCTAAAGGAAAACAAATAGGTATCTCTGATTATAAATAATTAAAAAAAAATACAGATGTAATAATAAAGTATGAAAATATAATGATGTAGGTATTCGAGGTATCATGTGAAGTGTTCAAAAAAAATAAATTATTTCTATTTGTCAAACTAAGTAGGAAAAATTCCTGTTTTGTTAGGCAATCAATACACATTATTATTTATTTATTTACTTCAAGCGATATTTGATTGATTCAAAACAAGAACATGACATATAGATATTGATTTAGGGAATGTAGGAAGATCTATATGAAGATACTTATTTAACATTGACATATTCATTTTTTTTAAAAAGAAAGCAAATCATGAAACGACACATCAGATAAATACGAATACGGTTTTAGGTGAACTAATTAAACATTGTTAGAAAGGTATCATAAACTAAGAGCACATTTCGCTCATATATTTGGAAATTAAATATTTAAATAGGTAAATAAAAATACTAGGGTTTTGTAAATTAATTAACTTTTTCACTTTTCTGTAGAAAGTCGATGAGTGATGGAATCGTTTTGGTTGTTTGCTCATAATGAATGCAATTTTGATGACAATACGTGGCACTCTATCGAAACAGTTTGAGAAGTTATGACATTTTCTCTACATTTAGCATTGTAATGATCGCGACTAGAAGTGTGGTAACAGTGTCGTAACGTTACCACACATTGTGTGTAGATTTAAATATTCTGGTAACAATGTTTCCACACTGTTACCACACGTTACTACACATTTTCCCAAAGTGTACACTAGTCGCAAACTAGTCGCAAAGTGTATAGAATGAAAGTCTACACAATGTGTACACTTTGTGTCGACACGGTGTCGACACAAAGTCCACACTTTGCTACCGATTTTTTTCGGTCACAAAGTGTGGTAACTGTTACCACACTTTCAGACACTGCGACTACTTGTGACTACTTTGAAAATTTTGTGACCGAAAATGGCTATATGGGATATCCGAGGTCGTATAGATTGTGCGCCGGTTTAGAAAAATATTTATGTTCAGTTTTTATTTAGTATATATGTAAAAACAAAGTATTTTGCTGTAAATTTATATGTTTTTGTTTATTTATTTATTTTGACAATAAGAGCATTATTAACTAATATGAACGTAAAACAATGAGTAATTAATCTTATTATTTAATTATATTTCATTTGTGTCTTGTTGATTCATATTTCAAAATTACTCTTTTTTTAAAGTTCTTGTGTTTTTGAGAGTAACTTCGATTTTTTGTGTCACCAACTTTTAAAATCTTACTAAGTGATAGACAAAATACATTGAATATTTTTTGCTATTATGAATGAATTTTGCTTTTATAAATGTTTCGAAAAAGTACTCCAGAGCCTGTATTACAGTATTATTTATAACAACCAATTATTTTATGACTATTTTCTACTGTAAGTTGATAAATTACGGTGCAGCGGCGCATAGGTCAAAGCGCTTACAGATAAACTTCATACAAACGTATAAGGCACTAAGCAATTGTTGAAAACTGTGTTTGTTTTCGAAGAAATACTTAAAAATTCATGAATTTTAAGATGATTTTTATTCACTATATTCTTTCCTATGTCTTTTTTTACCTATGTGATATTTTTTTGCTAATTAGTTATGTTTTCGTAAGCTGGAATGTTGAAAAAATCACCAAATTTTCAGAATATATAAACAGTAATAGGCCTACAAAACTTTTATACTCAGAATTTTGAATTTTTGTTTCAGTCAGGGGTTATCAACTTTTGAATTTTTAGTTTATTTTTCCATAAAAGCTAGAACGATGAAAATTGGTATGAACATAGACAAATACAAAATCTCAAACTGGTTTTTTCAAAAAAATTACAGAGATTCTCAAACATTTTTTTATTATGAAAAATATTTTTTTTATGATAAATTTATGTGTTTAACTGCCTATATTTCCAATTTTTTTTTAAAATATAGAAAAAAGCTAAAACACCCCAACTAGAAAATTAAATTTTCTATAAAAAATAAAATATTGTAGAAGTTTTAGTATCCGAATGAACCACCAATACGGCGCTGAAATCAGTGCATAAATGATTATTTTTTATAAAAAAATGCAATAAATCGATCAAATATATTTTTGCAATAAAAATATTTTTAAATATTTTTGTTTGTATATCTCTATGATCCGTCGTTGTTAGTTTTATTTTTTTTAAATAAAATTCTAATATGTCAGTGTTGTATATTTCCTCCATGTTTAATGTTATATTTTATCAAATTATGATTACATAGCATTATTTTTTAAACCACATTTTAAAGATATTGTTCTTCTCCACATATATAATCAGACAAATTTTTTTTTTTTAATTTGTGAAAAAAGCATGGTCAAACCAAATGCCTGCCACAACGTTTATTTTGTTATTGTAATATCAGTTTGTAAATTGATTTTAAATATTTTATAATATTTTAAAAATAATTAAAAATACATAATTTTTATGAATCTAAAGTTTCATTAAGATCGGAAAATGTATACATCCTTGATCTATCCCCTTAAGTTTTTTTTAACAATTTTTATAAAAATTGAATTTAGTGATAACATCGCTTCATACAATTTGTATGGCAATCGCCTATACACAATATCTAAGAAGACTTAATAGTTTGATACTTAATCTCCATACTACCATGCTGTTTTCATACTCTGGATAGGAAAAAAAGATTGACCTCCATACTATCCTATCTTGACATACATACCTACATGTGTTGTATAGAAAACAAAATATCTTAAAATATTCAATAATTTGGATTTATGGGTTTGGTACTAATTCTTCAACTATACATACTATCGCTATCGACAGTTGGATCTCATGTGTTACATGCAACTAGTATCCATAAATTTTTTTTGTCAATGAACTGTTATTTGTAAACTTCTTGTCTCAATAAATGTATTATTATAAATATTTTTGAAAACAGATGAAATACGTTCTAACGTAGTACTTAATAGGATTAAAGATAACATGATTGTAATGTCCATACTACAATAATTGATAACATTTGACATTAGAAATGATTTCTATAACGATTGACTGGATGCTACTGAAAATAAGTGAAATTGAATCAATGAGTCTGTTTTTTTATTACGTATTTATAACTATTGGGGATAATTAAATTTATGAAACACCCAAACAATAACAAAATGTCTGATCTTGTACTGAATACTTCTAAAGTTTGTCTTACAAAATCAAAAGTGTGATAAAATTGAAGCGTCACTGAAAACTGAGCTTAAGCAAATGATTATCTACTGATAATCATTTGACAATGACTAAATGATTATCTACTGATAATCATTTGGTAAGAAAAGTAATACGGCAAGTCCACTGATTAAATAAAATGAAATATCTTAATCCTTACCATGTACAAGGATCACCAATTAATTTTGAAGCAAACCATATGTTTGCCATATGAATAATGAAGGCACCTAATCCTTGTTTGGATGTATCGTAAAACCAAATAAGCCATGGTCTTCTTGTATAACGAGGTTCACAAAACCGCTTACCTGTAAATCAAATACATTCACATCAAATCAGACCTGAGTAAACAGTTTGATATAACCTGCGCATTAAGAAGTATAATAATATATATTTTATTTAAAGAATGAACATGTCCTTGGCTATACAACCCAGGTCAGGACTAGGGCTCCTGTAAGAGTTTGCCTCTATGATTGTCGGTTTTGCGCAGCACCATGCATTCTTCGCAACTCTGTCCAACCACCGAAGCTTCAGCCTTCCAGCTCTCCTTCCCCCTGGTGCTTCATTCAAAATCACCTTGGAATGTCTCCATGGCCCATTATTTATACATGTCCGACCCACCTAAGTTTCCCAATCATTATCTCTCTGGAGATGATGAGATCTTTGTAAAGATCACAGAGCTCCTGGTCAAATCTGATATGCCACTATCCGCTGTCACAAATTATAGAGGCCATATATCCTCTGCGGCACCTTCCTTTCCAAAGTCTTGAGAGTTTTCTCGTCAACCTTACAGATTGTTCAGCATTCCCATCCATACATTAATACCGGGTCAAATAAGAGTTTTATAAAGCAGGTCCTTGGTTTCTAGTAAGGTACTTACTTAACGTGTCCGGGTAAACATTAGACCTTTCCATTTCAATACGTTGCAACAGCAATTGCTGCGTCATTTGCCACAGCCAAGTCCTCTTTGCTACATCCCTGTTCCATGTTTCGGCAGACAAGAAGATGCTTATCATCTTGGACCTCCCCGCAATCGCAAGATACATCTTCCTGTCCTATTCTCCACCTGTACAGGTTCTTTTTGCAACTTGTGACACCTACACGGAGTCTATTCAATGTCTTCCATGTACGGTAGGATAGATGGTTTCCCGGCCCCAAAACCTCCGATAGCTCGTTTCGACTTCCACTGCATTGATCAATCCAGCGCTCTTGTCTTGCCCTTTCTGGCGGTACTTGAAGGGGGGATGTCGTGGTCAAAAAACTTTTCCTAGATTTTAATCTCGCCATCGGAGGCATGTGACCAAATAGAGGATGTCTTGGGTCCGTTTCCTGCTTCTTTCTTTCCGAGTTTGCGGCTACCTTTCTTCTGACATTTGGAGGGGCAATACCTATTATCGGATATATCTCACTTACTCTGGTAGGCTGCAAGCAGCCAGATATTATCCGTGCTGTTTCATTTAATGCCACATCTACATGTTTTGCATGTGGTGCAGAAAACCATACAGGTGCTGCATACTCAGCGGCAGAAAAACATAGTCCCAGAGCTGAAGTTCTTAGAGTGGATGGCCCAGCTCCCCAGGTCGAACCCGTTAATTTCCTTATTATGTTGTTTCTGCTGCATACTTTATTCTTGGTATTTATGCAGTGTTCCTTAAATGACAATGTATGGTCAAGTGTTACACCCAGGTATTTAGAAGCAAAACAATGTGTCAGCAGTTCATCCCTCCATGTGACGTACAACCTTCTGGAAGCATCTCTGTTGCGCAGATGGAAAGCGCATAATTGAGTTTTGGATGGATTTGGTTTAAGATAGTTCTCATCATAATACTTTGCTAGATGTTCGAGGGCAACGGTGAGCCCTGCGGCAGGCCATTTCTATGGTTTCTCCAGCGGCTGTTCTTGTTTTGTAAGGTAACAAAAAATCTTCCGTTGTTTAGCATCAGATTGATAAAGGAAGTAAGCTTATGATCTTTTGTAAAATTTAAGATTTTTTTCATTAGCGTTTTGTGGTTCACCGTGTCATAAGCAGCTGTTAGATCTATGAAGGCTGCACCAGTTTACAAGCTTAGACTCAAAACCATCCTCTATGTACTGTGTCAGATTCAATATCTGACCACAGCACGATTTTCTTGGTCTGAAGCCAGCCTGCTCTCTGATCAAATTTTTGTCTACAAATTGGGAGATTCTCTCGAGGATTATTCTTTCCAATATTTTGTATAGGTGGCACAAAAGTGATATCGGTCTGTAGCTTTTTGGGTCAGTTGAATCCTTTCCCAGCTTCAGAATAGCTGCAACTTTGGCTTTAAGCCAGACTTTTGGAAGTTTCATTTTTTCAACACAAGAATTCATCAGTTTGCACAGGCAATTAAGTGTCTTTGGGCCAAATTTCTTTATTTGCTCCACTTTCAAGTCATCAAATCCCGCCTCTCTGTTGTTTTTAAGAGTTTCAATAGCTGTCTTAAGTTCAGTTATACTAAATGATTCACGTAGGAAGGTGTTTTCATTGTCATGGAATAAACCTAACGGCTTTGGGTTGTTTAGTTTTATTATTTTCATTTTGCCATTTGCAATGAGTTGATGTGCAACCTGGTTTGGAGTAACTGGTGTAGGGCCCTGAGGTGGTGCTGTGGGATCATTGCTTAGATTCTTTAATACCTTCCAAGCTCGTCTACTATTTTGTTTCATATCCATATCCTCCATCATTTTACACAATTTCTCCTTTCTGCTTGTTGCAATTGTATCCATAAGCTGTTCAACCATCTGTAAGGTATCCTCTGAAAAAGGGTCAGTCTCATAGAGATACTTGTACTCAGACAGGAGCTCTTTACTATTTTCAGTAAGGCCTGGGATTTATTGCGTTCGGCATCCTCTTGGTATGTTTTTCCTTGATATGTTTTGTACAATCTTGATGAAATTATCATACTCTTCGGGAACTGGATGTATATTATCTACAAATTCGTCTATATCTTTCGCAAATTTAACCCAGTTTGCCTTTTTGAAATTAAACTGTCTTTTGAATGGCACAGTAGCAGGTTTGATTACTGGTGCAATTTAACATGATATTGGTCTATGTTGGGTTTTTGGAATAGGATTTTCAACTGTTTTTATTGACAGATTTACAATTTTATCGCTGACGAAAATATTGTCAGGGTTATAGCCTTTCCTCCATTGTGCACTATTGAAAGAGGGTGGCAATTTAGGGTCATGGATTAAGCGGAGCTCATTATTTTCGGCCCATCCCTCGAGTGCGATGCCATTATTGTCAGTTTCCCTATATCCCCAAGCAGTGTTATGGCAGTTAAAATCACCCATTATTATTTTTACTTTTGATGTATTGAAGTTATCTGTAGGATTAAAATTAAAATCAACATTTGGTGGTTTATAGACGGATACAATAAGGCAGTTAGAAAGTTCCACAGAGAGAATTTCAATATTATCTATGTCTGTCATTCCAACAGACACAGTATCCAGGTTTTCTTTTATGAGAATTGCACTTCCATATTTATTGAGTGGTCTCTCAACTATTAACCTCATGCCTTGTATCCTTGGTCTGTCATTTGTTGTTCCTCTATGTGTCTCCTGAGGTCCTCAATGTTTATCGAGGTTGTCTTGATATTGCGTCCAAGAGATTGGTCTAAAGGTCCTTTTATAATTTTGGCCTTTGTTTTCCGGTAATGAAAGGATTGGCCAACTTTTGGTCGTTTCCAGGGGGCGCCAGATTGCTTTGTTCATTTAACTTTTTCTTTTTGATCACCAAGCCAGGTGTTCTTTTCTATATTTGCAATCCTTCGTGGAGGCTCCTTTCTTGCCCCCCCCTTTAGTAAGGTGATGAGATTTCACGTGTCTTTGTAACCCAAAGTAGCACCAGTTTGCATCTACTATTGCCAAGATACATAAACTCATCAATTGTATGTTTGGGGGTTTTTGGCGCCCATCTATTGGCATGTATTTTGTCTTTGCCTCGTTGACTACCAGTCCCATGTTTTTTGCTGGATTAGTTAAGGCTCTGAAGGGAGATTTGAGCACGCTATTATATCTATATATCAGCATAGGCTAGGAATTGCACAGATTTATTAAATATATAGACAGAAGTTAGAATGCCTGCATACATCCTCATACATTTCCTACATTAAGTATAAATGCTTGTGCTATATAGGTGAATGAAATTCGTTGAGGCAGGATTCCAACCCCATCTAATCTATTCCATACTTTTGAACTGATTCTATCTACATTTTTTTTTAAATATTGAAGTTGGAAGAATAAAATGATTGAATCGATGTATAATCGAAAATGAGTCATTATACCTACCTATATATAGAGTTAAAATCAGTAATATATTCTAGATTTATTCGACTGTTTCAAATCAATTCAACATTGTTTTACTAAGGTTTTACTGCTCCAATTACAGATGAAATGTTTTTTTTTTATTTATTTAAATACAAGTACTTTGAAATAAAGTTATATGAGATTTAGAAATATTATAATATTAAATCAAACAATTATGACACTTATTCTTCGAGTCCACAGGTAAAAAACAGAGTATAATATTTTTTTATAATCCTGAATATTTCAATTATGTTGAATATATAAAATTAAACTTATTCTAATCTGATTACATTTAAAAAAAGGCTAACTGACACTGTACTCAGATTTTTTTAAAAATAATTAATTTCAATGTAAATATAAATTACTCTATCTTACCAATTAAACACGTAAAAGCTAAACAAGCTAGTAAAACTTGTAAAAACCATCCATAAGTATCCGTTAGTGCATCCTTATTGCAATGTAAATGTGTCCATTGAGTACCATCCACAAATGTTTCATTATCGTTTACTAATTTAGACATAATATGGATTCACTAAACTTGATTCTATATAAATATACATGAAACTACATTGAGACTCGATAGAAAATAAAATAGCTTAACGATCACTGAAGTAAACATTCAATACGTGTTGTATTTCGATACCCATGACACATAAAAATTATGTTGAAACGCAACACGATACACGAATCACAAAATATTCAATAAAAACTAAAGTCAGACGAACTCATGACATTTTGACATATAAACCAAGGTCTACTCCACACTCTACTTAAATAGAGCAATTTGATTAGATTTATGTGGGTTTATGATTATTACTAGTTGCATGTAACACATAAGATCTAACTATTACCATATAAATACAAATTAATAATTATTTTAAGATATTTTGTTTTCTATATAAAACATGTAGGTATGTATGTCAGGATAGGATAGTGTGGAGGTCAGTCTGTTTTCCTACCCAGAATATGAAAACAGCATGATGGTATGTATGCATGTTTGGAGATTAAGTATCAAACAATTAAGTTCTTAGATATTGTGTATAGGCGACTGCCATACAAATTGTATGAAGCGATGTCGTCATTAAATTATTTTTTTATAAAAATTGTTAAAAAAAGAGATGTAACACTACAATGTTATTTATAGCAAATTAAATTATCTAGTTGAGGTTCAAAATTCTGAGTATGAAAGTTTTGTAAGCCTTTAACTATCTTTATATTCTGAAATTTTAGGCCATGAAAATTGAGTGGATCAACAGTTATAAGAGGAAGACAGACACACAAACACACTTATAACTTATCTTCTCATGGGCAACATAATGACCGTACATCACGTTTCTGCAGGAGCAGTGATACCGGCCCGCCTCGGCCCCATATCCACGACAGAGATCCACCGTCCTCTCCGATCCTTTTCGTGGTACTTATTTTATTATTATTTTTTTATTTACCCAACTTGTTATTTTGCTCTTCGTCTGATTTTTTCAGGAGATTTTTTTAAACAGAGTGTGGCAACACCGGATTTTCACCTGCCACATGACTTTTAAATTCAAAATTTGAAAAATAAAGTTTTTAAAATAAATGAACCGACAATCGACCTGCCGCCGACGGAATTTACGAAAAAAAGAACCCGGTTCTATAAAGACGACAGAGAAACGCCAACAACCCGGTTCCGTAAAGAAGACATCTCCGCACTCTACGTGGGCCTAACTGTCCATACAGTATAGCTTTTTTTATATCATAGAGAAATCATTGTGACTGTGGAGGCCTTCGTAGAAAAAGAAACCCTAAGGTTTAGGATTTTCCCAACCGCTGCACGTCTCTCAAAGGTTTTTTTTTTACTATATTGACATTTATTTTAATTTTTCTTATCTGACTTTGACATCCTTGACGAGGGACGTCGGCGATTGAGGAACGGTGACCAACACCAAGGTAGGGCTTTGTACCGCGTGGAGGAAGCTGCTCTCGCCCCAGCATCTCCTGTCCTCTGATTGGGACCAACACTGAGGACGTCACCCACCCGTAGCTTCCCGCCGGCCTACGACTGGGTGATCTGCTGAGCATATCCCTTAGCAGACGGTCGAAGAGGAAAGGACCGCGTCCTTGGGGTGAGTGCATTCAAGTTCTCTCTCCATCCAAGACCGAAGCTGGTCACATTGTTTAACCAGGACGCCTTGCATCCATCGAACTGACAGCCCTCCTCTGCAACCGCAGAGAGAGAGAACAGGTGTCAGCAGACATTTCAGACAAGGTCCTATTGATTTAGTTATTGTGATATTAAAGAAAAACGACATTCAGAGAGGGCACTGGAAGGTACAGACTAAATGAAACCTTCGCTGGAGGTATAGCATCATAGCATATGGCACGAAAAAAGCCCTCGTAGATTTGTTTACGAGGGTTTGCCCTTCGCCAATGAGTGGTATCGCAATTTCTGTGTCGGTTGTGATACCTTTTGTTCTAAAATGCATCTGGTTATATAATATGACGGCTCCTGCGTGAAAAGTTAATGAACAGCTCGAAATGACTGTCGAAGACCGTTGATAACGAATGTGCCACTCGCAAGCGTCTCAAAAATAAAGTGCGTGATCCCATCTCCAATTAAATGAAATAATTTGGTTTTCGACACACCTAATATGTTATTTTGGGAATTACTAATAATATATTTTTCGAACAATGTTAATTTGTTACTGAGCTTAGAACAGGGTAATAATATTACGAGCAGGTCCTTGATACATTATTGGATATGGCAATTTTAAATACAGTGGGCCTGAGTGGGCAATACCATAATCATAAACGTCACCTCATGATTTTGAAAAGTTTGCTGTAATAATATATTCATATGTACTTATTTTTATCTTATTTCATTGTTGTGCTTTTCGCGATAAAGGTATGTGTAAATTATGTATATCATTAGAATTGTTTTGAATTATCTATCTAATTTATTGAGAATGACTTCTGTTCCAAAATATTTGTTTACCTTTGATAATATGTCATAGCAGGTTTTAGTTGCTGATCAACTTCCAAAGCTACAGGATTTCTCAGTTTTAGCAATGGATCAACTGAGTCCTTTAGATCCAACGTCCTTTTCAAGACCTGGTTCGTTGTTTTATTCTATTATATCCAGTAAATTTTTTTGATGTATTGAATTAGAAATTGTTTAATTTTTTAATATGAATATCTCTTTTTTTAGAATTACATATAATTCGGCATATCAATTTCAAAATCAATGTAGATTTTGAACGTAAAGTGTTATCTGGATGTGTAGTTCTTTCAATTGAAAAATTGCAGGAATGTAACGAAGTGGTAAGTTTAGATTCAATTCAAACCTAAAATTTAATGTCAATCAATTTATCTATCACTTAATGTATCCCTTATAAAAACGTGTAACATATTTTGGTTATTATTTACAAGTGGCCTACAACGCCAATTTTGTTGATTTTTTGTCTATAGATAGATAAAATTATACAGATTACGGGAAAAATATTCATTTTCCCGGGAAACGCCTAGAAAAATGAAAAAAACTATATATATTAAATTATGAAAAACGTATGAAGAAATCCATGCAAATGTTTACTTTTACGACATCTATCGGATAATTTCCAAACTAATTATTAGTATAGAAACATGTGGTGTAAATCTGAAATTCATGGTAATTCTATGGAATTTCGAAAAAAGTTTAAAAAAATACAAGGTTTCGAAATATTTAAATACTTACTACTTACATCTCAGGGCTTGATTTTTTTGACACCATTTAAAACAAGAATTCCGTTAAGATTCATAAGTATTCCCAACTAACCCATTCTAAATAAACTTTTGGTAAGAATATGTTGGTTAAGTTTGTATTTAGTACCAAAAGTTTGTTAAGAATAGGTTGTTTAGGTCTGTATTTAATTATCATTGCAACTCCCGTGAGCGAGATGCATTATACATTCAGTGACAGTATATAATGCAACTTGCTCACAAAAATACTTACATACAAACCTAACCAACCTATTCTTACCAAAAGTTTGTTATGAATAGGTTGGTTAGGTTTGTATTTAATTATTATTGCAACTCTCGTGAGCGAGATGCATTATACATTCAGTGACAGTATATAATGCAACTTGCTCACAAAAATATCTCCATACAAACCTAACCAACCTATTCTTACCAAAAGTTTGTTAAGAATAGGTTGGTTAGGTTTGTATTTAATTATTATTGCGACTCGCGTGAGTGAGTTGCAATATACATTCAGTGACAGTATATAATGCAACTAGATCACGCGAGTTGCAAAAATATCTACAACCTATTCTAAACAAACTTTTGTTAAGAACAGGTTGGTTAGGTTTGTATTTAGTTATTATTATTTTTATGATATTACAATACAATATATATTATTATTTTTATAATATTACAATAATAACTACATACATACAAACTTAACCAACTTATTCTAACCAATAGTAATAATGTATTCTTAATAGTAAATTTCATAGTTCTATATTCACAATTGATTATAATTTACAAATTAATTATATATCGTAACATATTTTGTTACTTGTACCTACTGGTTAAAATATATATTATTTTTTTATGTGGTAATTTTTCGCGATTATAGTTGTTCATCTACGCTTGATGCTTTTATCTGTGGTTTAATATTCAGTTTCCTGTCGCGGTTAACGTATTGACTTAATAAACGTTAAAAATAAGAATATAATAATAATATTTCTGGTTGTTTATCGTTAAAATCGAATGTTTATAGATATTTTGCGTGTTTATGTGTGTAAATTGTGATTTAATAAAAGCATTATTTGTTATTTGGCTTCAAATGAGATAAAAGTTACGTGCAAACTCGGCGATAGGTGTCGTGAAATTGGACATTCATGTGAATTTCTTCATACATTTTTCGTAATACAATATTTTTTTAATTTTTCTAGGCGTTTCCCGGGAAAATGAATATTTTTCCCGTAATCTGTATGTTTTTATCTATCTATAAACAAAAAATCAACAAAATTGGCGTTGTAGGCCAATTGTAAATAGTTTGTTATGATAAGACTTAAAAATTCTAATAATCATGGCCCCCCCTAAACACTTTCTGTAGCCCCCCTGTTAAGAATCGCTGTACTATTTTAAAATGAGTAAATAAGTCAATTAAGATTGCGTCTATTTAAAAGGATAAGGGATGAGGCGTGTGGAGGACCAGTTCCATATTGCACAGGATGGAGAGTTTTTCCCAAGTAATCATCAACATCGGCGGGACCCGACAGGAAACACGAAGAAGAAGAAGAAACATATAGAAATATATATAGAAACATACATACCATCACGGAATATCCCAAAATGTGGTCACACCAGTGACAGGTGTGCGTGTGTACATTACCTTGTAAAAGGAAGCATGACACATGCGTGTATGTCCACACACTAGTTTCGTCCCACCTAAAAAGGCAACATTCATAACGGGTGGTGAACCTCATTGCTGAACTTTGCGAGATGTTAATTTGTCCATTGTATATTCGATTACCCGGCTCTTTCTGGACACCCCGAGACATGATAATAGAAAAGAGTGGAAGCACTATTCTAAGCCGGTGCCCCATAGCAAAATTTAATAATTGGTTAATTTTAAATTTTAACTATAAATTAATTGATTAGTTAACTTTAGTCAAAAAGACTTGAGTATGTATTGCCAAAAGTGCTTTATATTCTGGATAATTTTAGTTTTTCCCATAATTACCCGATTGTGACTTTCTGTTGTTACATTACGATAATCAGTTTTTGGTTGCGCAGGGAGTTGAGTATCAGTCGGGACTTGAGTTATAAAGGGGCCCCTTATTCCTGCATACATGGTCGCAAGCCCATCTGGCTCGCCTGTTCTGGCTGGTACTCTGGTCGCCTGTTCTGGCTGGTACTCTGGTCGCCCGTGGGCCTGGATTCGCGAACCCAGTGAAACCACGATTGCCTTTCTCTTTTGTATCTTATTTCAGAGAAGTGAAGTGTTACACTGCTTATCAATACCGAATCAATAAGGGCTATTTCTTATTTCAGATTTTGGATGTGAGTGGCTTGAATATAAGAAAAATATCTCTGAATGGAGCAATATTGAAATATACCATCGGAGAAAGTGTCCCAGAAATCGGTGCCAAATTGTCAATTGATATTCCATCGATCATTGAACCATGGTAGGTGAAATGTTTTATCAACGTATTATTTTTTTTGTGATGTGTCTGTAATAATAATTAACACAAATATGTTCATTGACGAAATTATGTAATATACAAAATATTATTTGTACTAAAAACAAAACATGGTTTTACTATATCAAAAAGTTGAATTTGAAATAAATAAACAAATGTTTAATAAATTGAATAATAATAAAAAAATCTAATAAATTGTACCTGATTGATGGGAAAAATCATAAAGGTATATTTAGTATACATATCGATACCTCCTACGTAAACTACCGTAAGTGCAAGAAGTCAAATTTAGAGGAGAGCAGTTTAAAGTATCAAATGTTCACAGGAAACACGAATCTTAACATATTGCGTTCATATTGATTATGAGTTATAAAAAAAATATTATTTAAAATTTACGATTTAAATACTTTCAACAAAGTCAATACTTTCGGGAAAATGCTACACTAGCGTCAATTCTCTGCGTTTTTTCTGCGTAAACAATAGTATTTGTTTATACAGTACTACACGTCGTTCTAAATTTTAGATACAATATTTTAAGTTTGTAAGAAACGTATTTGTAGGATGTTTTAAATTTTTTTTGTTTGTGTTTTTGATAGATCGATCCAAAAGGAACCCAAATATGTAAAAAACTCAAAATCGCAAAAATGTGGCTTACGGTAGTTTACGTAGGAGGTATTGTTATTATAACAGGTCTTTAAAAAATTAAATTCCATATCAGGTGTATGTTAAATGGTGGACTGTATTGCAAATAAATGAATCAACACTACGGACAAATCAGAACTACAGTTTGGTAGCACTTACCCTTCTTGCAGATCCCAATCCACCGAAGCCTTGGAGAAAGGAATTCGGGAATTGGAGTTGGAAGAGAAATTAGGATAGGCTTCTTTTTGCGAACTTACACCCAAATTCACTATCACAGATTTCTAATGATACAAATATGGTTCAAAATGAATGAGAACTTTTTTAAACAAATTATAAATGGTTACTGATGTAACAATGCGAAAAAAAAATGGCAACTGATGTTGCTCCCACTGATGTTTGAAATCGAATGAAATATGTAACAAAAAAAAACCACCTACATCCACAATAGTAGGTAGGTATTATCAAAATGACCCAACATACCCCGGCTCCTGAAATATTAATTTCAGAACCTGGGCCTGAAGTCACAAAAGAACAAAAAAAAAACAAAAAAATGTTGGTAAAACTAAACACAAAAATTATCATGAATAATTAACAAATTACAACTAACTTACTAACTATGTCATCGTTGCCTACTAATTGGGCAGCTTAAAAAGTTTGACGACTGGTCGCCGTACAATCTTCTTGGACGTTTGTACGTCCACCACCCTCACCACCGAGTCTGGGCCGGGAAAACATTTGATAATTCGTCCCATTGGCCACTGCATTGGCCTTGTATTTGCTTCATCAATCAGTACTAGATCTCCAACTTGTAAGTTGGGTGACTGATCTGTCCACTTTGCTCGATTTTGTAATGTATGTAAATATTCAAGCCTCCATCGGGTCCAGAAATGTTGTGCCATTTGTTGCAATAATTGCCAACGAGATAAACGATTCATTGGGACATCCTTGGCATTTAGTTCTGGTACTGCAACAAGAGGTGCGCCGATCAAGAAGTGTCCAGGAGTCAAGACATCAATCTCTGCTGGATCTGTAGAAAGAGGCGAGAGAGGTCTAGAGTTCAAAATTGCTTCGATGCGACAAAATACTGTTGATAATTCTTCAAAAGTGAGAACTTGCTCTCCAACAACCTTTCTTAATACGGATTTTGCCGATTTTATTCCAGCCTCCATCAACCCATTGAAATGTGGGGCAGAAGGCGGACTGAAATGCCAATTTATGTTACGAATTGACATGAACTGAGTGAGATTATCATGGCACTCTCTGGTATGTAAATATTTGCAAAGTTCATCCAAATGTTTATTGGCACCGATAAAATTAGTACCACAATCACTAAACAAATTTTCACAAATTCCTCTTCTAGCAACAAAACGGTCCAAAGCAGCTAGAAAGGCTTCCGTTGTTAAATCCGAAACCAATTCAAGGTGAACAGCTTTAGTCGACAAACAGACAAACAAACATAAATATGTTTTCAGCTGCTTCGCACCACGTCGTCTGCTTTCTTTACTAAGAAAATATCCTCCATAATCAATACCGACATTCAAAAATGCACGACCTTCACGAAATCGAGATGATGGAATATCACCCATAAAAGGTTGAATTTTACGTGGATTTGCTTTAAAGCAAGTCAAACATTTACGCAATCTCTTTCGAATGGTATTACGTGCAGATACAATCCAAAATTGTTGACTGAGTACTGATTGCAGTGTTCTAGATCCAATGTGTAAATATATTTTATGATAATGATCTATCAGTAAATTGGTTAATACATGATTCTTTGGCAACAAGATTGGGTGTTTAGCATTTTCCGTAAGATTGGAGTGTCGCAATCGACCTCCTACACGTATGACACCAACATCATCCAAAAACGGTGCAAGGTTCCGTATTGAAGATTTTAATTTATCACTGCGATTCAATGCAATTATTTCATCACGAAAACAAATAGACTGAATGTATTTGATTAATATGGAACGTGCTGCTGTAATTTCACAGAGATTCAAATGTTTATTAACATTTCGCTTGCAAGATGATAATCGACAATTCCGACTGAAACGACAACACCATGCTGTAACATTCACCAATTTGGTAAACGATGAATATCTATAAAATATATTGAAGTCTTCCATATTCTGTTGAATGACTAAAACAGTAGGAATATCTGGTGATTTCCTTTCTGGAAGATCTTCCATGCTTATATTGACGTTACTAGCAATTGGCCAATACTCAAGTGGGGTTGAGAGCCACGATGGTCCATTCCACCATAATAACGAATCTACAATGCATGTGGGTGACAATCCCCTGGACCCAAGATCTGCAGGATTATCTGATGATCTCACATGATACCAACTATCAATTGGAACTTTATCGCTGATTTGTGAAACTCGATTCGCGACAAAAGTTTTTAACAAGTATGATGGTGTTTTAATCCATGCTAAAACAATAGATGAATCAGTGAATGCGAATGTCCTATCAATAGGTATTTCATCTTTATAATGATTATATGTATATGACAATAATTTTGATAACAAGTGCGAAGCGCAAAGTTCAAGACGAGGTATCGACAACGTTTTGAGAGGTGCGACTTTAGTTTTAGCCAGTAATAATCGCACTTCTGGATTTGAAGTATCAATATTTGAACAACAATATACTACGGCAGCATAACCTAAATTTGAAGCGTCTGAGAATCCAACCAAATAATAGTTCTGTATGTTTCCAAGATGACGAGGTATATCTAAAAATGCTAAATTATGAAGATTTGACATAAGATTTTCCCACCTGGTTTGGATGTTATCAGGCGTAGGGTCATCCCATTCCAATCCAAGCTTCCATAATTCTTGGAGTAAACATTTTGCCACAAAGATAACAGGCGAGATCCACCCTAGTGGATCAAATATACGTGCTACACAGGATAAAATATTTCTTTTGGTGGCAATCATCTCTGGTGATGTTATTTGGTAGGTGAATGAATCACTATTAGGATTCCAATATATCCCAAGAATTTTGATTCCGCCGTCAGAACCCAAATTCAAACTCAATGGAACCTCCCGATGATCCTCAGGAAGATCACTGAGAAAATCTTGTGAATTACTCGCCCATTTACGCACTTCAAAACATCCCAATTTGAGTAATGAAATGAGTTCGTTCCTTATGGACAATGCATCATCCACAGTTTGCCCACCACTCAGAATATCATCTAGATATACATTTTGCAATATTATTTTTGACGCTCTTGGAAAATTATGTTTTTCTCTGACCGCTAACTCGTTCAGTGTCCGTATTGCTAAGAAGGGTGAAGAAGCAACACCATATGTAACAGTGTTTAATTCGTATTGCTTAAGGGGTTCGTCTGGAGACTCACGCCACAATATCCTTTGGTAAGGACGATCTTCTTCTCGAATTAGGATTTGTCTATACATCTTACAAATATCAGATGTAAAAGCTATTTTGAACATTCTGAAACTACAAATCAAGTGAATAATATCCGATTGTAGTTTTGGTCCAACGAAAACAACATCATTCAATGACTTATTTGACGTTGTGTGTGAACTGGCATCAAAAACAACGCGAAGTTTTGTAGTGGAGCTAAGAGGTTTGATAATACAGTGATGTGGTATCAAATATTTTGTGAGTGAGTGTTCTGACATTGACAGCTCTCTCATATGACCAAGAGTTTCATACTCTCTCATGAATGCAATGTAATCTCTCTGCAATTCTGGCTTGAATTTGAGAGTTCTTTCTAATCGATGAAAACGCAATAAAGCATTTTGTTCTGAAGATCCTAATGTATTATAATCATTTTTCAATAGTAATGGAACTACAAAACGTCCCGATGGATTGCAATATGTTTGTGATTTAAATACTTCTTCACATGTCTTGTCATCTTCCGATTGATAATGTTGATTTGGTATGTCTTCGATTTCCCAGAATTGATGAAGATGATGTTCTAAGGATGATACGCAAAGTGTTACATCATTAGATTTTATGGATTCACTTTTTGGTATAACAGGGATGCTTCCCATAATTACGATCCCCAAAACAGTGTTAATACCTATTGGCAAATCAGTTGGACCCTCAACAAGTCCAGGTCTTAATAATTTGGCAAATACTGAGGCTCCCAATAAGACATCTATTTCTCCTGGGATACCAAACTTTTCATCCGCCAATTGAGAGTGATTTAGGTATTCTAAAAATGATGTTTGTACTTCACAACTGGGTAAACAATGTGTAATTTTATCTAACACTAAAGCATCTATCTGATATGTCATTCTATTATTAAACTTTGAATAGAATGTAAAGGATGCTCCTGTATGAATTGTGTTGTTAGACATTCCAATTCCTTGTATGGAAACATTTTTACTGTAGGTATTTAAACCTAATAATTTACAAGCTTTAAGTGAAATGAAATTTGATTGACTGGCTGTATCTAGTAAAGCACGCAAGCAATGTGCTTTACCTGCCTGTCCTTGTACGATGATTGTTGCAGTTGACAGTAACTCTACCATTCTGGCCCTCTGTCGAAGGCAACTGGCAGTCACAAAAGGTTCAGGTTGATTAGTCGCAGGTGAGCTCGGATCCGATGGTTGAGTAATTTTGGGAATAAAATGCAATAAACTGTTGTGTTTTCCATTGCACTGCTTGCAAGATGACTTTGATTTACATAAATTCAATCTATGTCCTCTCTGTAGACAATTGATACATAATCTGTATTGTTTGATTAGTTCAAACCTTTCCTTTGGAGCCAATGACAGAAATTTGGAACAATGATAGATAGGATGGTTAGTCTTTGAACTACAACAAATACAATGATGATTTTCTTCTGAGGATATACCAGTAACGAATACTTTGGTTGCCTGATTTCTGTGTTTCGTCAATGAACTGTTAGAGGTTGGTAAAACCTCCAATATACCACAATGATTTTCTAAAAATTTTAGCAATTCGTTAAAGGTGGGGACCGTGTTGTGTTCAACGGTCAACTCAAATTTTGTTCTAATATCAATTGATAATTTTCTAAGTACAATATTCAATAATAAAAATGACCATTCTTTTACAGGAAATCCCAGTGAATCCAATCCAAACGTATTCTCTTTAAGTATGTCAACAAATGCTCGAAGGTTTTCTTTGTTTTTATTGAACGAGAAATTCAATATATGATCAATATGTGCGTCAGCTATGAGACGTTTGTTTTCGTATCTTTCTATCAAAATACGATACGTTACACTATAGTTTTCCGGAGATAATGGCAAATGCTTGACGAGACGTAACGGTTCAATGTCTAATAAACTCACTAAATATTGCATCTTCTGTACATTTCCAAGTGAACAGTTTTCATCAATCATGGATTTGAAGAGATTATTGAAGTTTATCCACTCTGTTGCTTTCCCAGAAAATTTAGGTATTTCAAGTATTGGTAATTTTAAACTGTTACCTCCTTTTTGTTGGTTAGCAATTTTACTTTCAGAAAATATGTCATAGTATACATATTTGATTTCCTTGTACATTGACATGAAACTATCATATTCCACATAATGATTTTTCTCATCAAAATCTTTAGATTCAGATTCAATGTCAATATGAGCTTGAACAAATTTGGCTTTAATTTCCTCCAATTCTTTAAATCCTATTTCAAAACTCTTGACATCTTTAGCTGACCCAATTATGGCACACTTTGACAAGTTAAGCAAGGCGACTAACTCTCGCTTTGCGAGTTTATAAATGATAAATGCTGACATTGTACCTAAGTGTCAAGATCAATCTGTAAACGAACAACTGTCAAAAAATCAAATGTAAACAAAATGACAAAACAAGATGGCGACTAAGATGGCTGACCAATCAAAGACAAGAAGTGTATCTTACCACAGTAAAACTACAACTTTTTGCAAATTTATTGTTACAAAAATTTGACACAATGCAAATATTAATGGCAAATATTAATTACAACAAAGAATATTAATACAAAATCTGACGAAATCTGTGACCATGTGCATGTACAATAAATAAACCACTGCAATTCTGCTCTGTCCGTATGAATTTAAAACAAAACGACAAAATTATCCGGAGAAGTGACCAAAAATATGTATGTTAAATGGTGGACTGTATTGCAAATAAATGAATCAACACTACGGACAAATCAGAACTACAGTTTGGTAGCACTTACCCTTCTTGCAGATCCCAATCCACCGAAGCCTTGGAGAAAGGAATTCGGGAATTGGAGTTGGAAGAGAAATTAGGATAGGCTTCTTTTTGCGAACTTACACCCAAATTCACTATCACAGATTTCTAATGATACAAATATGGTTCAAAATGAATGAGAACTTTTTTAAACAAATTATAAATGGTTACTGATGTAACAATGCGAAAAAAAAATGGCAACTGATGTTGCTCCCACTGATGTTTGAAATCGAATGAAATATGTAACAAAAAAAAACCACCTACATCCACAATAGTAGGTAGGTATTATCAAAATGACCCAACATCAGGTTAAAAATATTGGTTGACTGGTCGTAAGCCCTGTAGGTGCCTGATTTTTCAGTTCTATAGTATATATTTCATCTTTGTCTCTATTGAGATTTAAAGTTTGTCAATTAATACAATATTGTTTGTTTGGATGAAATTTCCCTGCGCAAAATAAACATACTGGTTATATTGACCATTTAAACAATATTTTTAATTTTTTTAAATGAATTTATGCATTTAAACCTTTAATTTATATTTTTCTTATAATTTATGCCGAAAAATCAAAGTTTCCAATTTCTTCATATAAATTTTATGTACATATCTGCTCTACAATATTATATAATATTATCTTTGTCGCCAATGAATATTATGATAATATTTTATTTCTTATCATTGTGATATGAAAATTCAAATTCTTTATTTTTCAGCGTAATCTTTCAGAATCTTATCAAAACCAATAAGTTATTTTTATCTTAGTTGTCATGTCTAATAAATTATTATGCATTACGGGTGCAACAAAATTGAACGCTATCTCTTTTTGAAATCTTTTTACAGTTATTTTATTATGCAATTGCTCAATGAAAATGATTTATAGATTTGTAAACATGATTAAAAATAATAGATAACTCATAATATGTGTAAATGTGTGTAGCAGATAACTAAGTTATTTCTTAATATGGTCGTGTATAATAATTTCCAATTGCTATGGCTACTCCACACACATATAATATGTTAACTAATTAAACAATATTTATTTAAATATTGAAATGACCAGATTATATTCAGATGTTTTTAATAAAAGGTGTCAGGTTCATAGTTTGTAGAGTACAGAGAAAGATTACTAACAATACAAATAACAAATTTTTTTTTTTAAAGAATGAATATATATCCTAGTAACAAATACATGTACATCCTCATATATTCCCTAAATTAAGCATAAATGCTTGTGCTATGGGTGAACGAAATCAGTTGTGGCAGGATTCGAATTCGCGACCATTGGATTACAAACCCAGCACCCTATTCTCCTCGTAACGATCGGAAATTGACGCCTCCTATTGGTTAAAAGGTTGACAGATGCTATATCACCACATTATGAAATAGTATGTTTAATGATGATGGGCTAAATGATTAGCGCACTAAGATACATATTCTTTCATTGGGTGATAGTGAAATATTAGAAAAAAATATTCCTCCTCATGACTAAGTTTATATGTTATACGCTATTGCCATTTACTATATTGCTAAAAAGAAATACCATGTGTATCAGAAATTAAGTGATTAAGAATTTAATTGATATTTTTAGGTGATCAAATTTAGTTATTAATAAGAAATTGCAAAACAAAAATTCTTTATAAAAAAAATAATAATAATAAAAGCTTACTTGCACAAAGTGCAAGTGGCGAGTTTATTGCCATATGGCAATTTCTTCCAACTAATCAGAGAAGCTATATTTGTGGGAGAAATTAATTTCTCCTCGGCTGGTGATCAAACCCTGGACGCCCCGCACAGAAGCCGAACGGCCGACTGCCTTGGCACAATTGGTAATAGTTACAGGAACTCATATCAAAATAATTTGTATATTTTCTGTCATATTATGATATATACAAAAAACAAATAATAATACTCACTAATATTATTAGAAACATCTTAAGAAGGCATATAACATTAAATTAAGTGATCGAAAACATGATATATAAAAACCACTATGAAGTTACGTTTTAGTAAGGATTAAAAAGGGTTTATACGTGATTTTAATTCTCGGAAACCCAAGATTTGTTTATTTTTTGCATTTAAAGAATAAATCTGACTTGAAAAATCTTATGTCATTCACTTTGATTCTTTGCACCTTTTAACCACTTCTCTATGACATTCACTTATGGAGTAATTAAAAAAATGCTGTTAAAAAGGATATTTTTAATATTTTTTTTAGGGGAATTAATGCTGAATTTTAAATTATGACAAAATTTCACTAGAGAAGTGATGTTTAATAATACTTATGGTATTTTTTCAGAAACACACTAACATTTTTGAGAAATTTGATTTCAAATTGGGGTGTAATAATCCTCATAAGTTTTCTAAATTAAGCATTAGTGTAATTGGTCAAGACCGGATTCGAACCTGCACCCACTAGATTACTTATTCAGCGCACTAGCCGATCTGCCACCAACTCATGTCAGTTATTTTTTATTTACATTATTGATTATTTTTCTTTTAACCTTTTTGCAGCTTTGAGTTGTCTATAGAGTATGAGACGTCATCGAATGCCAGTGCACTGCAGTGGTTAGATCCTCCACAGACAGCTGGCAGGAAGCATCCGTATCTCTTCTCACAATGTCAGGTAGATTATGATACTTGTTGAACTTGATATTATTGTGTTATGATTTGTAATGTATCGGTAAAAACAAAATAGTTTGATTTATATAGTAGGTACCAGCATTTATGTATTATTTATTAACTTGGTACTAGTTTATATGATAGCCAACTGGTTTCATGCTGGTATGTACATATTATCAGTTTCAAAAAGAAATAAAGAAGCATTGTGCACATAAATTAAAAATTTATGTAGGTGTATAAATTTAAAAAAATGTAAAACAAAAAAGATTCAACTATTCAGCATCAAAGAATGCAAGAAAAATCTTATATAAGCTTGATATTATCCACATCTTTCTTCTCCTAACTTACAAAAGAATTTTTTTTATGTTTATTACAGGGTTCTTTGCTCTCAGCATTTCTTTATTTTCAATATTACACAGGTACGTCCTAAGCTTATTAGAGGACAAATTAACTAACTAACAATTATTGCATTTAGGTAGATGTGTAGGTATACCAAGGTATACTCTTACACTTGATATGAATAACTGTAAATAATGTTTTTACAAATAATAATTATAGTTTTAATTTTCAGGCAATTCATGCAAGATCTATTTACCCATGTCAAGATACTCCCGCTGTCAAATTCACATACACAGCTGAGGTTACGGCCTCAGAAGAATTTACAGTTTTGATGAGTGCCATTCGCAAAGGTTCTACATCGGAACCTAATGGAATTAAGAAACACTCTTTTGAACAAACAGTTCCAATTAGCTCGTACTTGTTGGCCATAGCTGTTGGAGTTTTGGAATCTAGAACACTTGGACCGAGGTATGTCAAGTTTTATTTGTTTGCGCTAGAGCTATTTCTTTTATTGAATAAATTAATACATTATTTGACGGGTATTTGCAGATATTGTGTATGATATAGAGTGAGTTACATCTAGAGTATCCTTCAAATTTCAATGGACATCTTGTTAATATATAGTGTAAAATTGAGTTGGAGCACATTTTAATTGCTAGGTTAAGTTAAGCTTTCAATTAATATTTTTAATGTATAAATTATGCTCAACACAATGTTCTTTTTAATTATATTTCAGTCTTTATTTCACAATGCTCTGTTTGATATATTTCTTGTTTTTAACCATGAATTAATTAAAATATTTTTGAAATATCGGTGATTCATCTTAGGTCAATTTAAGCTAAATTTTATCCAAGGACCATTTGTTTGAGTTTCCAACTCACCATAAATATAAAATATGATTATATTTTTCAGAACTACTGTTTGGGCTGAAAAAGAAATAGTTGATGCGAGTGCCTATGAGTTTGCTGAAACTCCTCAAATGTTGAAAATTGCCGAGGAATTATGTGGTCCATACGTGTGGGGCATTTATGATTTACTTATTCTGCCACCATCTTTCCCATATGGTGGAATGGAAAATCCTTGTCTTAGTTTTATAACTCCAACCTTATTGGTAATGAATGGTTTATTAATTACTTTAATTTAATCATTTATTATTTTTAAAAGTCTTATTATCTCAATATTTTTATAGGATGTGTATTTTTATATTTATTTATGTGAATAAATGTGACTACTTTTAGGCCGGTGACCGTTCTCTAGCCGATGTCATAGTGCATGAAATTACTCATAGCTGGACTGGTAATTTGGTGACCAATCGAAACTTTGAACACTTTTGGTTGAACGAGGGATTCACTGTTTTCGTTGAAAGAAAAATCTCCTCTAGACTCTACGGTGAGAGCCCCAAAGAAACAAAATTCAGAGACTTTTCAACCATTTTGGGTTTGGCTGAGTTGAAAGAAACAGTGAGTATTGAAATCGAACCACTTCCTTTAAAACAACTTTGTGTCTTTACAAGTTTATACCTGCTTTCAATCATTATTTATAAAATTAATTCTCAGTTATATTGATGTTTTTCAAGGTTGTTAATCATCTCGGCGTTGACAATCCATTGACAAAACTGGTTGTGAATCTGAAGGGGTTGAATCCTGACGACGCTTTCTCAACAGTGCCATATGAAAAGGGTTCAACATTTTTGAGATATTTGGAAAATCTGTTAGGAGGTCCAGGTTTGTTCAAATATGTATTTTGAATCATTATTTTATTGTAATATTTCTTTTGAGAAGATATTATCTAATTTAAGATTTTCAGCACCTAGTTTAAGTGCCCTCTGTCCTGCAACAAATCCGAACTGACCTATAGGGGCAAAGGAGAAAAGATGGTGTTTGATAGTGTATTAATTCTGATATTAGTGAACTGAGAAAGATGCCACATGGAACACAAACTATCTGAATGAACAGCGGGTTATAAAATTATAAATAATGAATATCGTCATAATAAAGGTTATCATTTTTTTTTCAGATGCCTTTGAACCATTCCTTCGTGCCTACTTAAACGAATTCCAGAGAAAATCGATAGACACAAACGATTTCAAGACATTCCTTCTGAAATATTTCAAGGACAATCCAAAAATTAATGATATAGAGTGGGATTCATGGCTCTTTACTCCTGGCATGCCTCTTCACATTCCAAAGTAAGTTGTGCAATATATATTTGCAAAAAAAATCAACAACTTAATAATGTCATAACAACAAAATTACTTTGTATACACCACTTTATTTGACAACAGTCAAAATCGTTCTTGAAACGTGGTGACTGTTGTAAAATAAAGTGGTGTATACAAAGTAATTTTGTTGCTATTATTTATTAATGATGGAGCCATAAAGTCATTTCGCATTAGACTACGTTAATAATGTCAAGTGATAGGACTCATCTTTAAAATTTTGAGTTCTGCACTGTCAGTATTGAAATATACCTACATTGGTGTATTTTTTTTTTCAAGTATATGTCAGTATTGAAATATACCTACATTGGTGTATTTTTTTTTTCAAATATAAGTGGCCCTTGACATAAGTTTCTGAAAATATGTTTATTTTTAAAAAGAATGAATATATTTCTGTAAAAAATAAATATACATTCCCTGAATTAAGCATATGCTTGTGCTGTAGGTGAAAGAAATCAATTATGACAGGATTCATACTCGCAACCACTGTATTACTAAAGTTAAAATATTATTTATTAGTCTGGATGTTATAAATATCTGTTTTGTTTACTTGCTTAGTTACTAATTTGATATTTAGATATGATACCACCATGTCAGAAGCTTGTACTAATCTTGCTAACCGATGGGCTACTTGCCGCAATGATTTTACATCATTTAAAAAAGAAGACATTGCACTATTGACATCAATGCAACAGCGTCAATTCTTATCGGAAATGCTGGATCGGGAAGTCACACTGGGAATGGTGAAAGCGATGCAGGATATATATGGACTCAATTCAACCAAAAACTCAGAAGTAAAATTCAGGTGGTTGAGAATGTGCATCAAAGCAAGATGGGCAGAAAAAGTTGATGCGGCTCTTCAATTCGTAAACGACCAGGGTCGTATGAAGTATGTTAGGCCGATTTACAGAGATTTGTACGCATGGGAAGAAATGAGACAGCGGACGATTGATAATTTCTTAGAAAATATGAAATACATGATGCATCTGTCAGTCTACACAATTAAGAAGGATTTGCATCTTGATTGAGGAAGTAAAATACAATAAATTATGGCTAACAGAATAGCTTAAATTCAAATTGAGCAAATGGAGTTAGTAAATTTATATATTATCATCATATTTTTACTTCAAAGATCAAATTCTCACATTATGAATTATGTTAATCTGAACCAAAATTTAAGTTAATCAAATTTTGTAAATGCATTTTTATTAATTTACAATAAAACGATTATTCTAAAATATATCTAAAGTTGATGGTGACTATTTATTTCAAAACATAATCCTTTGGATATTCCATTATCTTGGGGAAGTTTTTGACTTCGTCTTCTGGTATGTGATCCAATCTTACAGGAACTTGCCGGCAGGGAATTATTTCGTTGCTTATATTTTGCATTATCTCTTCTGGAACATTATCATCTGGAAATATCAATAGCCTCTGCATTGTGTATCTTCTTTGTAAATTTCCAGCCATTGATCTATACACAGCTTTCTTGATTATCTGTAAAAATAAATGGCACATTAAAAATACAAAAAATACATTATGATATAATTGTGTATACAAAAAAGTAGAACTACTTGTATATCAATATTTCTTTCTATTTTTTATGTGTATTTCTTGACACATTGCAGTAACCACTCTTAGTTGATTTAAAGGTTTGTATAACATAACTTTCATATTACGAGTATGTAATACATTGTTAGATAAAAATGTATATGTTGTGCAAAAATATGAAAATAAATAGAGAATATTTTTATTTTACATCCAGTCTTCTTATCACATAGCAAGCTAAGATAATTTAAAAAATGATCCTGATCAGGGGGGCAAGTCTGGTTCAATCGGCGAAATCAAAACCCTCGTGATTACCCATATCATGGATATAATTATTATATGGAGTTCTACAATATCTTTAGATGTCATAGAACTCCATACGATAATTATATCCATGATATGGGTAATCACTGAGGTTTTGATTTCGCCGGTCGAACCAGACTTGCCCCCCAGCTTTTCAGCTCATATCGATTTTGAACTTGACATGGAATATAACTCATATTTACTCCTCCAAGAATATAACTGTGTTAAAACCACTGGTATGTAATAGAAAGAGATATTTCACTGTTATTAAAGAATCTGTGAAATTTCTCTTCTGAACTTTTTTCGATAAAAATATTTTGGATCTTAGTGTCATCAGCACAAATGAAATATTAAGTAGACAATAACCATAGTAGGGTCTTTGTCGTGTAGTTCCCAAGCCAGAGTCCAAGTAGCTCCGCCAGGATATCCTGTAGCATGAAAATATGCCCTCTTTCTCCAGTCATCCCCTCGAAGGGCTATCTCCCTGCTATTGATGGCCACAACTATGTCACCGCAGTCGTTCATTGGATGATAAATTGGTTTATGCATTCCTTTCAAGTATGTTCTTATTCTCTCAGCGGATATGTACGGATCCTGCCATGTTAAATCATACAAATGCCAAGTACGTGCAAAAACGGCCCATTGCTAAAAGTAAAAGGACAATTCTACAATTAGATGGTGGATATTGATTAATCGCATATTTCACCATTAATTATTTATAAGTAATTAAAACATTTTCACTTATAACATTAACACAAAACAATTGTTAGGTTATATAAATAGCATTGATCTTGTTATTTGAATAATTAATCGCCATAAATACCTGTGCACGCCGAAATACAGACATTGATAAGTTTGGTATACAATAATTATTTCGATGTCAAAAAGATAATTCAAAGGAAATTAATATTTGACAGTAATTGACTTTTGTACAAAAAAAATCATAACCTAAAAATTAAGCTCATAGATATTTCAGTAGTCAGTAGATAAGTTGTTATTTTATTTGTATTTCTATAGATTCCTATTTTATAATATAGCAACATTTGTACAAAGGCATGCATCTTATATTTTCTATGGAATTTTGAATATAAGTTTTGGTGTTGTGGATTTGAAGTTTTGATTCCATTGAGCTATACCACTGCCTTGCTTCAAACAAAGCCGTGCTGTAGAAAACGCGTTGACAGTTAAAGAGACCTAACTTCGAACCGTATCTATGAATTTTAGTATGAATTTGCGAACAGTCGGTGTGGTTTGAACTGTTGTCAGTTGTTTACAATTGCTAAAAAACGCATTTTTATACAGTATTCTGTCAATTTCGAATACCTATATATTCCAAATTTAATATTGTGAACTCAAGACATTAAGGCAAAATAATTAAATCAAGATATTTACTTATGATTTCTACTCTTCTCAATCTCTCGGTCCCGGATACACATCAAACTACAGCACTTCCTACATACCTTTTTAATTTTAGTTTCATATAATATAACTATGTAATAAACATTGTAAATTTATTCCTATGGTAATTGCCTTCTGATTATCAGATGTCTACATTATCCTAAAGTTATATATTAACCGGTATTAACACTAGTTGCTTGTCATGTATATAGTATTTTTGTGTCTTATAATTTTAGATTGTGGAATAAAGTTGTGTTTATCATGTTTCAATTTAATATTTTTTTTGTACTCCCCTTCTCGGTTCTTTTCACTTGTGTGTTTCAAGACACTGTAATGGTAAGTAAATATTTTTTAGATGTAGGATAAAATACAAATACTTTATTTTAGAATGCAATATCAGGTAATTTTAAAAGTATCAAACATGGAATTATAAGATAGTATCAAATGAAAATATTCTTAACCTAATGGGTGAATTATTCTTAATTGAAGCTTGGTGGATGTGTTTGTTACATGTTATATTATTTTGATTACATTGTGTATACTAATTATATAATATTAGTAGTATTATTTGATTCTCATTTATATGCCGAATAAAAAATAACAATTTTTTATATCAATAGAATCGAAGTTAAAAAATACATTTTCATAGGAGAAAAACAAATATTCAATGAAGTATATTTTATGTTAAAATGTCGTAATGCTTGCTTTTAATTATATATTAAATCTGCATATTTTAAAATAAATGGTATTGGCACGCATTTTTCTATCAGCCAAATATTAAATTATGTATATTTGCTCTATTACAAGTTTATATGTAATATCGCGATAGGTCTCTTTAGTTTGAATTTTTGCGTTCCCGCCAATCTACAGCACGGCTATGTTATTTGTAGAAGGCAGTGGCTATACACATTGGAGTGCTATATGTCAATACCAAAAGTGTGTCACATTGTTAGAGTGAGACAGCTACTACTGGGGGGGCTTGCTCTCTCTTTCTTACTAGTTGTACATATTTGTTTCAAAGGAATTATAGGGAGTTATTTGGATGAAAATCAAATAATACTAAAATAAAATTATGTTTTCATTAAAAATTATAAAACCAACAACTACCACACACTTATTTCATAAAAAAATATTTATTGATATAATATAATAACAAATAATACATAATATTGAAATTTTTTAAAACAAGAGATAAACAATAATAATTTATGTACAAACAAGAGATATGCGTAATGGTCGATCACGTGAAAATGTGTATTGATTATGATAAATAATTAATTTGATTATTATACCTATAAAGAGATAATTTACTTAAATATTATAAATAAAATACTTGTGGTAGTAAAAACATGTATCCTTACAGATACAAACAAGTAATTGTCTTGAAAATTTACATTTAAAGAAATATTGGGCTCGAGGAAAAAAAATATAATACATTTACATGGAAAAATAACTTACCTATACGATAAAGAAAATACAAAGGATTCAAAGCACTAATTCTCCAGTAAATAATTTCTAATTGCACAACACAAGTTCAGAAAATTTTATATCACTACTACATTCAAATGAACTCGATATATAATAATAATAATAGGTAGGTAGGTACATTGTAATAAAAAAAATACAATAGCAGCAAGTATAACAGAAAAACAAAAAAATCGTGCAATTAAAACGTTTTACATCAAATAAACATAAAATAAGAATTATTACGAAGTATACAAGATATACAAATATTATTGCAATTAAAAGTTTTACATCAACTAAAAATTATTGCAATTAAACATTTTTGTACCAAATAAGAATCATAAAGCAGTAAATATACAACATTAATAAAAATTCTAGCAATTACATGTTTTACATCAAGAATTTTTAAGAGGTAAGTATACAAGATGAAAAATTTCTTTATCGTATAGGTCAGTTATTTCCCTGTAAATGTATTATATTTTTTTCCTCGAGCCCAATATTTCTTTAAGTGTAAATTTTCAAGACAATTACTTGTTTGTATCTGTAAGGATACATGTTTTTACTACCACAAGTATTTTATTTATAATATTTAAGTAAATTATCTCTCTATATAATAATCAAATTAATTATTTATCATAATCAATACGCATTTTCACCTAATCGACCATTACGCATATCTCTTGTTTGTACATAAATTATTATTGTTTATCTCTTGTTTTAAAACATTTCAATATTATGTATTCTTTGTTATTATATTATATCAATAAATATGTTTTATGAAATAAGTGTGTGGTAGTTGTTGGTTTTATAATTTTTAATGAAAACATAATTTTATTTTAGTATTATTTGATTTTCATCCAAATAACTCCCTATACTTCCTTTGAAACAAATATGTACAACTAGTTAGAAAGAGAGAGCAAGCCCCCCCAGTTGTAGCTGTACTACTCGCACAATGCGACACAGATTCTTACCTCTGCAAATGTTCTGTATATAGCGCTCCAATGTGTATAGCTCAATGTTTGATTCATAAGTCAAAAGTATGTTCCCCGAAATTTTTTGTCAATATACTTTCAAAATATTAAAAAAAACATTTCGAAATTATGTAGAGATTAGAATTTTTTTTTTCAATAAATATCGCCTATACTTAAGCGAAAATTTACTAACAATGATACCCTCTCAAGAACCTTGGAGGACGAGCTCATTCAAAAGTGTAGGTGAAACGTTTACTCACATTTATTTTATCGCAAATTTAAAACAAATAAATTTGTAAATAATAAAATTGTGGTCTGGATATAAAAAAGAATATCAAATTGTTAATATATAAAACTCAGACCTGCTCCACCTGCCTGTGTTCAGTTGCGCGAGAATAATTTACTAACCTCTGAAAACAGGCTTGAACCTGAAAAGGTGGCAATATTTTACTTATGTTGTCAGTCGAAGGCAAAGAGAGAGGCCATAACATCAGGCATATGGGTCTGCTTGTTACTACCGCTGAAGGAATAACGAAGGGCAGAAACTATAGAAGTCGCCCTAGAGACAGTTATATGGACCAGGTTATCAGTGATGTATAGAATTATTTAAGAAACAAATACATCCTTATGAAACAAACAAAATAGTACATTATGAAATAAACACAAAATGATGATTATTTCATAATGAACTATTTTGAGAAAAAAATTAATCTATTAGGTACATACTAATCAATATTTCAGGAGTAATCTACATATCTGTAATAACAATAATCCTATGTATGCCAATTTAAACTAATGGCAAGGTTTATAAAACAGCTGTGAGACTTGCAATAACGTACGGTGTGGAGTGCTGGTCAGTAAAAAGCACGGATGAACATAAACTGTATGTAAACGAAATGAAAATGCTGAGATGGGCAGACAGAGTGACAAAGCTTGTTAAATAACTTAAGGGAGGTACTAAATGGACGGTAGGTACTGAAAAGCATTCATGATTAAGAATTTAATTAATTATGGTCGAATTTTGGCCTCAGGGTGATCACTAGTCTAGTATAAAAAGGTTATGAATTTGAAAATAAAAATACATATTGATAACAATTGTATACATATTTATTTGAAAGAAAAACAATTTACATAACTTTTTATATCCGAATTCGATATGATATTAATTTGGTCAAATTTGTAGAAAATTGATTAACAAATTCAAGAAAACCATCAAACACTAAGGTAATTATTTACAAGTGGCCTACATCGCCAATTTTGTTGATTTTTTGTCTATAGATAGATAAAATTATACAGATTACGGGAAAAATATTCATTTTCCCGGGAAACGCCTAAAAAAAAAATTAATTACGAAAAATGTATGTAGAAACTCACATCAATGTCTGATTTCATGACATCTATCGCCGAGTTTATTATTTGTCGCCGCGAAATAACAAATGGTACTTTTATTTAATCACAATTTACATACATAAACACGCAAAATATCTATAAACATTCGATTTATAACGATAAAAAGCCAGAAAAATTATTATATATTCTTATTTTTAACGTTTATTAAGTCAACCGCGACAGGAAACTGAATATTAAACCATAGTTAAAGTATAAAGCATAGATGACCGACTACATTCGCTAAAAAATTCCACATAAAAAATAATCTGTATAATTTTATCTATCTATAGACAAAAAATCAACGAAATTGGTAATGTAGGCCACTTGTAAATAATTACCAACACTAAACTATAATAATCACAATCAAATTACATTTTCTTCTGTATTACTCAAAGTATAATAACAGGGAAAGAAAATCATTTCAAAACATGCACACAACGGAAAAAATATTTACAATTTTTATCGAAAACAAAATGCGATTCCAAACCATTTAATAAAATTTAAAAAGCATTTAACAAATAAATATTGACTAAACAAATACCCTTTTATAAAATAATAACAAGGTAGGTAACAGACAGTTGGAAAATTTACCTGTTACTGAATTCAAAACTGTCAGTAAAAATTGTTTGCAAATATATGCATTTCTATTCAATCGCACAAATATTGCAAGCATTTGTTCTCAACCAAATGATTTCAAATATTTTACATTAATCAAAATGTAGATTCTCATTTTAAAGTTCATTATAAACAAAACTATATAATAAAAAATAGGTTCTTATAACAAGTAATGATCAAAATTATTTGGGGACCAATTTATGAGATAATAAATTTACCTTACCCATTATTTAGTAATTAAAAAATAGTGTTTAGTAGGTAATATGTAGAAATATGCATAGATTTTTATTATAATATACTACATAGATGTAGTACTCCGTGCAAAAAGTGAGTCATGGAAAATTGCGCGTTTGACGTTTTGGTTGGCAACATATTTCAGTTTTCCTTACATTTCAACACATCCTAGATAACTGTTCTCTAAACCTAAATAATTGAAATGTTTTTTAGACAAATAAATCAGAAAACAATTCACATTAGTCGGTATTTCTATAGAAAAACGATGTGGTCTGGAACCAAAACGTCAAAAATCCCCCGGAAAAATTACTCGCTTCGATTCATACATAATTTGCTAACTATCTAGGTAGTATATTATAATAAAAATCTATGGAAATATGTTAGTGAGATATATTATGTTAACCATAGATAAAAAAAAGAGGTGCTGGCTAAAAATGGTCCATATCTGTCATTTAATTTCTTGAACAAATTTTTTGAAAAATGTGAACAGCTATTGAATCAATGATAATCAAAACTTATTTTTATTTAATTCATCTAGGAACATTTTTGGTGTGAAAAATGTAAAAAAAGTTAATTAACATATTATTAGAAAAAGACAATGAAAATTAATAATACAATTTTTTTAGCAGCTTATTTTTGTTTCATCACAAAACATACTCTTTATAAATATATTTTAATAGATATGGCATTTAACTTAACAAAATCCGTATTATTAAATGTACAATATCAAAATAGTTCTTATAATAATTATCATGGAGTGGTACATAAGTGTAAAATTTATGAAAAAAATCTTACGACATAAAAAAAATTGGAAAAGTTCACAATGGGAAATAAAAAAGGTGTAATTTTTAAGAAAGCAACACAATACAAGAAATTAGACTATTTGTCTATTTATGTTACGAAGTAGAGTAAGATATTATATAAGGTTATTTTATATAAGTAAATTAAAAGTTAAATGAAAAACACAACTTTGTGTACACCACAAAAAAAATTGTTTGTCGATGATGTAAATCAAAAGTATTTAACATAAATATGCATAATAGAATGTATATACATATATAAACTATAACATAATAAATTATAAAAATCAAAACAAAATTTGTACTAGGAGGAAAAATATTATATTGATAAATCTTTTTGGTACTTATGTATTTCAATGCATTCATTATAACAAATCCTTTTGAATCTTTATGCTGGCAAGGGTGCATATTTAGTGTACTGTTTTCAAAATTGAGAAAACAGGGGGCCAAGTCCGGTCAAACGGCAGAATGAACCCTCCGTTTAGAGATTCGTTTTTTAAAATCTTATATATGGCTCTTCCCACATAGTTTTATAACTTGGGGTAACAATGGAATGGGACTTGCCCTGCTTATAGAAATTGATGCATGCTTGCCAGCATAAAGATAAAAAAGTTGTTATAATGAATGTGTCTATAGCAAAAATTTCAACATTTAATTTTGTAAAGTTGATGAACTTGTGTGTCCAATGCAATGGAAATTTTCTTTGACTTACAATTGCTTGAGATGTTTATTTCAAGAGTTAATTGCGAAATTCAAATTGTAACTTTGGATGTAAAATAAATTAAACAACATGGGAATATTTAAAATAAATGCATAGAAAAATGATATTGATGTGCTACTTTAGTAATATACTCTTGTTATCCATAGATATTAAATAATCTTTGACTCATATGGATCAGTGATATACAAGCAGTACGATAATTTTCTAATTTGTATTTTTTTTATTACAATGATGAATTCCTCAAAGTATTATAGTCAGACATATTGAAAGAATGAATGATGGAAGACTATAAATAACAATAGGCGTAATATTTAATCAGGAATGGTAAAAGAGGCAAATAAGATTCTGAAATACGGTAATTTTAAAAATATAGGAGAAAGGCCACATTATTATAAAAACTGAATTCTAGTAACCACATGACATATAATATAAATTAAAAACAAACCAAAAGTTACGTTTTTTAGTTCAGTAACGTATGAACCATTTTATGAAGTGAAACAAAAAAAAACATTCATATTTCACATTGCTTTTCTATTTCTCAATTCACACTTAATTTCAATTATATCTTTATGACTTATTAAATATAATTCTTGTAAGTCTTGTATAAGTTCATATTTTTATAATATCTATTGTCATATTATAGTATTATAGTACAATATGACGTGCAAGATGTTTAAAATTTTGGTCAAGTAAAGGGTTTAATGGAAAATATTTTGATTATTCTTTAAAATTTCTTCCGTTAATTGTATTTTTTTATTTTTCAGACAAGAGGTATAAATGCTGTAAAGGAAAAATGACTGAAGCAACAAATGAGTTACTTATTTAGATAAAATTGGCAAAATTTTCTTTAAAAACCATTATGATTTCTTTTGGCACATAAATCAAATCTCCTGAATTAAAAATCAGCACAGTAGTGTTTCAGCACACAGTATTTTTTGTAAAATGCAAATTAATTAATGTATATCTTAAATGATAATGATTTTGAAAGCTGTAAGAGTTAGATACTTGAAAACAAAGTAAAAAAAAAACATGAATTAGTATGTAAGCTTCCCGGATTAAGATGGAACAATATTTTTGAATACCTTTTCCGGTATGGAGAACAATAAAGGAAATATTGGGTTTAATTCTGAAGACGAATCAAAATCTGAATGAACATTGAAGTCATTAAAAATGTGTTCACCATAATGTCACTAAACTATGTCCATTTTATAATACATTAGTGATGTTCTTTTGTCATTGTAACCTTTAGAATAGAAAAAAAAAGACATAAAATGATTAAATTTGATATTTCACAAAAATTTTAGTGCGTTTTCGGAATTGAACCCAGTAATTAAGTAATTTTACGATTCCAGCATTGATATATGGTACTTTGTAGATAATTATTGCCAACAACAAAATATATTTTAAAGATAATTAATGTAATGGATATGTCCAATACAACATAATTTTAAATACTTATACTAACTAAAGGAAAAATGCATTATTTATAAACTAAAAAATATGTCATGCTGAAGTATTAA
Organism: Molanna angustata; assembly: GCA_963576475.1. Taxonomy (NCBI): domain Eukaryota; kingdom Metazoa; phylum Arthropoda; class Insecta; order Trichoptera; family Molannidae; genus Molanna; species Molanna angustata. Next base: position 12,356,174 of record OY754978.1, on the reverse strand, counting down.
AAAATAGGAAAAAGAATATTATTATGGCCCTGAGTCAAATCGAAAACGCTGTTCGTTATCGACAAATGATATTTTTTTTGTATGGTATTTGACATTTGTTGTAGAAATTTTTTCTACAATAACAAACGTCATATCCCATACAAAAAAATATCGTTTGGCGATAAAGAATAGCGTTATCAATTTGACTCAGGGGCAATGTTCAAGAATGAAATAAAAAATACAATCACTTCATTTGTAAATAAGAAACATTTGTATTATTTGATCTTAGGATTGTAAATTTACCAAATTAGTTCAGTTAAATTGAAAACGTCAAAATGTAATATATTTTTATATTATATGGCTTAGAGAAAATGAACTGACAGACAAAGTTCGGCATTAAAAAAATGGTACCTTGAACTAAGAAATTTAATTCTTAACATAATTTAATTCAAATAATGATTCTACAATTCAAGAAAGACAATTGGTACTTTATCTTTTTTTAAACAATTTACATAACTAAATTTAGTAATGCAAAACTTATATCAATGCAAATTGTACAATGACGATACACCAATTAAATTATTACAAGATGAAAAAAGTTATACAAAAAATTTAATTGAATAGATTTGAATTTAAAAATATTCTAATAAACACCGACATGCGTATATTTTAACACAACATAATTTATTTAAATTAAAGAAAAAAATATACAAAAAAGTATATAAATTCGTGGTTTAATTTAATTTGAATAAAATTTATTATAATACCTACAGCCGACCGCCGTGGCACAGTTGTTAAGCCGTTCGGTTTCTGTGCGGGCGTCCTGGGTTCGATTCCCAGCAGAGGAGATATTTATTTAAATTTATTTCTCACGCAAATATTGCTTCTCTGGGCTGGAAACACTGGTTAGTTGGAAGAAATTGCCATACGGCAATAAACTCGCCACTTGCGCAGGGTGCAAGGAAGTGTTCATTATTATTATTATTATAATACTAAATTTATACAGTTCATAAACTGACACATTATGTAATAATAAGTTGCCACATTCTGGAGACTCGTAGTTCCAGACTGAAAACAATTCAAAATTGTGTCACCACCGGGAATCAAACCCGAGACTTTTCAGATCTAACCAACTGAGCCACGAAGGCGAAGGCCTAATCAATCAAAGACTCAAAAATAAAAATATATAATATAAGTTGAAACAATAATCTCTATGAAGATGAAGAAGGAATATATTTTTCCATAGAAATAACTAGGAAATAGGGTTGACCACAGTTGGTTTGCATGATCACTTTATGAAATTGTGCAACATTAATTACTTTTACCTTTATTACTTGACGATTAACTGCTTGGAAATAACAAGTGACCTTAATGACATCTGTGAAGCAATAGTATAACTAAAACTTCTATTCTCATACTGTTGGTACATTAAACCAAGGATACCTACCATTAGAAGTGTTTTTTAAAGGTTTTACTAATTTCATTATAGTTCAAATTTATAAACCATATAAATTTAATTATAAAACAATTGAACCTTCACATTTCAGTAAAATACAGATTTGATTCCCAGCAGGAATACAGTTTCACTGTATCAATAGCTAAAATAAAACTATACTTCCATAATTGTAAGACTAAAACAATAATACTCAAACAGACATTTCATTCAAAATATATTTATGTACCTTATTTACATTGGCAATTTCATATTTTTATTTTATAATAAACACATAAACATTATTTATTATAATATCTCTGGGTGCATACATTAATATATTATGTACATAAGATCATATTTAATAAAATAAATAAATATTCAATGTATCTTTCTTTATTTTTTAGCCGTAGAAAGCTCGACAAATGTATTTCTCATTGCAAAATTATTTCATTACAGTGAGAAATAAACAAGAGTTTAGTTAAAGTAATCATAATATAAGCTACCCTATTTTAACAAGGATAAGAAGAAGTACAGTCTGTAATAATATTTAATAATATAATTTTGACAAAATAACAGATTTATGTATATAATTGTTTCAGACTTATTCTGTTTTCTCTCATAAAAAGATCAATATATAAATTATATTGAGTTGAAAATTCAAAAACAAAAGACAAAAAAAGAATCAGAGAAATAAAATTTAATAATATAAAAATGGTGAAAAGTAATAAAAAACAGTTGTGTAAATTTAATATAGGTAACAATATTTTTATGTACTACAGGATACATATAGCACAAAATATTCACAGAAAAATAAATATATATGATAAGTAATACTGAAAATAAAAATATTAGTCATTTTCAACTCTAAGAAAATAGGTACATATTATTTTCTGTGAATTATAATTCAAATCAGTCAATGGCATTCTAATACATAAACAATTATAATACAAAAATTTAGTAAGAAATATGATTTTGCGCTCAATATGCGCAGCCATATTTTGAAAAAAAATTACTTTGCCAGAGGGAAGGATTGTAGGAGAAGGGTCTGCAATTTGTTCATTCGTGAGCCACAGTCTTGGGAACACCTTATTTGATCAATTAATACTGAGCCTACAAGGCATTACGGGCCATTAAGAAACAGTAAAATGCAGGGCCAAACAAAAAAAAAACCAATTATAAAATTTTACTAATACAAAAATTACTTACATTATATAATTTCAAAACATTTACAGTAATTTCGGTAAATATAATTGATAAATTATAATCTACACTTTAATATTAAATGGATGATGGGTCTGTCACTCAGCAGTTGGGATGAAAAACTAGCAAACCAGTGAAACCAGGTTCATATCCAGCTTCGATTGATTTCATTCATAATGCAAGAATTTCATCTGTGTTAGGAGTGTGTACACAAGGTACAATAAAAAAAAAAAAACTATCAAGTAATGTAAAAAAAAAGTGTTTTGGTTTCAATTTAGCATACTGTATGTCTATGCACAATTCTTGATGTGTATATAAGTCACAGTATAAAAAAATAATAATATATCTTCATAAAACAATGTTTTTTTGTTTATTTATAAAAACTGTACAGTAAAGCACTAAATGATAAGGTAGGATGATCATGAGAAGCAAAAAGTGATAGAAATCCTGGAAAATAGGAGAGGAAAAGAATGTATGAATAATAATAACTGCCCATATGGTGCACTAATATGAGTAAGCTCACAAAGAAAGCTGAACTACCAGCTCCGAAAATACAGAATACATCATATTTGTGTTGAATGTTAGTCCAACGTAAAGTAGAATCAGAAGAATAATAGTAAAACACTATAATTGAAAATTAAAGGTAATAAGGACACTTGAAATATTAATAATTCAATTACGAAACTACAATATAAAAATTTAAATACCGTGTAATGAAATGAGAGTAGAATGAAAAGACATATTTTTATATTACATACACACAGGGTAGGTAGAAAGTACCGTGCGTCATATACCTCTATCCTTGCAAACATTCATGGCTGCCTTCACATTCGTTCATCGTCTCATACATGCTAGTCGATTATTCAAGTCTCTTATAATTCCTTCTTTCAAAATATGATTACCGCTTTTGTATATTTTTTGGTCAGCTGTTCCTCGTTCATTCTACCAATGTTTCTAAATTACCTCAGGGCATTCACTGATATTAATCAATGAGATGCCATTGTACAAAATTAAACTATGTATATACAGTATTAAATATAACACATTACTGATTCGTTTCAATATTTGAACTAAGTATAATTACTTAATTGATATGCAATATATATTTGATACAACATTAATACATAAACACTTGGTTTAAATAAAAACTAGCTAACAAAAAGCATTACTATCGAACTAAGAGGTGGTATAGTTATAAATCTTTCTTTATACCATTTGGCTTATGTGTCATTAATCTTATTGTTTCATTTTTTAGTTTGTAAAGATTCTCCTGAAGATAATCGGTGATGGCCTTTCTCGCTTCTTCCGGCGAAGCATTATTCTTTCTAAGGCTGAAAATAAAAATTGTTCATTTAAATAACATAATAAATATCTGAAATCAAATCAACATCTTTGAAATGACACAATTGGAAATATTACTGATTTATATTATCTGAGGCTTACCAGCACAGAAATTATAAATCTTCAGTGTCATAAACCCATCCAAGTGTAATAGAGCAAGAGTCCGTGACTGCCAGACTTAAGTCATAGTATCTTTTATTGTTACCTGTTTATCCAAGGTTATCCAAGGCCATATTTTAAACTGGGTAAGGTCATTATTTCTCAAAAAAGAATCTCTTGATATATTGATATAATTTTTATTAAAAACACAGCCTTTGCTTCAAAGAAAATGCCAACATCGAAAAATGTAGCTTAAAACAAATAGCTTTTCACCCCTCAATATGATGAAATAGAAGATTTAATATTAAAAGCAGCTAACAAGACTATTACAAAAACATTTAAGTGCATTATGAGAATAATAATCAATGGAAAAAATCTGACATACTATAGTAAAGCAGTTAGTACCTAATAGAAAAGTAATAAAAGAATGTTCATATAACAATGTTCATTTTACAGTATGATATACCTACTGTAAAATGTAATGTAATTTTGAAATTTTATATGTTCTAAAATTTTTCTTATTGTTGTCACTTGCGCTGTATGTATATTAAATATTTTTTATGTAAAAGTAAATGAATAAATAAATAAATAAATAAATAACATTTTCATAACTATATTCAATCTTTTTTTTGTCTTTTTATGTCACTTACTTATTGCCGTAGTACCCATTGTATTGTATATTAACATTAACTCTAGTTGGTTGGAAGAAATTGATGTTTGGCAATAAGCCCGCCAGTGTACAATATATATATATATACATATTCTTTTTTTTTAAATGAAGATGTCCTGTGCATATACATCTTCCTACATTCCCTAAATTAAGCATAAATGCTTGTGCTATAAGTGAACGAAATCGGTCGAGGCAGGATTCGAACTAGTGACTAGAGCGCGCTAAACGCTCTGCCATCGACCCATCTACAAGATGTAACAAAAATAAATACCATCCTTCATTCATACTATTACGGCATACCCCAAAAGGTGGGGTAATCAGCTACAGGTGTGCTGGTGTACATTAACTTATAAAAGGAATTACAATACATGCATGTATTCCCACATACCAGTCTCATCTCATCTAAAAAGGCAATACTCAGAATGGGCGGTGAACAACTCCCGAAAATAATGTGAATAGAAAAAGGTGGAAGCACTATTCTAAGTCAGTGAGTTACTGATATTATATTTTACTTTATTCATATCTAAAATTTCCATGGGAATTTGCAATACTAAATAAATTATAAATGACAATATGTAGTAATAGTTAATTAATTAAATGTTCAACCAAGTACAGTTTAATATGTTGGAAAAAATATTAACCTATTTACAATGTTCTCCACATTGATGGGATTTCCATAATTGATGGTGACTTTTTTCCTAAACCTAAACATGTAAGGTTCCGTGTTGGGTAGGACATTGTCCATCCCCTCGTGCCAGATGGGTATGACTAGCGGTATCTTTGGGGATTCGTAGACCAAGCGGCCGACCCCCCACTTCAGTCTCATCTCCTCCTTCACCATATTCACTCGACCTTCCGGAAATATGTGGACCCACGAACCCTTGGCTAACTGCTCAATGCAAAAATCTATAGCCGCCTGAAAAGAATCATAAAAAAAACACTATACCGAAAGTCTTTTGAGTTTTATTTATTAATTATCATATTAAAATTAATATAAAACAGACAATGCCCCAGAGTCAAATTGAAAACGCTGTTCGTTATCGCCAAGCGCTAGGATTTGACGTTGTTGTTCGTAATTGTAGAAAAAATTTCTACAACAAACGTCAAATCCCATATAAAAAAAATAGCATTTTAAATAACGGCATTTTCAATTTGACTCAGGGCCAATGTTGAAAACTCCATGCATTATTCAATAGGATGATGATTATAGTACTCCATGGAAATTTATTTAATTTTTCTTTCTCTTATACGAAGCCTTTTGTCAATAACTGAAATGAATTTATTTTAGAATGTTTTTTTCTGAATTTTACTTGATTTTTTTCATATATAAGAAAAAATATGTGTGAGTATTTGTATGTGTACTTTCATTTATTTAGTAAATATTCATTCTTAAAGAACTATCGAGTCTTCCAAACAATGTAAAAATAGGGTCTTATACATTCATGATCGTAAATCATCTCAAATAGTAATTTATTAGTGAGCTTCAAAATTTAATAGTTGTCAGTTTGACACAAAAGAAAATATTTACGAAAAGTATATAAACAATATAACTACTTATTTTATTAACAAAGTTTACTTATTAATATTCTTCAATGATAAAAACAAAAGGGTTTGAACTCTGGGGAATGTCAATAAGGTCAACATATGAATAACAATTATAATCAGAAGACATATAATATGCCTCTCAACTGACATTACAAATCGATATTATTCTGCAACAAAAATATCATTATTCAATATCATTTTACGAACTTGATTGACACCGTTTCCTCGTATGACGGGAATGCACTTGCCAAGGCCGAAAAACACGGAATGCGCCTTCTTTGTGAAGCAGATATCATGTGCAGCCAACGACCAGCGAATGTACTTGCGGGAGCAAAGATGACGTAGGGACAATGCGCCTGATAAAAAAATATAAAGATAAAATCAATAAATATTAATTAAACATATTACTAAGAAAATAATTGACAAGATAAAAATTATATATTATAAGAAATGCGATTTCAATAATAAATAATATGTGAAATTGATCGTCTATCTTTAAACACAATTTTTTCCTAGTAATATAAACATTTACATGGTGTTGGTTGGAATGTATCCACTGTGTAAAAAAAGAATCAGGTGTATTGTTTTTAGACAGCAATATATATTTTTAAATTCATTATATGGATTAATAATATATCCAATATGAAATTTTTACTTTTCAAGAATGTATAAAGCTAAGAAAGAGATAAAGAGAGAGATTTCAATTAGCATGGATTATTTTTCCATTGTTTTTTATTTATAATTTGTTTATTTTTTTAATTTTATTTATAATCATTGATGACTCAGAGTGCTCTGCTTGGGAGGATAAACCTTTACAATACACATCATATATTTCATATTTTAGATGTGTGAGCTCCATATGTAGATGAAATGAACATTACAAGAGTAGTATTGGAATGGTAAGTTATAATATTAATGTTCGTGTTCAGTTTAAATTGTGTTTAAGAGCAAAAATGTAATAAATAAAAACACCTCGTATTGACGTCAGTAAAATATTAAAATCAATATTTACTTATACGAACATAAATGTTAATCGATATCTAAACAAGAAAACATTGAATGAAACGAATTGATGATTTCGCAAATTTTAAGGTGGAATCTTATAAGTAATTACAACAAAATAAATTATTAAATTAATAATAATAATAATGAACACTTCCTTGCACCTGTGCAAGTGGTGAGTTTATTGCCGTATGGCAATTTCTTCCAACTAACCAGTGTTTCCAGCCTAGAGAAGTAATATTTGCATGAAAAATAAATTTAAATAAATTTCTCCTCTGCAGGGAATCGATACATAAATAATGAAAATTTATGGCGTTACAAAAAGGTTTCTTCGTTACTTCATAGATGGCAATAGTAAAAATGTTCTATTTTCAGGTGATTAGTTACTCATTATTCAAATATATAGAACTTTACAAATTTGCATCGATACGGGAACTCAATAAGAAGGCATAATTGGTGAATGTTGCGCAAGCGCATAAATTGATCACGTAAACCAGCCGATGACAGGTCGTAAGCCCTGTAGGTGCCTTGAGACCCTGGTTCATCTATAATATTCCAACTTCGTCTCTAATGAGATGTTAAAAAGTTTGTCAAAAAAAAAATGACATTGCTGTATGTAATAGTATTAGCGCACATAAAAAAATTAAGAATTTAAAATTTACTTGGCAGCCATTATTCTGTTATATAGAATAACATGAAGTAGAGGCATCTTACCCCATATGCCAGGGTCATCGAAGCAGGAGTAATGATTTGATATGGTTATTAGTGGTGTGTCTGGAGATCTCTTGAACATTTCCGTCATAACGTGCTTGTTGTATATCGTTGTCTTGTTCAGCCATTCTGAAAATATACCCAAACATCTCAATGAAAATTCAAAGAAGAAAAATCTAGGAAATAGGCAATTAAGTTTATTAAGAATAATTTTGTTTCTTAGGACTATGGATTAAATAAAGAACTTTTCTCTTGATTTTGTATTTCTGTGTTGATAGAAAAATTTATTTAAAAACACCAATCTTCCACGTAATTACATAATTTATTTTTAATTCTATTTTATTACTCCATTAATAGCTATTTTAAATTAGGTATATTGCTTAATTGATTTTAATGGGAGTAATTGAAAATAAATACTCCAACATACATTTTTAAATGCATTTAATTTGAAAGAATTATTGCTAGGCCTTTATTTACACTAACTGGACTCGGTTGTACACCCATATAACAAGCTATTTTACAAGCAATAATGAGAAGAGGATTCAAGATTAGACTGAGGATCATGAAATCAACGTATTTTGTATTTCAAGATTTTTTGTCACTTAATTTAAAAGGTAAAATGAGTGTTCAATTATATCAATATAATATGTTATTATTGATGATTTTTTCTCTCTCTGGGTATACAAAACTAAAATTAAGTTCAATATTTGTGTTTTTATATTGCAGTTGATGCAAATAAAAAAAAAACTATGCTCATAATAGTGGAATCCATTATGAATACATTATAAGCACATGTTTAAATGAATTACTGGTATATTATTATGTACTTATATGCACATGTATCTGCTATAATTATATATTATATAATTTACAGTAATCATATATGAAACTATCTTGTCATCATTTAAGTAACAATTTTCTATTCCGCTTGAGGCAAAATGGCAAACAACTAAACGAATAAAATTGAATAAAAATAACAATCGTAGGTATTTAATTTATATATAAAACTGAATTGAGAACAAGCATACTAGGTCGGCTTTCGTGGCTCAATTGGTTAGGTATCTGTCTGCTGATCCAAAGGTCTCGAGTTTGATTCCTGGTAGAGACACAGTTTTTAATTATGTTTTCAGTCTGGATCTGTGAGACGATTAATACTGTAAGTCTCCAGAATGTGGCAACTTGTTGAATTAATATTTGACATAGCACCTGTTAATCGCCCGAGAAACAATACAAATGCAAAATTGCATTCAATCTTTTATCTATTAAAGTGATTATGAAATAGAAGTGATTTTATCAGTAGGATTTTTATTTCGGGTAATTATGCATCAAATCAAATTTAAAATTTACACTGCATATTTTAATTTCTTTTTTTTTTTAAATGCATTTTTTTTTAATTTCACAGTGATTCATGAAAACACAACAGGTGCTATTTCAAATATTTATTCAACATGCATCCAATAACTATTTACCTTTAGAGACATATGGTTTTGGTGGTATCATAAATCTAAATAAAAAGCGGTAATCCAGGACATATGGTGCAGAAGTCAGATGTCTTACCAACTGATCCAAAGCACAATGCTCTTTTAGCTAATTCAATAACAAAAGAATGGATGATAGGTATGTTTTACAATTAGCTAATTTAAAATTATTAATTCAATGAAAATAACTTACATTATTCATATTATGTCATTATCCTAATGAAATGAAGGTCACTTTATTTCAAATATGTATTATAATCACTAATCTCACTAATGTGTTATTAATTTTGATAAAAAATATATGCACAGATAATAAAAAAAAACTATTTGAATAAACAATTACAAATTTATGCACAGCGAGTTAATTGAATCAAAACTGAAATAAAGATGATTTTAATGGACTTTTAAAATATAAACCATGCACCACAGACCAGACCAATAATCAATAGACATGACATAAGTAAAATTTCTTGGTATACACTGTGTGACTGTGCCACCAAAATTTGGTGGCAATCAATAATATAATGTATTTGAATATTTTCCGAATGAAAATTGGAACAGTACTCAACACTGATATCCAAAAATACATGTTGTCAAAAAAGGTATTTAAATTTCAAAAAGGAAATATTTTTACTGCTAAATACATGTGTCATTAATATCCAATTTATATTTAAACATTGGACGCAAATCCCCTGGCCTAAATTTGGAGCTTATGTCAGTTCTAGATATTTCTTTACTCTATGTCATGCACTAATTTAGTCATAAAAAAAATATGTATAATTTTAGCTAAATATTTCTAAACATTTTCCAAAATGCAGATATGTTAAGTTTGCTACATACCCGGCATATGTTGCTATTTTCAAAATACACTACCTATATGTTAGGGTGCTACTTATTTGGTCACATTTTTTTTTAATTTCTAAGCGGCATATGCCGCTTAGAAATTGAAAAAAAATGCTCGGGTTACCCAGAGCAGTGCATCTCAAATGTTTGCAGAGCACAAGGTCCATGTGGCTTTGTCGCTCTCCAAAGACAGAAGATAGCTAGTGCAAGAATAAGAATGTGGGGGTCCATTGCTCAAGTAGCTGGTATGTGGCTTGACTCTCCAATTCACAAAAAAACGGGCATCAATTATGCAGTGAGTTAAGTGATTTTAATAGATATTTATGGTTAAATTTTTGTATTTTATTATTTTGTTTGTATATTGATGTGTTATTTTTTTCTTTTAATTTTTATGTAAAGCAAAGAAATAGGCATTCTTCATTGATATGGAGATTTAATAGAAGACATCACAGAACATAAAATAGTGTACCGATTACTTACTTTAGTTGTCAAAGTGTATATCAACCTTTATCATTTTCTGGAGCAAGAGATAGATTGTATCCTGCAAGGCTTGTGATTCGATACATTGGAGTGGGAAATAGTGCTTGCATACTTTTAGGGCAGAAGTTAGCCTGTTATTACCATGATCAATGGTTGAAAATTTTATTTAAAAATTGAAATGGACCAGATCCCAAACTTTTCAACGTTGACATCAAAAATAATAAGCACCCTATGTATTGATTTTTTTAAATTTACTAAATTTTTAAACATTTACTTACTATTATCCTCGTACTTTTGAATTTTGATAATTTGTAGACATTTGTTTACAAGGATGTTTTTATTTATGAGACACTCACACAAAAAATTGAATACATTTCATATTTATACATGAACAGCATGTCACGTCAATATCCAATTCATAAAGATGGTCTGGACACGGAAACAAAATCTCCAATTAAGAGTGCATAAAATTAAAAGTATTTTGGTGACTTTTTTGAAAGAATTAAAAAAACTCCAATTGAAAAGGTACATTGAGCTATGTTATATCATTAGAAAGGTAATAACATATTGAATGGACTGACATCACTCGCATCTGTCTAGTTTAGTAAGGAGAGCCGTTATGATGATAAAAAATATGCTCATAGTTCGTTTTTGGCTATTTTTAGATAAATTTATGTATTTTTAATCTCCATACACACTGACAATGCACTGATCAGAAACTGTCTGATAAAATAGGTGTGTTGATTAAAGGCATTTACCTATTTTTTTGAAATATTTTATCAAGAACAATGATAATATGTTTATTTTTATTTCATAAGAACGATTATATGTTATTTCTACAGATCTATGCATCAAAATCATGCCATTTATGATGAGTTCATCGTTTCTACAAACAATTGATTGTAAGGCAACGTTTTCTAAACAATAATATGACAACGTTTTCTAAACAATAATATGATAAAAATACATGGTTGAAAACAATTGTTCTGACTGTAAATTATAGATAATATCCTTTGTGTACAAAACTAGAACAAGGAAAGTAAAATAATCAATGATATTAATTTTTTTGGTAAAAGAACAAATCAGTATATCTGTATATAACAGAGAACAATAAAAGAATTTAATTTTTATTTTTTACTTTAATTTTATTTTAACAAAATTAAATTACATAGTTTTTTTTGAATTTTTAATTATTAAGTTTAACGTTATAAATTGAGTTTAAATAAGCCTTAAATTACAGGTAATCAATTATAATATCTGTAATTGAATACATAGTAAAACTAGGTTCTGATTAGGGGTTAAAATGAACTAGTGTAATTTCTACAAGCATTTTATGTTTTACCGACGACTCTTTCGGCTTATCGGGCTGCACTCAACCTATATTACCCATGTTAGTTGTGGGGCACAGGCTTAGAGTAGATACTGTTTCCACTCTTTTCTATTTTCATAGTTTTCGGGTGTACCGTAAGAGCTAGGTAACCAAAAATACAACTCAACCTATATTACCCATGTTAGTTGTGGGGCACAGGCTTAGAGTAGATACTGTTTCCACTCTTTTCTATTTTCATAGTTTTCGGGTGTACCGTAAGAGCTAGGTAACCAAAAATACAACTCAACCTATATTACCCATGTTAGTTGTGGGGCACAGGCTTAGAGTAGATACTGTTTCCACTCTTTTCTATTTTCATAGTTTTCGGGTGTACCGTAAGAGCTAGGTAACCAAAAATACAACTCAACCTATATTACCCATGTTAGTTGTGGGGCACAGGCTTAGAGTAGATACTGTTTCCACTCTTTTCTATTTTCATAGTTTTCGGGTGTACCGTAAGAGCTAGGTAACCAAAAATACAACAGGCAACAACAACATCTCACATAGTTCAGCAATGAGGTTCACCACCAATTCTAAATGTTGCCTTTTTAGGTGCGTGGGGATAGATGCATGCATGGTGCTTCCTTTTTTTTATAAGGTAATGCACACTGTACCTGTCATTGGTTATTGGTGAAGGTACATGGATTAATTGAATATCACTCATAATTATAGGATTCTACACAATAAAGCCATCACAAACAAAAGATTGAAGACAACAGAATCAGGTTCTATTTGAAAAAAAGGTTTTATAGTATAAAAGATTTTTAGCTACTGAGATATACCAAAAGACAAGAAATATATGAAAAAAAAACATTAAATTAAGAGAAAAATACACTTTTAAAGCTAATAAATAGTAAAAACATATAGGTTTCTAATAATGTAAGAATGCATTTTAAATTATAATGTAACTAAGTAAATGACAATAATGAATTGGATGAATTAGTAATGATTATAAAGATGTTCATACCAAATCTCTTCGGTGGTACTCCTGAGGTAAGTATGTATAAAAAAGAAGGTTAAAACATTGCAATATAAAATTTTATCTTTTTAATAAACACATACATCAGCGACATTATCACATAAATCTACAAAATGTCGATTGAATAGTTTTTTTCAAATATTTCAACCAAATTTGATTTTTCTCAAATTGTATTAGATACGAAATTGTCATATAATGCAATATAAACATATTTGACGTACATGGAGTAGTTACAGATGATTTCTATTGGGAATGAAGGAGATAAGGCATCGGTTAATGAAACCTAATCCATTTGGTAGTTCATGGAAAATATCTCGTCCGAGAGTGACTTCAATTTTTCCATAATGCGCACCAGAGTGCTGCGGGCCACTACATCCGTTCTGGAATGGGGGACGTTCATAAGATTATGTCCTCTACCCCTTATATAGTTGGGTGGTACAAAAAACCCTAGGGCTCATTCCATATGAAATCAACACACTAAAATCAAAAAATTTAAAAAAAGGGTATTTTTCTTAATCTCGATTAGGACAACCTTTGCACCAAATTTCATCAAATTCTGAGGTGGTCAGGTTTATACCCTGTGTTGATTTCATATGGAATGAGCCCTAGCCTTTCTAGCAGTTCTGGACAGTCAATAAGATTGTTGGAAATCTTGAAGCCGGTCAAAAGTAGTGCGTTATCACGCCTGCATTCAAGATTCATATACAGGACGTCAGAAGTTCTGGGTGGTGCATGTATGTCGGATATACTCCGTGCATCCGCATATACAGGTACCTCATGAACTTCTTCTGAATTTGCTCCAACATATCGGAATAATTTCTTTGGTAGGGCGCCCAAACTGCGCTTCCGTACTCCAATTAGGTACGCACCATACAGTTGAAAATATTTTTCAATGCTTCATGGTTCAAAAAGTATCTTCCAAGGTGCATTGTGAAGCCCAGCAGTTGACCGCATTTGGTAGTTACTGATGTTATATGTTGAGCAAAGGTTAATTTTGTATCAAATACAACTCCAATGTTATTCAATCCAGAAAAATGGGCATTGTCTCGTTTGTAGATATGTATAGCGATTATTGTGAATTTATCTGTGATGAACCTGCACTGATTTCCTGTTATGCTAATTAGGTCTCACAGTCGTTGATGTATTTAAATGAATAATTATTTTTCATTTTATCGCATTATTATCGCATTTTATCATCGCATTATCGCATTTTATCATGTTTATTTTATTTTAAACCTTTCTGACATTCTGCATTAAAATAATAAATAAAAATATATGATACATCTTTAATAATATGATATGCGCAATATTAGTATCAATAACTTTCTTTCCATGTATCATTTATTTATTTATGGGTGTAGATAATGATACAATATTAAATTATCAAATAAATAAACATTTCTCATCATTCAAAACCAATAAAACCAAAATTAATACAAATATGTCCAATCTCATTTGAAAGATAAAATGTATTGAATAAAGTATAAACTTTTATGCACATTTGTATATATTAGAGTTCACAACGAAAAATTGTAACTTTGTTTGAAGTTCGTGTAGAAAAACATGGTATTTTTGTGGGCGTTGCGTGCTTTTTATAAACTGTTTGTTTAAATAAATTTTGAATTTCGTCAAATGGCACAAATCATCTTAGAATGTTCGTATTGTCTATATTGAAATAATAATAATAAAAACAAGGGTGATTTCAACTTAAGTGAGCGCTGGAGGCCAAGAGGGTGGAATGATGAATAAACTATACTTTATGATAATAGTTCATATAAAATTCGAGGAGTAGACTAGAGGGAGTTATAGTACAGAAAAGTACATACAACATATACCATTTGCAGAATACATTTGTCTGTAAAAAGGTGGTCGGCTTCAAAAGGTTGTTTGACTAAAATGTTCAACAAAGTGGATATATTATATATTTTCTTGTACCCTGTTCAGCGGTGAGTTAATTGCCAAATGCCAATTTCTTTCAATCAAGCAGAGAAGCGAGATTAGCAGAAAAAAATATATTAAACTAGTAAAACCGGGCAGGATGTCATTCTGCCACAGACCGCCTTCTATGTAGACCACATTTTATATAGATCTCAATTTATATATTTTATCAATCTATAAGTTTAATTTAGATTGATAAATTGTTATTTTTGCACTATGGTGCTGAGATTGCTAATCTAGAGGGTTCCATGAGCAACTCTTCGTGCTATGAATTTTTTGGCACTTATTAGTGTCTGTGAAGGGGTCGATTAGTCCCTATATGCAGAGCGGAGTAACGGAAGTATTTTACCATTTTTTTCATACATTTGAGTGTGGTATATTCTCTAGATAATACAATATTAGTAGATTTGTTCACACCGTCATCTATAGATGGATTAAGGAATTTCTTTTGAATTACGACCCTTTCCCTAAAAAAAAATCTTGGAACCGGTGTAAGGAAATCAAAATTTGTGGTTATATGTATTTTCGGATGAGTAAAAAACTATCCTATCTTTTAATCCGGAACCAATGATACAAATTTAGAGATTTCATTGAAATCTCTAAATTTGTCTTGAGGTTGGGCAGTTTCAGAGATTAGCTTGTACAAACATCGTAACACAAGATTTTTATATGTTAAGATAAATTTCACATCTACTGGGAATTGAACCCATCGCGTTGGCACAGAAGCCAAACCAGTTATCACTGTGTCATGGCTGTCAAAAGACCAATTTATTATATTGTTTTAGATCAAATAAATTAAAAATTTATTGAATTCATGATACTGTTTCCAATATGTATATAAATAAATGCAAACCAATTGTTGTTGCCCGTAAAGTTTCATAAATAATGCATTATTTATTAATAAGCAAATTGTTTGCATAAATTATTTGAAAACAATGCCTTGCATTAGCGAAAGAATAAAGTAATCTAGTTATGTCACTACATTTGCATATACAGTAGTCGAAGAAAACAAGGATACACGATAGTCAGCGAGCATATATAGTTACAAACTTCCTGTGTCTGTCAATTGAATCAAGACCACAGCCAAAGTAACTTCTCAATTATCATAATGTTATCATGTTACACATTGTACAAAAGATATCTAAAGTAATAATATAATGATAATTGTATATCATAAACAGATAATTCATGTTGGTTTACATTTATTTTTTATTTTTATTTATCTGATAAAGAATAAAAGTGATACATAATACAGTTGTTACAATATATAATACAATTACTTAGTATTTAATAACATTACCCTCCAATAAGAGCTTACACTAGGGCTTTGGAGGGGATACATACATACATACCAACACTTGGGGTAGGCAGATAGGACCGAGTGCCAGACACCTCTATCTTGACATACATGTTTTGCCTCATTTACATCCATGCATCGCGTCATACATGCTCTCCATTATATACTACCATCATTCAAAATCTCATTTATATGATCATGCCAACTCTTTCTCGGGCGGCCACGACCTCTCATTCCACTCTTTTCAGCCTTGCATAGGTACTTTCTTTGTCAGGCGCTTATCGTTCATTCTCTCCACATGTCCGAACCATCGTAGTGTATTTACTTTCATTCTACTCACAATATCTCTTTCAATCTTGCATTCTCGTCTGATGTCCACATTCCTTATCCTATCATAGATCGTTCTACCACACATTCGTCTTAGGGACCTCATTTCACCTCATGTTTAAAATACTTAACCAGGAACTCAAGGCACCTACAGGGCTTATGACCTGTCATCGGCTGGTTTACGTGATCACTTTATACACTTGGGTAACTTTCACCAATTATGCCTTCTTATTGAGTTCACATCAATCCATTTTTAAAAGTTGTATATATTTTAATCGTGAAAATCTGTTAGTTTGAAAATAAGCTAAAAATAAACACCATTGCCATCTATGAAGTAACAAAGAAACTTTTTTTTGCATCGCCATCTATTGAGAAATTGGTTTGTAAACAATGAAATCAACAGTCCTTATACATGTGGTGACAGTGCTTTCACACAGATGTCATCCCTAAACCGCACCAGAATTACAAGTTCATTTTTGGCTTGTTTACTTGCTTGTACCAATATGTATGTAAATCGAATATTTTTTAGTTGCTTACTTATATGCAAACATTGGAGTCAATAATCACCTCTATTGAGATTTCAAAAATTTCTTACAAAATATTATTGAAATAAATCCAATGTTTGGGTATACGCAACTATAAAAATATTCAACTTTTTTTAACCTTTATTAGGTGTGACACCCTGGACCATGCGTTTTTTTGCATTCCCAATCCACACCGAACATGATTTGACAATTAATACTCTACTACTAAACAATATGTCACATCTTCTGTTGTTAAATTTCTCGCATATCTATTTCCACACAGCAAAATTTCTTCGCTTAATGGATTCAATTTATAATGCAATAACCTCAACTCTTAAGATAATTTAATAACATTTTTATGCTGGCAGAAATCATCTTAATGATTGGGTGGAATGCCACATTAGCTAAGAGGTAGGAAAAGGTACAATCTTGCATTGAGTTCAGCTATGAATTTTATTTTTTCAATCCATTATACTCTTGTTATAAAACATTCCCTTAATTACGTTAGCTGTTAGTGTACAGCCTATAGGTTCTCAGAATCGAAATATAATATATATTTATTATAAAATGATGTACAAGAAAAACTACTGTGTAAAGACTAAAGTTGCAAATATAAATGTATAGACATTATCAATCTATAGTGTCATCAATTCTTCCTATCAAGTTGTACATGATTCCATAGTGGAGAGTAAAAAGTTTGTTGAATGAGTAAATTGTATAAATAGTTATTAATTTGGAAAAATGAAATTTTTAAATGTTTTTACTAGATATGAAAATTTAAGAACAAAAAATCATAAATGATCAATGTGCATAAATTATGTATAATGCACCTCAAAGGAGCCAAAATTACTATATATAATGCAATTGTAGTGTCTACTTAGACACGTGAAACATAGACGTGGCAAAAGACACATGAAAGTAGAATAAATGCTGTAGAAATAACATCACTAGGAAGATACGTAATAAAAACGATGTACGGTTAAGTGGTTTGGGCATATTGAAAGAATGAACGATTGACAAATATACATGGGTGCAAGATATGGAGTAAAAAGCAAGGTCCGCCCCAGAAAGGGAAAGCATGGCAATGTGATTGATATTTTGAAAGAACGAAACATAAGAAGCTTGAACAATCGACGAGCATGGATATAAACAAAGCCAGGGATGTGTGCAAAAATAGATGAGTATGGTGCTCAGTTCTCTCTGCTTACTCCGTAAGGGACATGGTGTGATGGTATGTATGAGTATGATATTTTAGCTGGTAAAGAAATAAATACAATACATTATTATTGTTTAGCATTGCCAACACTACAACATTGTATCCTTAGAAATCAGATAATGGGAATATAATTGAAAGCCAAGAAGAATAAAATACGAATCAAAAAGAACTTTAACGATGTTTAGAAGAGTTGTGAAGTGGCAGATAGTTGAACTCAGAATGGGGTTGGGCCGTGAAACATAGCCCTTAGATAAATGTACATTTAAGTAGTTATGTAAATTATAAATAAGTAACCGTATTACTTATGTATAAACGAAAACTATCTATAGTACCTGGTAATAGAGCATGATTAACGAAAAAGTTTACTTATAAACCGTGACTATCTTTATTACGCCTTAATTTCATATACGTCAAGTTAGGATAGGTCGAGAGGTTGTTTAACGCTTGACTAACGCGTCATAACAAATATTTGAAAATGGCGGATCTTTCACATATGCATATTTGAGATTGATAGAAAAATTTAATACTTATAACGATTTTCCTTGTTATACTTCATCGCAATCGTGTTTAATTTGACTCAACACGGCAAAATGCAGTGTTTGTTTTCATTTTTCAATGTCAGTTATCCAAAAATTACATGTATTTTTCTATTTTTTGACATCTGTGAAGCCAATGCGGCCATATGAAAAAAATAAATGAGGGTGTTCGTAAACAATTTAGTGAACTAGTAAGTCATAACTTAGTATACGTTTAATACAAATCTTAACTATTTTAGTGGTGCTTATCTAGTTGCGCATTAAGTAAGCTATTAATGAAATCTAATAAGTAAGACTGTAAATCATTAAAGATGCACATTTAAATTAAAGCAAAGCACCTGTCTTAAAAGTGAATATTTTTGGCCAAGTAAGATTTGTATGTATTCAACATTTTGTATTAATAATAAAAATATGTATAGTATTGTTATTTTCTGACAATTGAGAACCACTGAAAATGTTAAGAAATATTTTGACTGAGATAAACTCATTAACAAATTTACCATCATACTCATACTCACACATTTGTATTTCTAGGTCAGTACTATTTTTAGTCTTGCTTTATGCGTTTCTTTTGAAGTTTAACATTTTTTTACATTCTAAGTGAGCCAGAATGATAATTAGTGAAAAAGATAATTAGAATACATACAAATTGTCTTTGGTTAAAAACAAAAAACAAGAATTAGTGTTGCCATTATTATTATGATGATTTATCTGTTTCAAAATCTTAAGTAGAAAAATGTTCAAAAATTTTGACAGTTATGGGGTGATTGTATAACCCGAAAAAGGGGAAATTAAAATGTGCGGTATAGGCAGAAGAAATATATTGTGGCTCCGCAATATTCGAGCCTGGACAGGTATTCAGACCTTCAGAGGGCTGCTCCTTAGAGAGGCATTTGCCCAGGTCATAGCCAACGACAGGAGGATCTAACACGGTACTTAATTATTTTTTTTTAATTTTATTTATTTAATAGAATATAGCGGCAACAAAACAATTTATACAAAAATATAATGGTATAAGAGTTAAATTATAATAAATTCGAAAACATGATGGAAAGGGAGAAAAATAGGAGAAGAGGAGGATTAGAGGGGAAGCATCCCCCACTGGAAACTCACATTTAAATCTATACCCCACGTAACTCAATGTATGAATATTGAAGACGAAGACTTCAAGAAAAAAAAGCAAGTGACTCGGTTCTTTCTGTCAATACTTTACAGAACATGGCATAGAGTCGAATATTTTTATTATTGCATATGCGCAAACATTGGATTTTTTTCCCTGTCGGGAGTCAAAGATATTTTTTAACAGATTTTTAATTATCTCAATAGAGACGAAGTTGGAATATTTACTGTAGGAGAACCGGGAAATCAAGGCACCTACAGGGCTTACGACCTGTCATCGGCTGGTTTACGTGATCACTTTATGCGCTTGCGCAACGTTCACCAATTATGCCTTATGATTACAATATATAGAACTTTCAAAATTGAATTGATAGGGATCTCATTAAAAAGGCATAATTGGTGAACGTTGCGCAAGCGCATAAAGTGATCACGTAAACCAGCCGATGACAGGTCGAAGGCCTGTAGATGCCTTGATTTCCCGGTTCTCCTACAGTAAATATTCCAACTTCGTCTCTATTGAGATAATTAAAAATCTGTTAAAAAATGGCATAGAGTATTTATGTATTGACTAACAGACAAATATGTATAAAAAAATGCTTGAAAGTCAATGATGTGATAGATGTATGTCAAGACAGAAAATGAATATATTTTTATTATTTATTTAACACTTCCTTACACGCTGTACAAGTAGCGTGTTCATTGTCAAATGGCAATTTCTTCAAACTAACCAGTGTTTCAAGTACATAGAAGCAAGATTTGTGAGAAATTAATTTAAATAAATTTCTCTTCTGCTGGAAATCAGACCCAGGTCTCAGCATATTCTGTGAGGAACATGATATTATGCTGGTATATGGTATGAATATACTTATTAAATTGACAGACATAATTTAAGCAAAGTACATAATAACAATTGATATTCATCTCATTTGAGTTAAAAGGAAAAATACTGTTTATAACCAAGGTCAAAGTTTTTTAATGCCATTTGATCATACGCCAGCCATAAAAAAGGTGTGTAATGAAACGTTTTATTGAACTGATCAATTCCTATTTGTAATTTTTTCATAAACAAAGGCATGAGAACTTATTGCGATTACAAATGACTTTAAATATATACACACCATCACACAGTTTTCCTTTTTGGGGCATGTAAGAGATAATCAAATGCCACCGTTTTATATTTTGAAATACAATTTTTTGTACGTACAAATATGATGCAATGTCTTTACTATTTTCAAAATTTAAATGTGTTCCATGCAAGACTGATACAACCTATATACGTATCCCTCTCTTTCCAATACACCACAAAACATTTCTTAATCTATCTCAGTTTCGCATCATCATCCGGTCAGTACATATCATCTGTTGATTGACATTATCAGAAACCAATCAAATCAGTGAATTCATCAATAACACGTACAATTTATGTTTTTATATTGAATAGTGCACAAGTGAAATATATCTGTGCATGCGACCAGAGACTATCAAACCAGCAAATAAATATTCAAGTAAGTGCTATTATCATAAACTTATACCCCGCCATTATTATTTATTAGGAGTGGGTCCAACACGCCCCTGCACCGCGACCATAGGTTGATCTATTGTGTCTCCCTTAGGGGGATGTCACTTCAACAGCAATCCGGTTTCTTGAATAAAGTCCCATATTTTGCAGATTGAAATGCCTCCCAGATCTTGGGGTCTTAGTATAAAGGCTCCCAGGTGTCTGTGTCTGGATTCCATTAGGGCTGGACTCTCGCAGATCACATGAGAGGCTGTTTCTTCCTCTTGTTGACACTTTCTACAATTTGGTTCATCGGCGATCCCCATTATGTAATGGTGTCTTTTTAGATGACAATGCCCAGTAAATAGCCCGCCATTAAGGAAAAACTCTTTAAACTGAAGCTACTTAACTATATTTTTTATTATATTGTGAGTTAATTACCGAATTATGAAATTTTCCTATCGACAGAGAGAATCAGACATAATGTCCTATCTTGACATACATTTTTTGCTTCATTTATGTTCATAAATTGCCCCATACATGACTTTTTACTATTTAGACCTTTCACAAAATATCATAAATTTGGTCTTAAATCCTTTGAACGTGTTAAGCAAAAAATAAAATTTGATCTGAAAAATTCAAATTTTCAATAAAAAAATAAGTATTCTATAAAATTCCTTTTAATTTTTTTAATCAATATCTTGATTTAATACACCAAAAAATAGTTGTCACGTTATTTTTTGGGAGGGAGGGGGAATCAAGAAATTTAATTTAAATATATTTTTTTTATATTTTTTTCGCATCCAAGGGTAACGTTTTTTTACATGCCATGGACTATAGTTGATTTACGCATCGAAAGGGAAAAAAAATTTGGACAACTTTAGTCGATTTACGCGTTCAAAGGGTTACGTTCTTTTTTGGCCAACTTCTACTTTTCATGCCACATGTTTTAAAATCATTTATCCGTTTTGTCAGACTCTCATAGTTTGTTCTTTCTATGTGTCCAAACCACCAAAGTGCACATTAGGCAAATAAAATTTTATAAATCTAAACAACCATTACGCCCTCAAATTGTTGGCTTAATATTGGAATCCATCTGTTTTATTTTATATCTAACTAGTAAAACCCGGCAGACGTTGTCCTGCCTGTTTAATTATTTTCCTCCAAATATATAAAAATGGTTGATCGGTATGTTTCCTTTTTATTACTTAACATTATTTTCTAGATTCGCTAATTATAATTCCATCTTTTTATTGCCTTCCATCCCTAAATAATTTTATTTCATAATCCTTCTCGTGTGCATGCTGAACAAACCCACTAAGTTTCATTTAAGTTTCAATACCAAACATTTTTTTTTGTGACATTAAATATATAAATAAATTTTAATTCATAAAACTTCACGTGTGCACGCTGAACAAACCCTCTAAGTTTCACTTCAATACCAACTTTTTTTTAAATGATTTTTTGTGAGATAAAAAAAATAAATAAATTACAACCTTCTCCTGAATGAGCTGTACAAATTCCCAAAGTTTCATCGCAATCGGATGGTTGGTTTAGGAGTCCATCGCGAACATACAAACAAACAAATATACGTACATCCATTTTTATATATATAGATTAAAAAATGCAATGCACACCCGGACACCTTTCGCTGGTTACCCCACATTGTGGGATATGCCGTGATGGTATGAATGAATGAATAGATTAAAAAAAATGATAGAATATATCCTTGTGAAAAGTATACAATACATCCTTATACAATCAGTCGAGGCAGCAAGGGTAGGTTTCGAACTCGTTATTATTGGATTACTAAGCCAGTGAAAAACCCACTCTGCCACTAACTCATCCTTATAATCTTATTCAAATATGGTTAAAAATAATTTTCTAAGTCATCTTATGAAAATATATTATAGTTTAACAATGTTATAAAAGTAAAATAAACTTAATATTATGATTCTCTTAACCCTTGCACTGTCTCAATTTATTTATTTAAACTTTTGTACATAATATTAACAAATATAATGCACACTGGCGGGCTTATTGTCATTAGGCAATTTCTTCCAATCAATCAGATTACAGAGTGAGAGAATTATATATATGTACATCAACAAAAAATGAAAGCTAAAAAAGAACCAAGAAAATATTCATAACACGAAGATAAATAAAAAAAAAACATCATAGCAAAAATAAGGATTGGGAAAGAACAAGAAGAGGAAATTGAGATCAGGTGTTTAGGGATAAATATTCCTATAGAATATAATTAAATAAAATATCTTAGTTTCTGATCACGTTGAGTATTTTTATACCAACTAGTTTCGGAGACGTAACCGCTTCTTCATCGGGACAAACTCATACATAAGTTTGTCCAGACGAAGAAGCGGTTATGTCTCTGAAACTAGGTGGTATAAAACTACTCAACGTGGTTAGAAATTAGATATTTTATTTTATTATGTTAGTTAAAATGTGCCACAAAGAATTAGCAGCAAAGTATGAAGATAAATATTCCGTCTTTAGTAAATATTACGTAGCAAAAGGAAGGAAGGAAACGGAGAGGGATCAGGTATTTTCGGAGAGATAATCCGCGCTTTAGTTTTTTCTTGAAAATGGAAAGCGATTTTGACGAAGTTGTATTAGGACTCAAATTATTCCAGTCTTGCTGAACGTACTTCAAAGCGTATTTACTGCCTATATTGGCTATTGGAGTTGGCTCTTCTCGTACTGAGACTGTATACTTTGCAGTTCTGGGTATTGCATTCACGAAAGCCGTTTCTCTGTAGGATCTTGTAGCTATTGTTTATTCGAGGTGTTCTTTTATTATTATGATTGAGACTGTTTGTGCAATGTTATGACAATTTCAGATCTGACACAATATGAAAAAAAAAATTAACATTTTTCCAATTCACTTGGGTGTATTTATGCAATAAGATTGACACTCATTCTTAACCTAGTCGACTTGTATTACCAATAACATTAAACTTTATGTATTATACATAAATTAATACTCTCAAAGAGCCATTATTTACAAACACAATTTTGTTAAGTGTGCTGTAACACATTTATTATAAGTATCATCTAATCGTAACACACTTTCATTTCATAATAAGTTAAACCAGTTAGTCCTTCCATACTTTGTTATCAATAAATATTTATGCAATCAATACGTAAGTGGCATTCAATAAGAAAATAACAAGAATTTTACAAATATGAAGTTATTGAAAACAAAATAAAGCAAATAATCATTGTGATTGATCAATAAGCTTACTAAAATAACGTTAATGTCTATATTTGTTAAGATTTTAATTCATAAGTGCTGAAAATACAACACTGTTGTTCCTGTAAATTGAACATATGAAAAACAACACATGTTGGGCACGAAAAACAAAAAAAATTGAATACTTAAACGATTGTATTCAAATTGCAAAGAAATAAACGTGTATCGATTCAGGTTAAAAGACAAATCAATTATTGGAACGATTTCTTAACACTATGTGTATTACGTAAATAAGAATATAATAAAACATATGAGCCTAACCTAAAATCACTTTGGTTACTAAACCAACGACTGCGATCGTCACACAACTGGCACATTTCCATATCTTCCCGGGCTTCCGAAGTTGAGGAAAAATCCAATCAACGTTATAGACCATTTTTATAACACGGGGTAATTCACAGAATCACATTATAGAATTGTTATTTGACACTTCACAACACGACTAGCCACAAGACGACATGTTGAATACGTCGGTGTTGGCCACAGATAATATGGAAGTTAACTTTCAGTATACTTGTGTTGGCAGACTGCGGAATGCGGAAAATAAATCATAAGCATTGCTAGTATTAAGTATTATAGTATCTTGGTATTTTTTCTACTATCAGCTATCAGCGTATTATCCGAAACAGCAGATGTAACAAACTTTATGCAGCATATTATATATAACCTTTATAGGTACATAAATTACTTATTATTAAATATGTTTTTTTAAGTGAGTACATAATATTTATTTAACTTTTTGTACATAATATAAACAAATATGATGCACACTGGCGGGCTCATTGCCATTAGGCAATTTCTTCCAACCAACCAGATTACAGAATGACATAATTATATATGTACATCAACAAAAAATGAAAGCTAAAAAGAACAAAGAAAATATACATAACACCAAGAAAATTAAAAAAAATCATAGCAAAAAAAAGGATTGAGAAGGAACAAGAAGAGGAAATCGAGATCAGGTGTTTAGGGATAAATATTCCTTCTTTAATAAATATTACGTAGCAAAGTGAAGGAAGGAAAAGGAGAGGGATCAGGTATTTTTGGAGAGATATCCCTGCTTCAGTCTTTCCTTGAAAATGGAATTATTGGTCTTGCATTTACAGGTGTGATCTTGGTCTTGCATACTCGATCGAGTCTGAACGCATTTTTTTAATGAAATATTGAATGAAATAAAGGAAGTATAATAATATTAAAATAACAAAAGAACATCACTAGTGTATTATAAATGGAGTTTAATATTATAGTTTTGGTGAGCATATTTATGTTTTTAATAAATTTAATTTTAATTCGTCCTTGGAATTGAATCCAATATGTAGTTAACTGCTAACTTTTTGATTAAAATTTTACGACACCGTATTTTTAAGACCAATACCAAGACTTGCAAGACTTTTGCTCATCACTAATCCAGATACTTGATACATCAATACATTAAGATCTGAGGGAGTCCTTTATACTAATTTTATTATCATTCCTACCAAATTCTGAAAGTTAATCTATACATATATTATTTTTACTCCTTAATAACCCAAGGGGATATATTAGTAAATAGGGAGTTATGAATTCGCAATTTTAAGGGTATTTTTTTATTGCAGATTATCAATTAGTATCATGCTGGGATTGTATTCTGAAAGTTACGTCACAATATATCTGTGTGTGTGCTGTGTACTATGTGCTATGTACGGCGTATTTATTCTACTTTATCGATTATATGTAGACTAAATTACAAATTTGATTATTTTCAACTTTTGAAAAATTCTATATCTAATACTCGATTAGACCCTATTAGATTTTGAAGGATATCTGAAAAGTGATCCTCATTTTTTTAACTGTCAAATATTTCAATGTGACCCCAAGCTCGGGAAACTCGAATTTTGCTATTTTTATTTTCAAAGTGGTAAAAAGGCAAATCAATTTCATAAAAGGGCATTGAAGAATTATCAATTTTGCATAATTGAATATTTAAAACAAAAATAATTTACAAACTCATTTTATGAAAATGCAGAATATATTCCATACAAAATTTGAATATTTTGTGGAGAGACTTGTTGGCGAGGAGTTTAACGCTGTCCACAACCCACTCGTTTAACTTAGATAATTTAATAAAATGTACCTACTTGATATTGCACTGTGTCAATAATTAATGAACATGTGTTTTATTTCAATGTGTTGTCAATGGTCGTCAAGAATAGAAAATTTTGGTATAGAAATAATTTATTAGTTTCGATCTATCATAGTCTATTTCTTTATTCATGATAACGGTAATATTAATAACCATATATGTGCTATATAAAGTGATTGACGCGGAACAAAGTTTCAAAGGCCTGTTTAGTTTCTTTTTCAGATTCTAAAAATATATCTTTGACGAACTGTCCAAAGTTTCGATATGTTTAAATTACTGACGAATTATTTATATTGCAATTATATTGTTGAATTTACATAGTTTAATAAAATTACTTGGTTCAATTCAAATAAACCTATTATTATGGAATTGCGTTCAGGGTTACTCAACTTTTTAGTACCTATTGGATAATAAAAAATATAGCCTTATATCAAATTCACTCTTCATCGTAGACAGCGTCTAATAAGAGATATAGCTTTGGCTCCAGTTTTGTTAATCAGTCCACCGCCTCCGGTCTTGCCTCGTGGATATCCTGAAGGGTGCATTTACATTTCCTGAGCTGGCAATCCTGCACCATGTGCTTCACTGTCTGCTCAGCTACATTATTCACAATCTGGATTCTCCCATTTCCCATCTCCCCATAATTATTAAGTAATAATTTTAAGTATATTTATATTTATTTTTTGTTGTATTGTAGGTACATACTTCTATGATTTCTTAATGTAGGTACATCAATTGTGGACAAAAGTAATTGGTCTGTCTTTTTTTCATTTCATAGTGTACCTATTTGTCTGTTTATTTTATAAGACTGTATTTGTCTCTTGAAAAATAAATAAATTTGTTGTAGATAAGTATAAATGTTTACCAACATACTTTTATGATATTTTCATTGATGTCGACACAACATGACCTGTCACCAGTCCGGTTCTTTGACGAAAACGCAACTTATTAAAATGACATTGCAATAACTTGTATGTATGACGTAATGGAGGCAATACGTATATCATAGAATCTGCGTTACGAAAATTATTTATGTACTTTATTGAGTACAAATTTTAGATAAACAAATGTACCTAACCATGTATGAACAACGAAAATAATTCAATTAAAATAATAATACATAATGTCAATTGGCGGGGCGGGATCAAAACATTACTCCAACCAACTCCAACACTCTTCATTGAAGCTTTATTACATAATGCCAACTTCAATCTGTGAAAAAACTAGTGGGTTGTGGCCAACACTACATATACTCTCCACTACATAGTTAGTGTAGGTACATTTTTTCTTCTTGAAAGGTTGACAATCCATAAATGCATTTTTACGAGGCACATTTCTATTAGATTCTTAAACAAATACTTATTAGATTCTTGAACAAACATTAGATTCCTAGAGGACAAAATTTTCACAATACACCATACAAACAATAACATTGTCACGCAACTCATAGTGTGCACTTTATACGTGATACCTGTTGAGAAATTGGTCTAAAAAACACGCTTAAAATGACCAAATAATGACTCTCCACTATTCCATAGTAGTGGAGAGTAAAAATCTAATTTAAAAAATAATAATAAATGTTATTTTTAGTGATGAGCAAAAGTCTTGCGAGTCTTGCAAGACTTATGAGAGGAAGTGTTTGTTAATATTTCAGTCTGTATAAAAGAATGGAGGTGATATGAAATAGTTGAGTTATAACCGTAGGATGAAATAGTATTATTATTTTATGTTTATAATATAAATAAATGGTCGTAAAAGAAATGCATTTATTGCACCGGAATACACTTATTCACGCTAATTTCCAACTTTTATGTTTACAAGTATATTTTAATAACATCAATAATAATTATTAACTAAGCAATGCGAGTGTGTCGACACGGGGATGTAGCTCAGTGGTAGAGCGTTCGCTTTGCATGTGAAAGGCCCCGGGTTCGATCCCCGGCATCTCCAAATATATTTTTTTACGAAATATTGTTAATTAAAAAAATACACATATTCGGAAAATAATTAAAGGTACATTTTTTTAAGAACACCAAGAAGTATGGCAGTTAATTTTATTTTAATACAAATCGATAGACTTTACTGTCATTTGCTTCATGTAAGAAGGTAGGTACTAATCAATTTCATAAGCCAGATTTTTAGTCAATATTTTCTGCGAGATAGTAGGATTTTATTTATGTAAGGGTTGGTATTCCTCTTTTTCTTAATTTTATCATCATCATCAGTGGCTCCACAGCCCGTTGTGAGCCTTGACCTCCTCCAGCATTCCTCGCTATCTTTCTTTATCCTGGCACGTGTTCCTCCAGTCCCTTTCACCAATAACTTAATTTAATGGATAAAATTATCTGCAAACTATAATGGTGTACTTTCAAATATTCTATAGTCTTGAAATTAAAATAAAAAAGATAAATATCTTACGAATGTTTTTACTAAATCAAACTGTGTTTTATCGTTTGTGTATTCTTGTTGTTGACTTAATAATTACCAACTGTACAAAATTTGTTTTTATTAGGTAAATAGCAACATTTTCAAAAAATATTTTCAGTTTGAATCCGTGAGACAATAAATATGGGACAATACCAGAATGTGACAACATGTTAAATTAATATTTAACATTAATATTGATTGCGGTGTTTACTTGATATTTGACATAATATTATAGTAGAGTTGTAGCCAAACATCTTGGACTTTAAGCCGAGAAGGGGGGCGATTTGCACGTAAGCCAACGAAGCAAAAAGACACAAATTTGCGCTCTGCGCAACCGGATGCTCGTTATAGATATTTGGTGAAAATTATACATACCTACCTACCTACCTTAAATGTATTTTATGCATTGCCCGAGAAGCAATACAATGCAGAAAATACATTTAAATTGAATTGTTAAACCTACCATAATTATCTAAAACTAGCTTTTATGTCCCGCCGTTGGCCAAGAATGTAAAATTGTGAAGGAAAAAGCAATCGTTTTTATAATATTGTCACCCAATTATTTTGCAAAATCGGACTATGAAAAGTGGTTTGAAATATGATTGAATTTGATTGTAAAATGTTCAAGTGATGGCCACAACTCATTATTTTTTATATATTGCTATAAAGTGTGAATTAAGTATAATATACAATTTCTGCACGCATGGACTATGCGAAATGGTTTTAAATGTGACTGTTTATCAACGTTGTAGAGATTGGTTTGGCCACAACCCCCATTTTTAAATATTATCATCGAAATAAATTATAAATAAATTATAATAAATTATAATTTAAAATAAATAAATATGTACCTATTGAAAATTTAGTAATTTTGGATGTTGGGATGTGGTTAAAATTTGATTAAACAAATGTACTGAAAAGATTTAGTGTTGGTCACATCCCATTCGTTTGTATATTTTTTCATCAAGTGTGCATTATATTTTTGCACAATTAGACTTATAGACTTAAAATTGACACAAAAGCCTACATTAACGAAGAAGAAGAAGACAAACTATAGTAAATAGTTTTTAATTTGAATATAAACGTTGTGAAGAGTTCAGTTATGGCCACAACCCTCATTATTTAAATATCGTCAACGAAATCAAATATGAAGGTGTTGAAAATGATTCAAAATAGGATGATATAAATGGTTTAAATTTGATTAAACAAAAGTATTGAAAATATTCTAGTGCAGGTTACATCGTCACATCCCACATCCCATTCGTTTTTACATATGTATTTTCATCAAGTGCGCATGTCGTTAATAATATTTCTGCACAATAGACTATTAGACTTAAAACTAACCCAAAAGTCTAAATAAAAAAGAGAAGAATAAGTATTAGAGTATAAGAAATAGTTTGTATAAAAAACTATCCCAATGGTCTACATAAAATAAGAAAAAATAGACTATTGGAAATAGATTGTATAAAAACTGACTAAAACGTCTTCATAAAAGAAGAAGAAGATTAATCTATAGGAAATAGTTTTGTATAAAATTCACCAAAGTTCTACATAAAATAAGAAAACTAAGAAAAAGACTAAAGGAAATAGTTTGCGTAAAAACTGTAAAGTCTACATAAAATTAAGAAGAAAAAGAATTAGACTCCATGAACCGTCGCTTCAGACCCTTCAGTACCTCCCGTCCCTTCAATCCATCATTACGACCCTTCCAATCAGGCCCTTCAGTACCTCCCGTCCCTTCAGGCCCTTTTATACCTCCCATCCCTTCAGGCCCTTTAGTGCATCCATTCTCTTCATTACATCCCGTCCCTTCAGTCGCTTAAAAAAAGTTTAAATCCAGAAACCATCCTGAAAGAAGCGCGAAGAGATGAAAGGACCTTCTTTTCCCAGGATACTCCACCTTCAAAGGTAAAATGACTAAATACACGAAGAAGAAGAAGAAAAAAATTTATATCCAGATACCTGCGAAGATATGGAAGGAAAATTGGACCTTCTTCTCCCAGGATAGTCCACCTTCATAGGTAAAATGACCAAATGCACGATGTAGAAGAAGAAGAAAAAAGTTAAAATCCACAAACCTTCCTGGAAGACCTGCGAAGAGATGGAGGGACAGTCGGACCTTCTTTTCCCAGGATACTCCCCCTTCATAGGTAAAATGACCAAATACACGAAGAAGAAGAAGAATAAGAAAAAAGTTTAAATCCAGAAACCATCCCGGGCACACGCTCGACAATTCACCAAAGTTTCATTGTAATCGGACAAACGGTTTAGGAGACATCGCATACAATTTTCCGATAGGAAATCAGTATATTATTGATATGTAAGTAAATAGTAATAGGTAGGTACCTACCTACAACAATATTCTAAATAAATTCTATTCATAACAAATTTTATTTGAATATCAGAATCTTTCCGTTACCATAGTAACCATTCCAATACGTTAAAAATATCAAATGGTTTGAGACTTTTTTGAATATGTAGGTACCTACATTGGTTTGTTCGATGCCATAAAAATGAAAATTGTCAGAAAAATCAAATATTATTTACAAATTATGCAATTTTATTATGCCTATATCTTTACTAATAATAAGCACATTTTTACAGTATATGTCTTAAAACTTGCTGTAATGTCTTGTGTTTCATTTTATTATTTCATAATTACATTTATTTCAAAGGTTTATTATTTTCAAGAACATATTCATTCGGTAGGAAAATGAAATATTGTATGAAAAGATATTAAAATGGCGGCGTTTATGTACAAAACGCTTACTTTAAAAATAAGTAATACATTATAATTATACAAAATATTCACCATGTTTTTCACTTAAACGCTAAGTTATACTTGAAAATATATTTTTTTCGTGTAAATACGTACTTCTAACTTTTAAACTAACAGATATTTGCGTGCAAAATGTACACTTTTTTGACAGATATGACTTAGAAAATTTTGTATGAAAATAATAATTATTGAAATATTTTTAAAATTCAGCATTTTTATCGCATTATTTTTAGTGTGACACTGCATCAGGTATACTGGTACATGTTCGCACATAAATTAGATTTTTAGATGCTCTTGGTTTTTCAGAAGGCGTGAGACAAACACACACACACACACACACACACACACTAACATTTTGATTGCTTTATTACTTTAGACTAGCTTTTATGTCCCGCCGTTGGCCAAGAATGTAAATTAGTGAAGGAATAAACAATCGTTTATATACCTACATAATATTGTCATACATACTTTTTTTTAACCGTAGTATGAAAAGTAGTTTGAAATTTAATTGAGTTTAAGCGGTGTAAAATCTTAAAGTGATGGCCACAATTCATTTGCTTTTATATATAAGCACATACAATTTCTGCACGCATGGACTATGGGAAATGATTTTAAGTATGACTTATTATAAAAAGACAACGTCGTAAAGAGTTTGGATTTGGCCACAACCCCTATTTTTATATATTGTCATCGAACGCAAATAATGTGTTTTAAATATTTAGTAATTTTGGATGATGGGAAATGGTTTAAAAATTGATTAAACAAAAGTACTGAAAATATTCTAGTGTTGGTCCCATCCCATTCGTTTTTATATTTTTCGTCAAGTGTGCATATAGTTTATTATAGTTTTGCACAATAAAACTGATAGACTTAAAACTGACACATAAGTCTACATTACAGAAGAAGAAGACTTAAGCTATGTTAAATAGTTTTTAATATGAATATAAACGTTGTGAAGATCCAGCAATGGCCACAACCCCGATTTTTTATATATTGTCATCAAAATGAAATGTGTAGTTATTGAAAATTAAGCAATATATGATGATATAATAAATGGTGTAAATTTAATTGAACAAAAGTAATGAGAAGATTCTAGTGTTGGTCACATCCCATTCGTTTTTATGTATTTTCATCAAGTATGCATGTTGTTTATAATATTTCGTTACAATAGACTATTAGACATAAAACTAATCCAAAAGACTAAATAAAAAAAGAAGTAGAAGTATAAAACTATAACAAATAGTTTGTAATAAAAACTGACCCAATGGTCTACATAGAAGATGAAATAGAAGAATTACACATTAGGAAATGTATTATATAAAAAACTGACCAAAATGTCTTCATAAAAGAAGAAGAAGATGAATTGAACTATAGGAAATATTTTATATAAAATTCACCCAACATCTACATAAAATAAGAAAACGAAGAATTCGACTAAAGGATAGTTTGTTTAAAAATAGTTTGTTTAAAAACTTACCAAAAGGTCTACATAAAGGCAGAAGAAGACGAATTAGACTATAGGAAATAGTTTGTATAAAAACTCACCCAAGGTCTACATAAATTAAGAAAAAGAAAAATCAGACTATAGGAAATATTTTATTTATGAACTGTCCCAAATGACTTCACAAAAGAAGAGGAAGAAGATTTAAACCACAAGAAATAGTTTGTAGAAAAAATCATCCAAAGGTCTACATAGAAAAAAGAAGAATTTCACTATAGGAAATAGTTTGTAGGTATATTGAATGTGTATTGTAGTTAACCTAAAATAGTTTAATAATTTTCCTATACAAAATCAGTATATTCTTGGTTTTTAAGTAGTAAGTATTAGGTATGTAGGTACCTACCTACAATGATGTTCTAAATTAATTCGAATTCGATTTATAACAAATTCTATTTGAATATCAGAATGTGTCCGTTACCATAGTAACCATGTTCCAACATGTGAAAAATATCAAATGTTATGGAGACATTTTTTGAATATGTAGGTACCTACATTGGTTTGTTCGATGCCATAAAAAGGAAAATTGTCAGAAAAATCAAATATTTTTAACAAATTATGCAATTTTATTACGCCTATATCTTTACTAATAATTAACAGACTTTTACAATATATGTCTTAAAACTTGCTGTAATGTCTTGTGTTTCATTTTATTATTTCATAATCACATTTATTTCAAAGGTATATTATTTTAAAGAACATATTCATTCGGTAGGAAAATTAAATATCGTATGAAAAGATATTAAAATGGCGGGGTTATATGTACATTTGTACAAAACGCTTACTTTAAAAATAAGTTAAACATTATAATTAGACAAAATATTCACCATGTTTTTCACTTAAAAGCTAAGTTATACATGAATATATTTTTTTTTCGTGTAAATACGTACTTCTAACTTTTAAACTAACAGATATTTGCGTGCAGAATGTACACTTTTTTGACAGATATGACTTGGAAAATTTTGTATGAAAAAAATAATTATTGAAATATCTTTAAAATTCAGCATTTTAATCGCATTATTTTTAGCGTGACACTGCATCAGGTATACTGGTACACGTTCGCACATAAATTAGATTTTTAGATGCTCTTGGTTTTTCAAAAGGCGTGAGACAAACACACACACACACACACACACTAACATATTGATTGCTTTATTACTTTAGATTTAAACTGTAATGTGCTGTAAGCGAATACAATTCGTACATTGCATAGTATATTGATTACCTAAACTGTAAATAAATAAAATTTGTGTATAAAAAAAAAATATCGTAACGAATTCTCGAAACTGTAAATAAACAAAATTTGTGTTATATTTTTAGTAACTGTAATATAATATACCTCAGGATTGTAGGTAAATATGCAAATGAAATAACAAAAAATAAACATTCTTTATTAGGCATATTTAGTTAATATTTTCACACATTCAAAAAAGAAAACTGATTTCTGTACTGTATGATGTTAGGTTTAATTGTTTCGCTGTTTTTATTTTAAGTACTAAAATGTCGCTTTTTATTGCAAACAGTTAAATTAAAGGTTATTGAATCGTAAAACATAATTGTATGAAATAATAAGGAATGTCACGTGTTTATAATTTGACATTATGTTGCTGAGGTAAATTTTGGTATATTTGTACAATGTACCGTACTTAAGTTTTATATTGTTTTGATTTTCTAGTGCTCATTATTAAAAGAAAAAATCTCTTTTCGCAATAGGACTAATTAAATAGTTACTTATTCTTATGAGCCCTCTCTCCGACCACAAGGAAACATCAAAGTTAATATGAGAAAGAAAAGGAGGCAAATGATGGTGACACTATGAATTTATTTCAGTACGGCGCATTTATTGAAAATATTATTATTGTTATCAAAGTCTATGGCAAATAAACAAATAAAAAAAAAACACAACAAGCAACAGAGTACGAAAACAAAGAAACACGTTGTGATAAACTCTTGAAACACAACCGAGCACGAAGAGACGCCGACCAGAAGGTGCAGCTCCAGTGTACAGCGAAATTCTTTCTCCAGGCATGTCACTGTCTTCCACGTGGTGGCTGCAAGTCTGGCGGCACATCTCTCACCTCATCGACAGAGGTGGCAGGCCAGCTGTGGGAGCCCCACCGGAGGCGAACCGACGCCCCAGGCGACACGAAAAGTCCCTCGTGGTCCAATCTGTGAGCCGTCGCGTTCTCTCCTGCGGTGGCCCAACACTGCGCCCTGCCTCGACGCCCCTGTCCTGTTGATACCCTCATCTTGGCTCCGCAGCGTCCATGCGTGTGACGTGTCACAACAAACCGTCCATCTCCCACCAGAGTTGTATATCAAGCTCCTTCCGCTTCAAGCGTCGTATGCAGAGCAAGCTAGCTGCAGACCTCCTTACTTGCACGCAAACAGCGTTAGTTACTTTCCAGGAATGTTGCCGTGGAAAAAAAATAACCATCGTTTTTCGGCATGCTTTTTTTTCGGGCATATCAATTCTCATTTATTGATTTCATATAAATATATTATTATAATTATTCTAAGCAGGGTGCCTAGACAACGTGTCATTTAGCTCAAGAAAAGAAACAAGAAAAGATAACTCAATGTATGGAAGTGACAGTTGCCACGTGACTGGCAAATGTCGCTTGCATACATTGAGTTTTCTTTTCTTGAGCTAAATGACACGTTGTCTAGGGGGGGCTGATGTCTAACAGACGAACCCAGCTCTCACGGGACATTGTTCGAAGACCCCGTAAGAGCTGGGTTATGGAAATTACAAGTAATATTAACATGTATTAACATCTGACGCACGGATTTGCAATCCTAATGCGTATCTCCTCGCACAGTTCACCGCATGGTCTTTGTCGCACTCTAACCACTTCCACTGCTTACATACCACTAGCGCCGTTTCCCGTGGCACCTCGAGGAACTAAGAACGGGGCTATTTAAGGAGCTGCACCACCTAGGAGAAGCACTAGAGTCTACAATCTGAATCTACCCGTTTGCATTCTGTTTCCGGTTGGCTCTCTGATTGGTTGAGATCTCGTAGTATTAAGTCAAATGAGCTGTGAAATTTTATATTAAATGCGAAAAATTAAAAGAATATTATATATTTAACTTATAATAATTTATAATTCAATTTATAAAGCAACTCGCTCACGCGAGTCGCTATTATTATTATACACAAACTTAAACCTAACCTAAGAATGCAGAAAAGAAACTCAGGGGCTAGACGCTACTCTACTTACATACCACTAGCGCCGTTTCCCACGGCACCTCGAGGAACTAAGAACGGGGCTATTTAAGGAGCTGCACCACCCAGATGAAGAAGTCAGGGGTCACAAGACCCGGCACTTCATTTGTCAGTGATGACCAATGACCAAGGAGAAGCCAGAAATCGGTGCGCTTTCGATTAAGTACTTCCAATTGGTTGGGATACTACGAAGCGACGATAACTCGGAAGGTCCATACCTAATACTTCATCGTTGGGTGAATATTGGTAATATACCTACAAATACTTCATCGTTGGGTGAATATTGGTAGTTGGTAGTATACCTACAAATACTTCATCGCTGGGTGATTATTGGTAGTTGGTAGTATACCTACTAATACTTCATCGTTGGGTGAATATTGGTAGTATACCTACAAATACTTCATCGTTGGGTGAATATTGGTATTAATAGGTATTAATCTACCAACCAATACTTCCACGTGGGTGGGATATTGAATACATACATAGAAAAGATTCTCTCCGGGAAATATTTGTTTGTTTTAACTCACATTTACTACTCCAAAATAAAATATATAAATAAAATAAAATAAAATAAAATAAAATAAAATAAAATAAAATAAAATAAAATAAAATAAAATAAAATAAAATAAAATAAAATAAAATAAAATAAAATAAAATAAAATAAAATAAAATAAAATAAAATAAAATAAAATAAAATAAAATAAAATAAAATAAAATAAAATAAAATAAAATAAAATAAAATAAAATAAAATAAAATAAAATAAAATAAAATAAAATAAAATAAAATAAAATAAAATAAAATAAAATAAAATAAAATAAAATAAAATAAAATAAAATAAAATAAAATAAAATAAAATAAAATAAAATAAAATAAAATAAAATAAAATAAAATAAAATAAAATAAAATAAAATAAAATAAAATAAAATAAAATAAAATAAAATAAAATAAAATAAAATAAAATAAAATAAAATAAAATAAAATAAAATAAAATAAAATAAAATAAAATAAAATAAAATAAAATAAAATAAAATAAAATAAAATAAAATAAAATAAAATAAAATAAAATAAAATAAAATAAAATAAAATAAAATAAAATTATTTATAGTATTTGAACAACATAAGAACGCATATTTAAAGGGAAAAAATACAGGGTTAGTTACTTAGGTTATATATACGTAGGTACGTACCTACATAAATCTTCTTTTGTAATTTTAGGTTATATTTTGTTTAGACACAAATCTTTTTTTGTATTTGAATCATCAAATAATATTGAGTATGAATATCTGATACCAATAGGTAGGTACACATAAATCCAAAATATCGGTGGCATAATAACGAAGTATGTGAATTGTTTTCGGATTTATTTGTCGAAAAATAAAAACACTTTGTTTAAGTATTGAGATTTAGAGAACAGTTATCTAGGATGTGTTGAAACGTAATGGAAATTGAAATATGTTTCCAACCAAAACGTCAAACGCGCGATATTCCACTCACTTTTTGCACGGAGAACTCCATCTAGTATATTATATAATAAAAATCTATGTATCCACCATTCCATAATGACGATTGCCGCTATTTTAAGTTGTGATAAAGTCAATTTTTTCTTGACACTGCAATCATAGTTTAAGAGCCGTTTGTTGAATCCACCCGAATCTTTAGTGTAGGTAATCTATGGGTTATCACAATGGAATGTCTCTCTGAATATAATTATTTTTACACCCTTCTCTTTAACTTCACTCGTCCGTCTGTCTGTACTGTATTGGCATTTAACAATTGATTTTTTTATAACTTCCCGACCATTTAGAGCTCTGAAACTTTCAGAATTTGAGTATCACGATGACAATGGTGTTTCCAACTTGATACATTTGATATTGAGATGGGTCGATGGCAAAGCGGTTAGCGTGCTGGGCTAGTAATTCAGTGGTCGCGAGTTCGAATCCTTCCTCGACCGATTTCGTTCACTTATAGCACAAGCATATATGTTTATTTTAGGGAACGTAGGAAGATGTATATGTACTTGTTTAACAAGGACATATTCATTTTTTACTAAAAAAAATATTTTAATAAAATTGAACAGTTTTGTATTTTTGAACTTGATTTATGACTGCCTTACATGTTGCATAATATTACTTATATCGTAATTAGATCGATTTTGATTTATGACTGCCTTACATGTTGCATAATATTACTTATATCGTAATTAGATCGATTTTGATTTATGACTGCCTTACATGTTGCATAATATTACTTATATCGTAATTGAGCCATTCCGCCAAATTTGGTCCCGTTACGAAATGGACAAAACGGACATTTAATTATTTTTTTGTAATATTTTTATATGTTATCCGAAAAAGTACATATTAAAGTTTTTAGGAATAAATACAATTCACATAAAAAATGAAAAATTTAGGAGGAATTGCGATTTCAAACATGATCGACGCAAAAAGTACGTCCATTTAGTCACGATTACTCATTCACATTTTATCAACAATACAAGTTTTTTTTTACCTAACTTATGTCATTTTATATAAAAATCATTATAAAGATTCCAAAAAGTAAACAATTAATTCAAAAAAGTATTCAAATCACGATTAAAATCACATGCTAATTTTTTTCGTCACGTTTTTGGCCATAAGGACTCTATTTTTCACTTTTTGACTATTTAGCTGACCAAAAAATCCAACCAAACTACAATTAAATGAAAAAACGCCTCAAATTTTACCATATTGTCTTAATTAAAGTCCAATTCTGCGATTTATTTTGAATTATTTAGACTAAAACATGATGTAAAAATTTGTGACCGTGACTAAGTGAGACATGCTATCGCGACTAAATGGAAACTAAAGTTGTAGTCACACAGCTATATAATCCAACTGTCGATTTTTTCCAGAGAAAGTATTTCTCTTAACAAATCGTCAGAAAAAAACCTTAGTCACGCGTACCTATAGAATTTTTCTGGGGAGTTTACATGTTGTTAGTGAGTTCCAATTTGAAGTCAATAATCACCAACTTAGAGGCTTCGCAGCATATTTGTTATTTATAATATATGGATGAACCTTAAATTCGTAGTAGAACATTTTGTGTCTGTTCCCCCTTATAACTTTTGATCCGCTAAATGCACAAAGCCTAAAATTTCAGCAGTCATAGAATATTTTAGGCCTACAAAACTTTTATAATCATAATTTTTATATTAAATCTTTTACTATTGATAGATTGACAGTTGGATCTCACGTGTTACATCCAACTAGTATAGATTTTAAATAATCATTATAAATCAAACAAAATGGTAAAATAATTAAGTATTTATTAGTAAAGTATGTTTTTACAAAATAGGATTTAAGTGCTTAATCATACAAGACAAGACAGCAACAAATAAATTTCTCAATAAAAATCGATGTATTTGTCATCACTTTATAGATAATTTTGAAAACTTATTAAACAATCTTGTTTACTGCCTGAAATTCAGACAAAAAATGGCACTATGTACCTACGTAAATAAAAATGTCACTATGATTAATCTCAAAATTATTCTGAATAGGCTCTCTTAGCCCTAAACTTATCTAGTACATATTAGACAATTCTTTTTTTGCAGTCGGGTAAAAACTACAATGTGAACATAACTTTATGTGTCCTTTTCGTCACAAAAATTGTTCCGCTTATATGTCACGTAACTAAATGGACGTGACGAACTCCCACTTTGTTAAACTTAATCACAAAAATATCAATATTCTGCGTGGTTTTATAAGAAATTATTGTTTAATTAGTTTCCATACTAATTCTTTGTTAGTTTATGAATGACAGAATGTTTGAAAAATTCACTGGTTCTTTTAAATAGCTGTAACTAAAGTGGACTTTTTATTTGTCTAATCTCCAGCGAACTTTTGTCGTCACGGATTACTCGCATTGCAATGGATAAAAGATGAAATAAAATGATTGCCATAGCTTGATAATGTTACCAGGATGAAAAAATTATATTTATTGGTAGTTTTTTAAAACATAGTATAGGTAGAAAAGTGGTGACTAAAGTGGACATGTCCATCGTAATTGAAATATGGTCTTTAGTATTTTAATTGTTTTTTATTAGATATTAAAAGATAATTAGAATAAAACTGATCTAGTTTAAACAAACCATACTAAATATTAACGAAAAAATAAAAACATAATGAACTGTTCTAAAAAAAACGTGAATTGTGGATAGTCAAAGTTGACCAAACCAGCTGGGACACGTTAAAATTGTCCGTTTTGTTTCATATTTTAATTTATAACAAATTAAATTAAACAAAAATTGGCATTGTCAGGTATTTTTTTAAATGCTAATGAACTGTACTATTAATTAAAAAATATATATAGAGAAAAAAAAGCAAGATATTCTTGTAAGTGATTATTATATTGCTGGGACAATGCTTTTTCCGTTGGGTCTTTTTTTCCCGTAATGGCTCAATTAGATCGATTTTGATTTATGACTGCCTTACATGTTGCATAATATTACTTATATCGTAATTAGATCGATTTTGAAATTTTAATTTAAAATTGAACATTGTGTACTTCATGTTTCAGCGTGATGGAAGATTGGAAAAAGATATTGAAAGGAGAGTAACGGCAGGTAATAGAGTGAATGGTGCATTAAGACCGGTAATGGCTGACCCAATTATTTCGAGGCAAACAAAGCTCGCGGTACACAATGGTATCGTCGCACCGACTCTAATGTATGCTAGTGAGACATGGACATGGCAGAAGACGCATGAAAGTAGAATTAACGCGGTTGAAATGAGGTCACTAAGACGAATGTGTGGTAAAACGATGTATGATAGAATAAGAAATGAGGATATTAGACGAGAATGTATGAAAAAGAAATATCGTAAGTAAGATGAAAATAAATGCCCTAAGGTGGTTCGGCCACATAGAAAGAATGAGTGATGACCGTCTGACAAAAAAAGTATACAAGGCTGATAAAAGAGGAATGAAAAGTAGAGGTCGGCCAAGAAAGAGTTGGCACGATCACATAAATGGGATTTTGAAAGATGGAGATGTTAGAAGTAAGAATAATAGAAGAGCGTGTATGAGACGATGTATGGACGTGAATGAAGCGAGGAATGTATGTCAAGAGAGAGGAGTCTGGCGTTCGGTTCTCTCTGCCTACCCCAAATAGGGAAATGGCGTGATGGTATGGTATGGTGTACTTCATTCAAATAAATAAAGCTGTGAGTTTCCGGCTTAGTGTTATTTTTTTATATTACCTAACTATTAAAAGAGCCGACTGGCTCATGACAATAATTTATAGTTAACATTGCAATTTCAATACCTATTTCAGCATATTATTATTTCAGCAACACTTTATTTTGATACAAAGTCTGGTTTTCGATTCCCGTTGGAATGCTTCATCGTTTTTAGTTGTACCGACATATTGTTGTAGTAACAGAGCGATTTGCGCTATTCTTTCATGCCTTACAGTGAAATGAATTTCATTCGGTCAGATACAACAATATTTTACAGTTTTTAGATGTTTTCAGTGTAAAAACAGTTAAAATCATAGTAAAATACATTTCGTAAAACAAAAGTCACACTCTACAAGACCATAGTCAGAACAGTGTTGGCATATTGACGCGACCTCTCCTGTTCGCGTTATTTTTATTTAAATCCGGCGCTAAATCAGCTGACCACAAACATTTGTGAAAAATATAGTGAGTGAATAAAAAGAAAAATTTGACAATAACACATAACCTGAAATGTGACATTACAAGTGACAGATGAAAATTTTTGACAGTCGAAATTAGACACGCGTCGTGTCTGCACGGACCGCGCTCACTGTGGCCAGAGCAGCTGCAAACCGCACCAGAGGGTGTCGGTTAGGCTCGCTCCACACCGGCAGCCATGGATGTGACACCTGGAGTGCCGAGATGGATCGACGCACCACCATTCGGCAAGAGAGCCGCTTTCCTGGACCGAAGCGGGTGCTGATTTTGGAAAGTGTTCCAAACGCTGTTGGGTCGCGCTGGACCCTGGAGCGACGGCCTGCGTCTCCTTGAGACTCGCGCCGCCGCTGTCGCTCCCGCCAGTCACCCAACCGGCATCTGCCGGTGTCTGGGACCCGAGGTTGCTGTCGCCGATAGCCTTGCCCCTTCGCCCATCGACGACGATCCATTCCGGCATTGGTGGTGCATCAGCACGCCCATGGCCGAGAAGAGAAAATTATGTGTGCCCCAACAATACTTGTGACATTCTTTTATTTTATGTGACAATATTTCGGCTGTGTGATTTTAAGTTATTTATTTTATTGAATCCATTTTAACGTGTGACGTCCAATATTGACTCTATTTAATTTTGATTTGTGACGTCCTAATTTATTACCAATTTTAATTATTTATTTTATTTCAAATTTTATCATTTTATCTTGTGACATGACCGTGCCGTCTGACGTTTGTGCGCTGACACTTGACATTTGTGTATTGTCAGACCACGGCTTCAATTTTTGTTTAGTTTTTTTCCAATCTCGTTCAGCGACTATGTGTGGAATATCAAATTCCATTTTTGACATTAAAAAAAGTGAGCTCTACCTCGAAGCCTCTTGAGAGGAGGGTATCAATATGGATGCGAGACATTAACCATGACGGCGAAGATGTCTGAAACGCTGGACACCTTTGAAAGAAAGGTACTGCGTAGAATATGCGGCTCCGTGAAGGATGGCGATGAATGGCGCATAAGACGCAACGATGAGTTGTACAACATATACCAGACCCCAAGTATCTCAACGCACATGAAATTACTTAGGCTGAGATGGGCTGGACATGTACAACGAATGTCAACCTCACGGGTGCCGAAACGAATCATGACTGGACACCCAGGTGGGAGAAGAAGGGTAGGAAGACCAAGGCTGCGGTGGGAAGATGAGGTCAGAAAGGATGCGGCTCAGCTTCTACAAGAGAGGAGCTGGAAAGTGGCAGCAGAGGACAGGATTGGATGGAGGCGAAAGTTAACGGAGGCCAAGGCTCAATTTGGGCTGTAGCGCCATCAAAGTAGAAAATACATTTCTAAATGTATTTTACTATGTTTAGTAAAATATGGTTTCGTTTAACATACAAAAAAAAAAAACGAGTGGGTTGTGGCCAACGCTAAACTCCTCACTAACGTGTCATTCTATAAAGTATTCAAATTTCGTATGGAAAATATTCAACATTTTCATGAAATGAGTTTGTTAATTATTTTTTTTATTTAAAAATTTCATTATGAAAACTTGATAATTCTTCAATGCCATTTTATAAAAGTGATGTGCCTTTTTACGAATTTGAAAATAAAAATTTCAATTTTTAAGTTTCCTGAGCTTGGGGTGACTTTGAAATATTTGATAGTTAAAAAAATAGAGAAGCACTATTCAGATATCCTTCAAAATCTAATGGGGTCTAAGTGAGTATCAGTTATACAAATTTGCAAAATTTGAAAATAATCGAATGAGTACTTTAGTCTATAATCGATAAAGTAAAATAAACACGCCGAACATAGCACACTGCACGCAGCACACAGCACGCAGCACACGTTAGTGAGGAGTAAAAATGAAATATTATTGAGTAATTTAAAGTATGCTAGTAAACTTTGAAATAGGTGTCCTCATATATTTTTTTTATTTACGAATTACTTTTATTTATGAATTGTGGAGCATAGTAGGTACCTAAAAAAATCACAGATCACCACAAAATCTATTTTTATACTCAACTCGTTATTGACGTGAGGTGTCATGTGCTATATTTTTACAGGCTCACCGCAATATTCAAAACCATTTTCATTGTTTTAAGATATTTATTAATATATAAGATAATAGAAATTTTCCAGAAATAATCTGTTTTCGCGCAGTATATTATGTTTTTTTACTACGTAACCGAAGAGTCGTAGAGATTTATAAATATAGTTGGTAATTGTACGACTTAGGTGCTAAAACGAAACATGTTTTATTTGTACGTTGCTAGTTGTCTATGATCGTTTTCGAATGTAGTTCAAAGTACTTGTACAACCTGTATTAATACAACCTGTATTAATAGTTATGCAATAATCCCACAAGATTAATTTTTGACAAGTCATC
Source organism: Molanna angustata (assembly GCA_963576475.1). Classification (NCBI taxonomy): domain Eukaryota; kingdom Metazoa; phylum Arthropoda; class Insecta; order Trichoptera; family Molannidae; genus Molanna; species Molanna angustata. The sequence continues at coordinate 12,311,190 of OY754978.1, read as the reverse complement.
ATGTGACAAGCAACAATAACTCGTTTTCTTACAAATTGATTGCGTCGTGCGTTTTCAACAACAACGCCTGTTTTACACAAACTGTTGTGCAGGTTGAATATTTTTTTGTCGGATGGAGAACGCAGTTGATTAATTTGTTGGAAGGGATTTTGTTGGATGCAAAACTATATCAAACACAGACTAGCATGTCGGACATTTTGCACACATGTTTATTGTAGATAATATTAAGGCAAAGCGGGAACAAAACGTAACAATTATTAAGTCAAAACGGAAGGGAGAGAAAAAATGAACAGTTCTCTAACGGAAGTAAACCAATGACAATTAAAAAAAAAATCATTTTGCCAAAGAGAAGTGAAACGAGTGGGTTGTGATCAACACTATACTCTTCACTACCAAGCTACTCGATAGAGTATTCAAATTTTTTATAGAAAATGAAATGAGTTTTTTAAAATATTTTACAGTGAAAACTTGACAATTCTTCAATGCCATTTATATTTTTATGTGACGTGCCTTTTTAGCAAATCGAAATGAAAATATCAAATTTTATGTTTCCCGAGCATGGGGTCACTTTGAAATATTTGATTACATGAAAATTCTTCGAAACACAATTGTTCGAATGCGCAATTGTACGAATAACAATTTTTCGAAAATCAGTTATCAGAATGACAATTGTCCGAAAGCAAATTATTCGAACTAACATTTGTTGGAAAACCAATTAACCGAATTTAATATATTTTTGTGTCATTATGTTGCCTCCTTTGACACATTTGTTGCCAGTAAAATATATTCGATGAAGACTATTATTACTTGTTGTATTATTGTTGGGTACGTATGTTTGCACATTTTTAATAACTGATGTTTGACAGCGCGGGATAGCCTAGTTTGTACACCAGTTTATGTGTATCTAGTATTCACACCAATTTAGTTATTTTATTTTAATATTATAGTTACTTTTTTAAATATATAATGCAACTGACTCACGCCAGTCGCAATTATAACTACAAACAAACCTAACCAACCTATTTTTACCAAAGTTTTGTAGGTTTAGGTTTAAAAAATAGGTGTACATCCTAGGATATCTGACAGCGCGGTGCGTCGCCATGTTGTTTATTCCATAGATTTTTATTAAACATAATATACTATGTAGATGCAGTACCTACTCCGTGCAAAAAGTGAGTCATTTGTTTTCGATTCATACAAAATTTGCTAACTACGACATCTAGTATATTAAAATAAAAATCTATGGTTTATTCCTCTCACAATACTACCAACATGACGTCATAAAAATTCGAACAATTGTAAATTCTGATAATTGTGTGTTCGGAAAATTGTTTTTCGAAAAATGTGATTCGAATAATTGCCATTCGTAAAATTGATTTTCGTAAAATTGAGCATTCGAATAATTGTTTTTCGAATAATTTTCCTGTCACCAAATATTTGACAGTTAAAAAAATTGAGAATCACTGATCAGGGGGGCAAGTCTGGTCTGACCGGCGAAATCAAAACCCTAGTGATTACTCATATCATGGATATAATTATCATATGGAGTTCTATGACATCTAAAGATATTGTAGAACTCCATATAATAATTATATCCATGGTGTGGGTAATCGTGAGGGTTTTGATTTCGCCGATTGGACCAGACTTGCCCCCCTGATATCCTTCAAAATCTAATGGGGATTTATCATTCAGATGTAGAGCAAATGCGACTGTTTTCTTCGGGATCGGGCCCAAATGAAATTCTCAAGGTAATTTTTAATGTTGTCAGAATTCAAAGTTCACTCCAGCTCCTCAAAGGTGCTCGCCTGAACTATAATTGTGGAGCTAAGCAGTCGGTGAAACACGTGTGGTGCAAGATTTCCTGCTTAAGGAATTTAGTGGAAGCCTCCAAAACATTTACGAGGCGAAACCAGAGGCGATGAATTGAATCCAGAAACGAAGCTCTAAAATCTGATGACCCATACGAAAAGAAAAGTAAGTCAGTAGAAACCAGGTAGTTCTAAAAGTTTTGTTGCATTTTTTAATGTTTACTTACTTTCCGTGTCCGGATTCATCAAATAAAGAACTTCCAGTAGTTGGCCACATATACGGCCCTGTCATTTGCGGCAATTAGGTCCTCCCGCGCGCATGTCTCTCCGATTTTTATGTTTGACAGGTTTTGTTGATAAAAAATCTAGATAGCTTGTATTGGTTCTAAAGTAAAACGATACACTTCCTTTTAAAGCGCCTTTTTTATACTTACTGTAATGCTTAAAATGATATTTTAGATATTTGATTTATATATTCATTCTTCGTGCATTGTAAATTTAATTGTTCTTTTCTATTCCCTCTTTCCGTCCCCTCTGCGATCAAGGCACGTGGAGAATCAGCTATAATCACGAACTAGAGAGCTTATTCAAGGAACCAAATACTGTCCAAACAATAAAAATAGCCAGGCTTTGTAGGTTTGGTACGTGCATCGTATTGACGATGACCAGACTCCGAAAAGAATCCTCAGAACACGTAAAGATTCTTTCTCCGGAGGGAGGAGAAGTGTGGGAAGGCCTAGACTACGATGGATGGATGGAGTCGAAAGGGACCTTTAGATAGCCGGTGTGCAGAATTGGAGAGAAAAGGCCATTGACAGAGTGCATCCTAGGCTATGAAGCCACTGATGATGATAATGATGATTTGTAACTTAAAAAAGATAAAAGCGCATTTCGAGATTGTCAACCATTGATGAAAAATTGTGCCTTATGAAATGAAATTAGCAAAAGAATTTAGCGTTTGTTGACAAAACTTTTATCAAATTATTTACATAGGACATAATATGATCAATCCTTGAATTTTGCAAATAAACTCGAAAACAGAATATCCTTATAATATTATGAAATAGATAGTTATTCGATATGCATATATTTACTTTATAGGTTTTGAGTATCCACAAACATCCACCCCAATATGCATTTCAATGGCCGAAGGGTATATGAGATTATGTACGTAGGTAGGTATATAGGTAGGTCCCAGATATGAATTGGCCAGATCAAGTAAGCCTAAAGCTATCATATGTCATTTTAATGTGATGGCCGATTAGTGGAAATTCGATAGTATTACTGTGATAATAGTACAGCTGTAGGGATTGTCAACTTCATAAGAAGACGGGCTTCGGAAATGCGGATAGTTTGGATAATATTGTACAGTGGCAGAGTGTTCATGCGCTAGTCTTGCAATCCAGTAGATCAGGGTTCGAACCTTATTTAAGAAGGCATATAACGCTAAATCTAGTGACTGAAAACATGATATATTAAAATCGCCTAATAATAAACCACGAAGTTAAGTGTTAGTAAAGGTTACTATTTTTTTTTTTTTTTTTTTAATTTTTATTTTATAAGAGTATTACACAATATTTTGACCAAGTTACAATATATGACAAAAATTACCGTATTGATACTCTCTCGATAGAGTTAAAAACTCGTGTTCGAGAGAGGAGTATCGTAATTACATAAAGAAAGAAAAATTCAACATATAGGATTATGTATTGCCAAAAATATGCCCTTTTAATGCTATTTTAAATTTATTTAGATCTTTTATTTCTCTAATGGAAGTGGGCAGGTCATTATAAAATAAAATTCCCCTATATGACAGTAATTTCTGTGCTGCAGTTGTATTTTTCTTTGGTATGACGATTTTAAATTTTGCTCTAGTCGTTACTGTTCCAATAGAAAAAATTTCAGGATGGTTCTGTCTGTGAGCATATACAGTTGCAATCGTGTCCATTATCTGCTTTAGTGTTGGGACCGGGAAGTCTATATAGATTTGTTCCGTCGGGTGATCTATAGGTTTGCCTAGAATAATCTTTATAATCAGTCTTTGCGTAACTTCAACAGGCAAAAGATTTGTCCTATATGTACCACCCCATCCCGAAACACCATACATAAGGACAGAGTGCACAAATGCAAAATATACAATTTTTAAACTATTTTTACATAATATATTTTTGAGATTCCTGAATATATAAATGGATTTTCTCAAACGGTTTACTATATTTTCTATTTGGGTTTTAAATTTAAGGTTTCTATCTATTTTTATTCCTAAATACTTTATTTCATTAGTCTTATGTATTTCTATTAATCGGGTCTTATTTAAGTCTTCGTAAAATAATAATTTAATATCGGTATCGGATTGTCTATTGTTTAGTGTGAATGGAATGAAGTATGTTTTTTCTGTATTTAATGATAATAAATTATCATCAAACCAGTTCTTCAACTTTGTGAGATTCTCCGAAGCTCTATGCGTTGCCTCCTGCATTGTAGGAGCTTCGCACAGAACAACAGTGTCATCTGCATATGAAATAACTGTACTATTATTGCATTGTTCAAAAATATCGTTTACATATAAAATAAATAATATTGGTCCGAGGACCGTACCCTGTGGGATACCAAACTTGGAAGAAAGGTGATCACTTATGGATGAACTTATTCTTACGGTTTGTATCCTATCTTTGAGATAGCTACAAAACCAGTTTCTTACGGTGCCCGATATACCATATTTTTTTAATTTATTCAATAGTCTTATATGTGAGATACTATCGAAAGCTTTTCTCAAATCTAAAAAAACTCCGATACATTTTTTACCGCTATCCAAAGATTTTCCAACTGACTCAATTAATTCAGCAATGGCATCATTTGTACTTCGACCTTTTCTAAATCCATATTGGTTATTATGTAGTATTTTAAATCTTTCAATATAGGTGACCAGTTGTTTTTTTATTATTTTTTCAAAAATTTTGGATATGTTGGATACAAGAGAGATGGGTCTGTAATTATTCAATAACTCTTTTGGACCATTTTTGTGTATAGGCACCACTATTGTATGTTTGTACGTGTCTGGAAAAACTCCTTTCTTCAAACTTAAATTTATGAGGTGTGTAATTGGTCTACAGAGATGTTTACTGTTGTGCTTTATAATTTTGACGGTTATGTTATCATGTCCTGGTGCAGATCCAGTTTTAAGTTCTTTAATTGTTTTGGAAACTTCTTCCTCTGTAGTCAATTTAAAATTACACATGTCGTCTGGATTGTGTACATCATCTTCAAGTATGTTTTGGGTATCGAAATCTTTGTTTACTTCCATTGCTAATTTAATTCCAACTTGATTAAAAAATACGTTAAACATATTTGCTATCCTTTTGGGATCCTTTGATACCTCAATGTTTGTTGATCCATCGTGTATCATAGTTATTTCGTGTTTCTTAGTTTTCTTATTAATGATTTCATTTATCGTTTTCCAGTTTTTTCTGCTGTCTTTTCCATTTTCAATCAATATATTTTTATAATAAGTGTTTTTAGTTTTTCTTATTAGAAGTGTTAGAAGATTGCGATATTTTTTATAATGATTGATGATTCTTTGGTTATATGGGTATTTTTTACTCAATTTTAAGAGTCGAGCTTTCATGCGGACACTGCGAATCAATCCCTGAGTAATCCAAGGCTTTATGTTTCTGTATTTAGATTTTGTTTTAATTTTATTAACATCGACATTCGTCGCGTTACTTAAATGTTTCAATAATATATTTTGAAAAATATTTGTGCATTCATTAACGTTTTGAGAAATGAGAACTGTTGCCCAATTCTCATTTTTCAGATATCCTTCCAGTAATTCGTAATTTATGTTATTTTTGTTGGATATGTCATTGCTCTTAGAGAAATATGTGTTTATACACGAGTATGTATATATACACATATGATGATCCGTTATATGACATTTAAAGATTATTGCCATAATATTTTCGATGTCTTGAACATTTGACCAAATGTGGTCTAAGCAAGATCCATATCCATCTTCCGTTTCTCTTGTTATGGTATTTATACAAGATTTAAAATTGTTATACGCCATCATGTTACAATATTCATATTTTTCTCTACTACTACAGTTACTACAGTTACAGTTACTACAGTTACTATTAGATACTTACTTACTTACTCAGCCTATTCTTGAGTTCAGTATTGGACAAAGGCCTCCCGCTTGGACTGGTCTCTATCCTGTGCCATTCTGGACCTGCCACTTTTTTGATGTCATAGGACCATCTGGTCTGGGGCCTTCCCACGCTTCTGCTTCCTGTTCTTGGCCTTCAGTCCATCACAACTTTTGTCCATCGGTGTTTATTGTCGTCAACTATTGTGTGCGTTAAAAAGGATTTATATGTACGTGATTCAAATTATCGGAAACCCAAAATTGTTCATTTTATGCATTTTTAGACCAAAACTGACTAGAATGAAAAATGAACTTTATCGGTAGTTCAATTTGATTTTATACGCTCTTTAAGCACATAAAAGATTTATTTCTTTACGTCTCATAATTATGGAGTAAGTTTAAAAAAATGTGTTTTTTAAAGAAAAACACACTTTAACATATTTTAGAAATTTGTTTTCAAATTGTGGTATTTAGGTTTATATGCCCTATTATTATTATTATTTATTATATATACGCCCTTAATAGGGCATTTACAAAAAAATATACAGGATAAATAGAACAATGTAGGCATAACAAAATAACAATAAGTGTAAATACATCGATTATATAGGTACATAATAAAAAAACGTAAGTAGTTAAAGGAAGAACAATATAAAACAACATAATACAACATAATAAAAGAAAATAGAGGTAAATGATAAAAAAAAAACTAGACATAAAAGAAGAAAAAAACAGTATTACATATTCAATTTAAACAACAAAAATAAACAAAGCAAAGTAAAAATCAAAAATTATAATTAAGGGAATAAATGAGAAAAGGAAAGGTATATGAACTTGTTTCAAAGATATACTTGTAAAATAAGTATTAAATATGTGTCAAGATAGAAAGAAATTGTTGCTTTGCATTCTCTCCTAAATACTATGTGATTGATGTACATGTGAATAAAAATGTTCAATTATTTTGACAATATCACTATATTGTTGGCTGTAATAAAATATCACAGGACTACAGACGGACTACGGTCCGTTATTTTACTAAGTCTGCTCAAATGGGAATAATAATTAAATACTCATATCGCATTCATGCAAACCTTTATGTGAATAGTATTATTGGTTCTACCTTATATATTATATGCACATTTATATATGTTACAATAATAATGCATCCATTTGAATTGATTTTGACTGACATTTTGTTATTATACTTATGAAAATTGAATAAACAAACCCGTAGCATAATATTGGTATTATTTATTAAATTTAGTATTATTTATTAAGATATACATATATATATATACAAACCATCACGCCATGTTTCTCACGGGTTATACAAAGACAGGGCCGGATCTACCCTATTAGGCGCATGGTACACTAGATCCAAAGTCCACAATTGAGTCCAAGGTGCCCCTCCACCTTTGCGCCATTTGACGCATTTGCACCCACCGCATTTCTATGTTAATTTCAAGTAAAATAGCACGCCACATTAAAGAGAAATAATAAACAAATAAAAAGCTTTAATTATACGTCCTCTAAATTTGGTTGTTTTACATATCAATAAACAGAAAATATTATTCTACAAATATAAATATACTCCAGAATGTGGCAACTTGTTATTATATACAAAATGTAAAGCGTAAACTTGACTACTGTTACTTGAGCGGAGCGAGATTCAAATTAGACATATTCGTATTTATTATATTTTAAACATTATTATTATATAATTAAATCATTCGTATTTAGTATTTATTTAAAAAAAAAACTCATCATCGAAATCTCTGGATCGTTAGTAAATAATTATAATAATAGCAGTAATTCAATTCAAAATCATCCATGATGTTTTTTCTATTTCGGGATTTTTTGGAATGTATTTTTGTTCTTGTTTATATTTTTTTAATCTTTTTTGTTATATTTGGCGTCCCAGATTTATTTTGCGCCTGGCGCAACTGCACCGTTTGAACCAATGGTGGATTCGGCCCTGTGCAAAGGCCGAATCTACCGTATATTTTTATATTATGACATACATTCATTGCCTCGTCAACATTCATACATCATAATAAAATGTATGAAAAACTTAGTCCACAATAATTAGTGACTGTGCGGCCGCTTTTTTATTTGGGTTAATTGAGTCATGATAAATTTTCCTTATGTAGGATAAGTCATATCTGTAAAAAAACTTTAATCGGTTTGATCTTGGAGAAAATAATAAATTTCGACAAAGTGTTCACGTTCCTCGGTAGTATAGTGGTCAGTATCCCCGCCTGTCACGCGGGAGACCGGGGTTCGATTCCCCGCCGGGGAGGATTTTTTTTATTTGAATTATTAAAAAAAACAAACAAAAATTGATAGGAAATGCGACTAAAACGGGGGGCAAGTCTGGCCCGACCGGCGAAATCGAAACCCTAGTGATTACCCATATCATGGATATTTTTATTGAATAAGGGACAGTTTAAGAGAGGTGTACGAGAAGTACTTGAATCATCCGATTCTTAACTACTAAATAAAAGTGACGTGTGACACAAGTAATTGTTCCATTGTTTATGCTTGTTATTATTTATTTGTATATTTATTTATATATTTATTAATTTGTTTATTGATTTTTTGTTTTATTTATTTATTTATTTTTCTCTCTTTTTATTAATTAATTGATTTATTTATTGATTTAATTATTTGTTTATAAATAGAATTATTGTTTTTTTTTCATTATTTAATTTTGACTTTGGTTGAAAATTGGTAATATTGAGAGTCTTCACTGGTCCATATGCTGGTAACTCATTTGTGTTTATACATTGTAGTTATGACTGTCTGTACTATAAAAATGAAATAAAAATAAACAAAAATAATTAATATATGGAGTTCTATAATATCACTGAGGTGACCACGAATGTCACTAAACGGCGCTTTATAAATTGTCCTTATTATTATTATTATTATCCTTAGATGTCATAAGAACTCCATAATGATAATTATATCCATGATATGGGTAATCACTAGGGTTTTGATTTTGCCGGTCGGACCAAACCCTCACCCCAGGTTAGCAATAATAATGGCAAAAATAGTTTGATATTCTATTTTCTCAAACCTTTCTTATCTACATAGAATCACTAATTAAAATTCCGTCTTTTCATTCCCCTCCGTTTCTTCATTCCATTCCGTCCCTATTTAGTCGCTTCCAACCCTTTTCAATCCTTTCGGTCCCTTTTTATGTAAATATATATAGACTAAGTTATTATTAGTATTAGTTTTTATTAATTTTTTATTCGCTTATTTAATTTTTATTTATTTATTTGCATTTTTTGATTACTTATTCATTTAATCATTTACTTATTAACTATTTATTTATTTGATAATTGATTCATTAATTTATTAATTATTCATTTATTTATTAATTGTTGTATTTATTTATTTTATAATTATTTATTTGATATACCTATATAAATTAAATTATTATTTAATTGGTTTTGTATTTATTCATGCATTTATTTGTTTGTTTCTCTTGGTTGAGATATAATTTATTATTACTTAGAAAAATAAATTAATTAATAATTATTCATTCATTCATAACATCACGGCATATACCACAATGTGGGGTAACCAGCGAAAGGTGTGCGGGTGTGCATTGCCTTATAAAAGGGAGCACAACATATCTGTGTATATCCACACACCAGTCTCGTCTCACCTAAAAAGGCACTATATTCAGAATGGGTGGTGAACCTCATTGCTGAAATATGTGAGATGTTATTGTTGCCTGTTGTATTTTCGATTACCCGGTTCTTACGGGACACTCGAAAACAGTAATAGAAAAGAGTGGAAGCACTATTCTAAGCCGCTGCCTCACAGCTAAATAATTATAAATAAACCAATACACAAAAATTTATTGCAGTACCAAAAATATTATTTATCGTTTATTCTTGTGTGAGATATCAAATAAATAAATAAAATTAAATTCTTAAATCTTCTCGTGTGCTCACTGAACAAATCCCCAAAGATTCCAATACCATACAATACACAATATTTTATCAAGAAATTTTGTGTCAGATATCTAATAAATAAATAAAAAAAAATATTGCTATATCCTTTAACGGTATGCGCTGAACAAATCCCCAATGTTTCATCGCAATCGGATGGACGGTATAAGAGTTCATCGGCCACAAACATAAAAACAAATATAGGTACCAACATCCATTTTTATATAAATCTACAGATATTTGGCAAATTTCATAGTAATGTTAAACGGTTTAGGCTTCGGCCATAGTACGAACTTCGGTTGATCACTAGTTATAATATACATATTGTGTTGCCACTTTTAGCAAATATTCATTAACACTTCCTTGCTTTCCTCTGCAAGTTGCGAGTTTTCTGCCAAATGTTACTTAATCTTTCTTTCAACTTGAGAAGCAAGAAATTTGTGAGATATAATTTGAAATATTGTTTTTCTCTGCTTAGAATCAAACGCATGGATTTATAAGTTTATGTTTTTTATAATCTTTTTCTTCAATGGCGCTACAGCCCATATCGAGCCTTGGCCTCCGTCAGTCTTCGCCTCCAGCTTCTCATATCTTCTGCAGCAACTTTCCAACTGCCCGGCACTTGTAGTAGTCCGACCAACTTCGTCCTCCCATCGCAGCCGCGGTCTTCCAACCTTTCGTCTTCCAGCTGGATGTCCACCCAGAACTTTCTTTGGTATTCGCTGTGGTGGCATTCTCTGTACATGTCCGGCCCATCTCAATCTGCTCAATCTGACATGCACAGAGAGCCTGGAAGTCTTGTAGATAGCATACAGCTCATTATTGTATCTAATCCTCCAGGCGTCACCATCAGGCACAGGTCCTAGGATTCTAGTTTTTTTTAGATGCATTTTTTTTAATATTGACGTTTTTAACGTAGGAATAATCTTTTTATTTAATTTCAAATGGAGCAGTGATCTTTGCATAAAACTCTTAAGGATAAAATCAATAAGTTTTGTTCAGGTAGGTATAACACAAATGTGAGGTTAGACTGTCTGTATTTGCAAGTCATCCAGTCTGATCGAAAAACTTGGTCGTTTGTTAGTCTAATTTGTTGAGGAATTTTTCGACTGCTCAAGGAAAATGTGGCTGCTTTGTTTATTCACGTGGAATATTTGCTGGATGACTTGGCAGAATTACTTTCCAGCCGAAATGTAACTGCCTCACTATTCAATGAAACAATTTCAAAACGTCTTTACACTTTTTAAACCTCACTTTTAACGAAAACTAAAACGTTCAACCATTTGTGGCTTTGTAGGTGTATTGAAATAATATGTGCCTATAGTAAAAAGTAAACCACCAGCTTATACTCTTTTTGTGACATCATAACAATTTGTTTTACTTAGTTTTTTTTATAAATTATGACGTACGTTTATGTCAAAAACTTAGGTTATAAAATTATCACCTGACTTTTAATATGCTTAAGTAAAGAATTTTTCCTTTATAGTTTTATGATAAATAATGACGTACACTACAAACGCTTCATGACTTGGTGATTAGGGAACATGACTTAGAGGTAAAGGAACATGACTTAATGGTAAAGGAACATGACTTAGTGGTGATTTTTATAATTGTTTGATAATTTTTTTTGGTTATGTTTGTTTTAAATAAATTGAAATATATTTCAAAATATAAATTATTACAAAATAGAGACTTAAGAAAATATTAGAATATTAATTATTTTTTTTATTACTTACTGTATTTTTAGTACTGTACCCAGAAGAAGTGGACCACGAGGAAAGATACCCCGAAGACAGATGGCCAAGGATAGTGTTGGCTTGGAGACCGAGAATGACAGTCAGAGGTGTTGGAAAACCGCCAATGAGATAGAGAGATGACATCAGCCGTCAGCCATCAAGATCAATCAACCCGAGCAACGTGAAATGTCTAAAGTTAATTTGGTAAAATAGTGTTTATTGAATTGGAAAAAAAAAATACAGAGAAGAATGACAAAAATAATAACATTGATCATAGCAATGTGGAAAGAATGTGCAGAGAGTGGGAGGGTAAATGTGGAAGGAAAATTCCGGTTTTAATCCGGTAATAAAAAAAATTTATTTTCGATATTGTGTCAAGTGTATCTGCGGTAGTGAAAACACATTTATAAATACTCAATTATCAATGGTTTTAATGTCATTTTGGTTAAAACCATTATTTAATGGAGTATAATAAATCATGCATTATGTCTTATTAATATGAACAGTAATAATAATAATAATTATAAAAGACTTTTATTGATTTATTGCTCGCAAGCAATCTCTACCAGTCAACCACATCAGATAGATACACTATGTTTATTGGATGGAGGATAGGAGAGGAGAAAGGAAGAGGGATAAAGGGAAAAATATGTGAATTAGTAATATGGTAACTAATATAAAAAAAAATCCTCCCCGGCGGGGAATCGAACCCCGGTCTCCCGCGTGACAGGCGGGGATACTGACCACTATACTACCGAGGATCGTAAACAATGCGTCGAAATTTATTATTTTCTGTGATTAATTTATCATTGTTTCAGCTTTGTACTAAGAGATGCAGTCAACATGTCATTTAGCTCATGGAAGGAAACAAGAAAAGATATCTCAATGTATGGAAGTGACAGTTGCCAGTCACGTGACAACTGTCACTTCCATTCATTGAGTTATCTTTTCTTGAGCTAAATGACACGTTGTTCAGGGGGCATGATGTTGTGTAGTAGTATTATTTTGTTACAATGTACACATAAAGTAAATATTTTGATTTTCTTATTCTTCTTATTAGCCATTTCTCCACTGCTGGGTATTTGTTCAATTTTTTCCATCCTATCCTGGGTGTCGCTGTACCTGCCACTTCTTTCAAACAAATCAAAAATCACTAACAAAACTCACCAACACGCAAGGAAAAAGCCAAAAACCTTTCGACCATGACTTCGACCCTTAAAACATCAGGAATACCCCAGGTGAGTAGAGATAAAAACTCAACAATTTCACGCCGACCTAAAATCGGTCTGCTTCAAGGATTCTGGGGGAGGCAAAAGTAAAAAAAAATGGGAGTAGGTACCACAGAGAAGTAGCGAAAATAATTTGATATTTGAGAATAAATTCATCGCCTTCCTCTTCCTCATATTCATACATGGCCCCTGAGTTAAATGGAAAACGCTGTCGTCAGGCGCTAATTTTTTTGTGTATGGGATTTGACGTTTGTTGTCCGTTGTTGTAGAAAAAATTTCTACAACAAACGTCGAATCCCATACAAAAATAAATTAGCTCCTTGCGATTACGATATTACGAACAGCGTTTTCAATTTGAGTCAGGGACACGGTCGTTTGATATTGACATTTCTAACGTTTCCTTCTTTCAGAATTTTGTTTACATGATCATGTCAATGTTTTCTTGGCCTCTACCTCTCAATTCTTCTATTTTAATTCTACAAATTTTCTTGTGTCAGATGTTCTTCATTCATCTATTATTTATGACCCGTTTCGAAAGGAAAAGAGGCGTCTTTTATATGTCTTCCACGCCGTGGAATTGGTCTCGTTTTCCATATATGCAGAAATCCAAGAAATTAACATCAGGCATCCGGATCTACTTGTTACTATCGTCGAAGGAATGACGGACGGCAGAAACAATAAAGGTCGCCTTAGAGACAGTCATATGGACAATGCGATTTGTGATGTGTGCTGTAACAGTCACCAAGAGATGAAAAGCCTGGTGGACAACAGACAAACCAATCCTAGGATTGTAACCACGAGGAAAGGAAAACATCGTTTCAAGTTACTATGAGAAAATTTTGAATAAAAATGAGTTGAATAAAAAACACAAGTCATCTTGTGTTTTTTATTCAACTCATTTTGAATAAAAAACACAAGTCATCTTGTTTGTGAAATATGGTAATACCTAGTTAACGTAAATCAGAAACATTAATCCATATAATGGTATTAATCAACATGCATCTGATCCACTTCTGTTAGGGTCTTGACAAATTACCTACCTCATATGTAGATAATTACTTTAGATAATCCTTATTTGGCTGAAACTATACCAACAGATTCAACGATGGATGTAGTATCTACATATCCAAGCGTCTATTATGTGTATCGTGTATCATGATAGCAATCATGTTAAAACCTGAATTATCCTTAACCTACGAATATTTAAAAAAGGTAAGTTTTTTTTTATATCAATAGCACGTCGTTAATTAAACCCATGTTTTATAAAGCTAATTTCAACCCGTTGGTTGAAAGGATAAGATTATTGAATGAAAAAAGAGTCATTATACAAAAAGTTTTGTGGTAATAGTTATTATGTAGCACAAAGTTAATAATTCCATATTTAGTTAATAATTGTTATGTTTCTTTTTCCGACTTTGTATGACAGAACTATGCATTTTTTCCACTGTATGATTTTTTGTTCAATACTACAGTGCGACCTCGAGCGACTAATAGTGTAGGCAAATTGAATATTAAATGAAATAAAACACAACTTTGTGTACACCACTACAATTATAATTTTTATTCAAATGAATAAAAAATCCCTCTACATGTTACGAGAACAAAGTTCCCTTCCTCAGGAGGATACAAAGTATACTAAAATAAATTACAATATACAGACTTAAGGTAAACATAATGGGTGTCGTGTGGGCTGGGTTAAACTATTTATTGGTGGGGGGTGCAATGAAGTTATTGGTTAATTAATTTTTGTATTGGGAAAATATTTAATATAGGGTTATTAGGAAATTGTGTTTGATTATTAATTATATTATTTCTCATGTTTACGTTTTTTCTGATTTCCAAGATTTCCAGGCTATCTAATTGTCTATCACTTAAATTACTATGTAATATTTTTACGCCTAAATTATTATTAAAGCTATGGTTATTTTCGATCAAATGGTTTGCGAATTCTGAATAATTATTGCTGTTAAGACATCTTAAATGCTCCTTAACTCTCGTTTCTATATTTCTTGTAGTCTTTCCTATATAAAATGATGGGCAATCGTTACACTCTAATTTATAGATTCCTGATTTTTTATTAGGATTTTCTTTATCCTTATTATTTATTATGTAATTTTTTAATTTATTGTTGGTATAAAACGCGGGTTTGATAGTATCTGGTATATTTTTAGATATTGTATTGGCTATTTTATTATTATAAAATAGTATTTTTCTCCATTTTTTATTTTTTTCCTTTATTTCCGGGTATAAATATGTCCTATAATATTTTTTCTTAACTTTTTTGTTTACTATATTGTCAATAATTTTACTATTGTATCCATTATTTATTGCTATTTTTTTAATTAATCTTAACTCATTACTATAGTTTTTATCAGATAAAGGTATATTTATTAATCTATTTATCATGGAGTGAAAAGCTGCAACTTTTTGAGAAAAAGGATGGTTTGATGTATTGTGAATGATTATATCAGTGAAAGTATCTTTACGGAATATATTAAATTCTATTTTACTATTTATAATGGATAATTTTAAATCTAAGAAATTTATACTATAGTCTCTGCCTATTTCTAGTGTAAATTGTATATTTTTGTGTAGTTTGTTTAGGAAATTAAGGAACATCTGTAATTGTCTCAATGTACCAGTCCAGATACACAGCACATCATCTACGTATCTTTTCCAATAATGAACATATTTCAATAATAATGCTTTGCTATTAAAAATTCTATTTTCTAAATTGTTCATAAAAATGTCCGCAAACAAAGGACTCGTGCTTGACCCCATTGCTAAACCATCTTTTTGTTTATAAATAGTATTATTGAATTGAAAAAAGTTTTGTTTCAGAACAACATTACACAATTTAAGTAAATCAGATGCTAATTCTTTTGGTATATTTGACAATTTCAATGAATTTTCCAAAATTGTTTTTGTCTCTTCTATGGGGGACATATTTATACCCGGAAATAAAGGAAAAAAATAAAAAATGGAGAAAAATACTATTTTATAATAATAAAATAGCCAATACAATATCTAAAAATATACCAGATACTATCAAACCCGCGTTTTATACCAACAATAAATTAAAAAATTACATAATAAATAATAAGGATAAAGAAAATCCTAATTAAAAAATCAGGAATCTATAAATTAGAGTGTAACGATTGCCCATCATTTTATATAGGAAAGACTACAAGAAATATAGAAACGAGAGTTAAGGAGCATTTAAGATGTCTTAACAGCAATAATTATTCAGAATTCGCAAACCATTTGATCGAAAATAACCATAGCTTTAATAATAATTTAGGCGTAAAAATATTACATAGTAATTTAAGTGATAGACAATTAGATAGCCTGGAAATCTTGGAAATCAGAAAAAACGTAAACATGAGAAATAATATAATTAATAATCAAACACAATTTCCTAATAACCCTATATTAAATATTTTCCCAATACAAAAATTAATTAACCAATAACTTCATTGCACCCCCCACCAATAAATAGTTTAACCCAGCCCACACGACACCCATTATGTTTACCTTAAGTCTGTATATTGTAATTTATTTTAGTATACTTTGTATCCTCCTGAGGAAGGGAACTTTGTTCTCGTAACATGTAGAGGGATTTTTTATTCATTTGAATAAAAATTATAATTGTAGTGGTGTACACAAAGTTGTGTTTTATTTCATTTAATTATTTCAAAATGATACCACAAAGTAAAAAACAATCGTTTGTCGATGATGTGAAATTGAATATTGTTTTATCTTGCATCTTAGAGTCTATATAAATTATCTTGCAATAATAATATTATCACTCTCAGTACAGACATAGTAATACCTGTTAAAACTCAATTTAGATTTTGACCTTCATTCAATATGTTCAAGTATTATTTATTTGAACGCAGTACATATCGACTCCGTGGCGCAACGGTAGCGCGTCTGACTCCAGATCAGAAGGTTGCGTGTTCAAATCACGTCGGGGTCAAACTTTTTTTTCTGTGTAGGTATTTTTGATGAATTTTTATAATATTTTTATAAGTAATCAACTCCTAATTTTATGACTAGAATTAATATTTTACATTTGGCACAAATCACTGTTTTAAGGCTAGGTTGCCTAATTCAACTGTTGATTTGTTGAATTTATTTCTCTTTACATATCGACATAGTTTCAAGCCAAGATCTGCGATGCTTTGTATGGCCAGGTCTACATTTATCATGGTTGTCCAGCAGTCGATTTGTTCAATAGAATTTATTTCTCTTAAAATATCTACATAAAATCAAGCCAAGATCAGCGAGATTTTGTATGGCCAGTTCTACATTTTTCATGCAGGTCTTTCCAACTTTGACAAACACAATTATGAAGGCTTCGCAGAAAAAAATCAGAAAATATAGAAAATTTTAGACTTATAAAACTAATTTACTCAGAATTCTAGTTAGGGTTTATCAGTTTTTAAATTTTCAGAAATCACAAAAGCTAGAACGCGTAAAATATGTATAAATATTATATAGAAATAAACAATATCTCAATCATGTTTTTTATGAAAAAGTTCCAGGATTTCTCAAAAGTTTTTTTATAAACAAAAAACTTTTGATTTATGACAAGTATATGTTTTTAACTGCCTATTTTTCCAGTTTTTAGTTTAATTTAGAGACGACATATAATGAGATTCACCACCCATTCTGAATGTTGCCTTTTAAATTAGACGGTACTGGTGTGTGGGGATTGGGGATACACGCATGTATTGCGATTTATTTTATAAGGAAATACATACCTGCAAATTTGTCGCTGGTTTCCCTACATTGCTAGATATGTCGTGATGTTGTGAATAAATATACATTTCTTTTGCATAATCCACTTCATTAAGCTGAGTCTGTTTTTATAGTATTTTTAGACGGTAATATTTTTAGACGGAAATATTTTTAGACGGTAGGTACCTAATATTTTTAGACGAATTTATTTCAATAATTTCTCACCAATTACTACTTGTAGAGTTTTGCCTCAACGTTTTTGTGTGTATGGCGTATAACAGAAAATTTCATATTATGTGTACCTATCATTTGCTGAAGTCTTGGAGCTGATTAGTTTTCCATAGACATACGTTCATGATAAAATAACATTGTTTATGATTTATCATATAGGTACATACATAACATCACGCCATGTCCCTTACGGGGTAGGCAGAGAGAACAGATATCCACATTTTTCAATCTTGACACACATTCATCGCCTCGGCAACATTCATTCATCCTCTCATACATGTTCGTCTGTTGATCACGATTCCAACAAATTCGTCTTTCAAAATATCATTCAAATGGTGATTTTTAGAATGTAGATCTGACGATACTCTGTATCCTACATGTAGAGGGCTGGTAAGTGCAAAATAATTATGTATGTAGAAACGGGTGGGTTGTGGCCAACGCTATACTTCTTACTAACAAGTCACTACACAAAGTAATAATTTTTTTTATGGAAAATTTTCAGCACTTCATGAACAAGTTTGTTAAATTATTTTTGATTTAAATATTTTATTATGAAAACATGATGAATCTTCAATGCCATTTTATGAAAGTGATGCGCCTTTTTAGCAATTTGAGTATAAGAATATTAAATTTTGAGTTTCTTGAGCTTGGGGTCACATTGAAATATTCCAACTGTCGATTCGTTCATGAGAATTCAATTCTCTTAATGAATCGACATTATTAAGCTAAGATGCGTGTACGAAGGAAAATTTTGTATGGTGTAGTGGACTTTTTGCATGCTAATAACACCAACTAGAGGCCTCGCAGCATATATGTTCCCATACATGGATTTACTCAGAATTCGGAGTAGAACATTTTATGTGTGTGTCTGTGTGTGTGTGTGGTGTGTGTGTGGTGTGTGTGTGGTGTGTGTGTGGTGTGTGTGTGGTGTGTGTGTGGTGTGTGTGTGGTGTGCGTGGGTGTGTCCCCCCCCCCTTATAACGTTTAATCCGCTCAATTTACTGAGCCCAAATTTTCAGAATATATAAATAGTTATAGGCCTACAAAACTTTTATACTCAAAATTGTGAATTTTTGTTTCAGTCAGGGGTTATCAACTTTTGAAATTTTTGTTTATTTTTCCATATATCTCAGAAACCATAAAAGCTAGAACGCTGAAAATTGGTGCAAATATAGACAAATACAAAATCTCAAATTTTTATTTTTTTTTAAATTCCAGGGTTTCTCAAACATTTTTTATTAAGAAAAATATTTTTTTTATGATAAATTTATGAGTTTAACTGCCTATATTTCCAAACTTTTTGAAAATATAGAAAAAAGCCGTAACAATTTTCTATAAAAAATATTAACATTGTATTTGTATATCTCAAATTTTTTTTAACAATTTTTATAAAAATTGAATTTAGTGACGACATCGCTTCATACAATTTATATGGCAGTCGCCTATACACAATATGTAAGAAGACTTAATAGTTTGATAGGATCTTAATATCCAAACATACATACAGAACCATCATGCTGTTTTCATATTCCGGGAAGGAAAAGAGGACTGACCTCCACACTGTCCTATCTTGACATACATACCAACATGTGTTAAAATTTTCAATAATTTGGATTTATGGGTTTATAGTTTGATTTTTATTCTTCAACTATACATACTATCGCTATCGACAGTTGGATCTCATGTGTTACATGCAACTAGTTGATAGTTAAAAAAATTGAGAAGTACTGATCAGATATCCTTCGAAATCTAATGGGGTCTAAGCGAGTATTAGATATACAAATTTGCAAAATTTGAATAGAATCGAACTAGAATAAACACGCTGTACATAGCACACAGCACATATCCTTCAAACCTTCAGAATAAAATCTCAGCATGATACTAGTTGATAATCTGCAATAAAAAAATTACCGTAAAAAAATAAGAATTCATAACTCCCCATTATATCCCCTTGGGGTAGTGAGGAGTAAAAATGTATAAATGTTTTGTGTACCCTGTGTACAATGTTTTGTGCAGATAAATTAATCCGGCTGTAGTTTTCATTTCGTTGCATGATTTGATATTTTTCTGATATAATGAAAATTTACTTTAAAACAGCTCTCCTGTAAAATGGTATTTTGAACGCACCACATTTTGTATCTCAGATACTTATATCCGAAATTACAACTATTACAGTTGGCAGTAAATTTGCACTACGCCTGACGTATGCTAGGAACGCAACGTATATGGCACACAGCGTAAGGACAATAAAAATGTATTAAACTAGTTTGATTGATAAAAAATCATTGAATCATGGTTGAATTACGCTTTAATTAAACCCGGTTCAAAGTTTTATTCAACGCTCAACTGAAACCTATTAAATAAAAATATTTTAACCGCAGTTCAGTTGAACTCGATTTTGAGCTCTATTTCATTCGATAGCACCGTATTTAGTTTTGTTAATTTGTAATCATGACCTTAGAACAGTACGCACGGCACGGAACACGTGCATGGCACGTGATAGTTCTGTCACACTCTAGTTATTGCACTTTTTGACAGCTGATATTTTTTGTTTGAATTCAACGTAAAACAATAATTATAGATATAATAACTAATAATTTATTTATTTATTTACAAAATATACGGCATAAGCCGATTACTTGTTACAATATACACTTACAAAAATTAATAAATTACACATGAAGATGAAATTTAGAAACAAAAAAAAAATAAAGACATTGATGAAATATAAAAATATAAAATATAGATTCAGATAAAATATAAATAGATAGATTTAGATAAAAATACAGCTTAAGATAAAAATAGACAAAAAAAAAAAATCAGAGATCTAGAAGAAAAAAAAAGAAAAAAAAATATATGTTTTTTCAACACATCTTGGGCCTTACTTACTATTTGAAATACGAGTTTAATCCGATGTTAAGTCAGTTTCGGTCATACAAAAAACTGGGTAAGTATCGGCTTAAGCACAAATTGCAAATAGTAAGTAAGGCCCCTTATGTTTAAAAAAGCCTATCGAAATAATTGTTCAAACGGATCATAACTACTTTAAAATTGTGAAATGTCAAGTTGAACCGGTGTTAAACTACCCCCGCCACTGGTTCAATTTGACATTTGAGTTGAATAACGGTTCAACTCTTGATCCATGTTCATAAACTAGCGGACCCGACAGACGTTGTCATGCCTGTTATTATGTAGCTGGTTTAACAAAAATAAAAATACTACATGCTATCACGACATATCCCACAGCGACAGGTGTGCGGGTGTGGATTACCTTCTAAAAGGAAGCACGACACGTGCGTATATACCCACATATCAGTCTTATATAACCTAAAAAAGGCAACATTCAGACAGCGTGAACGTTGAGAAAAACATCAAGTTTTAATGGCATAACCAACATTGCATAATATTATGACTTATCAAAAGCAATGTTGCCACTATTTAAAATGCATATTCCGAAAATATTTATAAGGATTGATATTTTTATTATTCTTTTATTATATTAATTTACATACACAATTCATTTTTGTGAATCCAAACCATTCAGGGACTCACATAAACACACATAAAAAGTTTCATTAAAATCGGTTCAGCCGTTTAGGAGGAGTTCAATGACATTCACACGTACAGAAGAATTATTTATATATTCATAAATACGAAAAGCGATCTAATTGGGGTTAAACCACGTTTATAAATAACAATGTTCAGGTGTATGTCGGTGGGCTTCTGCCAACCAAAGTAACTAGTATAACTGAAGTGTAAACAAACCAATTTTCCATACTATGATGGCTTTTATTAGCGAAAGTCACCACAGTTTTTTTTTTGCTTTTACGAATCGCAAACCTTGGTTTTCATCAGGTAACACATTAACGTGTCTCTAGTCTTGAATGTAAATATATTTTGGGAGGGGTTTAAATTAGTGGTGTCGGTAATCCGACCTGCGCAGATAACATGCGTAGGGTAGATATATCTATATATTGTACGGTTAAGCCACGGAGTAATTTATGAAGGAGATTAAATAGTCGTACTTAACATGGAGACGGGGAATATCCATTTTGACATGATTTAAACTGAAACTACGTAATTAGGAGATTAGATTGGTCTCAGAATCCTCTGAATCGAAGAAGTGATGAACAAATTGTCGATTACATAATTATTTAATTATAACATTTTTGTGCTTAAAGATATATGTTTATTGGATCAGCCATTTGGCAATTTCTTACAGCCAGTCACATATTAATTAAGATAAAATAAAAATATTAACCTCATTCCTCCTCACCCATTCTTATTATCTACACCATTTCATTATTATTTTATCTATTTTTTAAACTGAGTGGTTTTTGTTTTTTTTTGTTTTAGATTTTAGTATTTTTTAATAAGTTTAAAATAAATAAATTAATTAATACATAATTAAATAAAAAAAATTAAATAAACAAAACGTTAGTAAATAAATAAATACATAGATAGGTAAATGAATAAATAAATAGATGCATGAATAAATAATTATATCTGCAAATAAATAATAAAATAACTATATAAATAAATAAATGAAATTAGTATGTGTAAGCAGGTACTAGAACAAAAACAAAATAAGAAATAGTTTTCATTCATTGTAAAATTAAAAAATAATATAAATAAAATAAAATAATGAAACTAAAAAAAATCTTTAAGGCCCCCATTCACGATCGTGCCATCCTTCCAAATGGCTTGCTATCACTCCAAAATGTGCTCGTGAATGTCAAAACCCGCGCAGCCCAATTGGCCTGACACACCAAAATGGAATTCCAAACGATCGAAACTCCATAGTGCCGCGACAAACGGCGCGGCGCATCTTATCGGTACGGCATGCTCGTGAGTGTGAGAACCAGCGGTACATTGCGCCATCTCATTGGGCTGAGCTGTTTGACACTCTCGTGAATGCGAAAATACAACATTTTCTCTTTGGTTTTTTCTTTTTATATATAAATAAACCGCTATAGCAGTTGTATAAAACTCATCATCAGAATTATAACTCATTTTTACTTGAAAATTAAAAAAAAATAGAAATTATTAATGCGAAAGCGCCGATAGCTTGTGTATACTAATTTTGACGGCTCGATGGCGCGATGACGCGCTCGTGAGTGTGATGAAAATTTTACAATGCTCCGAATGGAGCCGGTCCATATGGAGCGACGCCGAATGACACGATCGTGAATGGGCTGCTTTAGGTACCTACTGACATTTAAATTAAAAAAAAGAGGTTGTAATATAATAATAATAAACACTTCCTTGCATCCTGCGCAGGTGGCGAGTTTATTGGCTATGTCAATTTCTTCGACCGAACCATTGTCTCCAGCCCAAAGAAGCAATATATGTGTGAGCAATGAATTTAAATAAATTTCTCCGCTGCTGGGGATTGAGGAAGCCCGCACAGAAGCTAAATGGCCAAACAACTGAATATTTTGCTATTGTAAATTGTGTCAATCGATTTACAAAAATCCGTTATTTTTTTCCGTTATTTGTTACTCATTGATTTTCTATTCTCCTAAATGTACATTTTTTTTTGTACATTTAGGAGAAAAGAAAATCAATGAGTAACAACTTCATATTGCTACAACAACATATTATTAGGTACCTGTATTGAATGCACTAGTAATTAATCTTAATTATCAGTAGTATATCTATGTAGGTACGTGTGAAATATCTTTGGTTTTAAATTACATAGGAATGATTATGTACGGGGAGTTAATGGACATTATCCATGATTGAAATGTCGAAACATCATGTGCGGTAGAACGTAGTCTAAATTCAATTAATAACTTATCAATAGTCTAGGGAATTTGAAAATGAAGACAGAAGAATAAGAAGAATCATTTTAATTAATTTGTATGAATAATTATAACAACAGAAACAATAACATTATTCGATGTAGATATCAATCAAATAAATGAATGATCTTAACGTAATTTAAATGAGATATTTCACCGTGAAAATTCATCGCCATATCAAGTAAGACGTATAGTTTACTAGTAGTCATTATTGGAATCAATTGGAATGAATTTAGGGATGCATCATAATATTTGACATGGAGACATAATACGCACGGATGTTTTTTTAATAAATGTAACAGTATAGTGAAAATACTAAATTGTGTTGTTTGACGAAATAAGAGTGCAATAAAATAAGAAAAATTATTGTAGAATTTTATGAAATCAAAGTATTTTAACTATAATTATACTTTAATTTTTTTTCAAAAAAAAACTCAGCTAGATGTAAATACATTTTTTTTTATTATTGAAACCAAACAAAATATAACAATATACAAACAATAAAAATATTACAAAAAAGTACAATTTAAATAAGTTATATGAAACATTTTTTTATAGGATTATTTGGTACTAGCTTTTATGTCCCGCCGTTGGCCAAGAATGTAAATTAGTGAAGGAATAAGCAATCGTTTATATAATATTGTCACAAAAAATATTTGCTAATTCGTAGTATGAAAAGTAGTTTGAAATTTAATTGAATTTAAGCGATGTAAAATGTTCAAGTGATGGCCACAACCCATTTGTTTTTATATATAAGTAGGTACATACAATTTCTGCACGCATGGACTATGGTCAATGGTTTTAAATATGACTGATTATAAAGAGACAACGTTGTAAAGAGTTTGGATTTGGCCACAACCCCTATTTTTATATATTGTCATCGAACGCAAATGTGTTTTAAATATTTAGTAATTTTGGATGATGGGAAATGGCTTAAAAATTAAATAAACAAAAGTACTGAAAAGATTCTAGTGTTGGTCACATCCCATTCGTTTTTATATTTTTCGTCAAGTGTGCATACCTATAGATTATTATATTTTTGCACAATAAAACTGATCTACATTACAGAAGAAGACTTAAATAGTTTTTAATTTGAATATAAACGTTGTGAAGAGTCCAGTAATGGCCACAACCCCGATTTTTTATTATATTGTCATCAAAATCAAATATGTAGTTATTGAAAATTAAGCAATATATGATGATATAATAAATGGTGTAAATTTCGATTGAAAAAAAGTATTGAGAAGATTCTAGTGATGGTCACATCCCATTCGTTTTATGTATTTTCGTCAAGTGTGCATGTTGTTTATAATATTTCTATACAATAGACTATAAGACTTAAAACTTACCCAAAAAACTAAATGAAAAAAAAAGAATAAGTATAAGACTATAACAAATAGTTTGTAATAAAAACTGACCCAATGGTCTACATAAAAGATGCAATAGAAGAATTACACAATAGTAAATGTATTATATAAAAAACTGACCAAATGGTCTTCATAAAAGAAGAAGAAGATGAATTGAAATATTGGAAATATTTTATATAAAATTCACCCAACGTCTACATTAAATAAGAAAACGAAGAATTAGACTAAAGGAAATAGTTTGTATAAAAACTAACCAAAAGATCTACAAAAAATAAGAAAAAGAAGAATTAGACTATAGAAAGTAGTTAATATAAAAACTGACCCAAAGGTCTACATATTAGAAGAATAATTATACGTCAGGAAATAGATTGTATAAAAACTAACGCAGGAAATAGATTGTATAAAAACTAACGCTGGAAATAGATTGTATAAAAACTAACGCAAAGGTAAAACATAAAAGAAGACGAAGAAGAATTAGACTAAAGGAAAAGTTTGCATGAAAACTCTCCCTTGGTCTACATAAAAGAGGAAAAATAAGACTATAGGAAGTTAGTTTATACAAAATTCAACAAAGGTCTACATAAAATTAGAAAAAGAAGAAATACGTTAAAAGAAATAGTTGGTATCAAAACTGGCCCAGAGGTCTACATAAAATAAGAAGAAAAAGAATTAGATAATAGGAATAAGTTTGTATAAAAACTCACCCAAAGGGCTACATAAAAGAAGAGGAAGAAGATGAATTAGACTATAGGAAATAGTTTGTATAAAAACTCACCCAAGGTCTACATAAATTAAGAAAAAGAAAAATTAGACTATAGGAAATAGTTTATTTATGAACTGTCCCAAATGACTTCACAAAAGAAGAGGAAGAAGAATTAAACTCCAAGAAATAGTTTGTATAAAAAATCACCCAAAGGTCTACTTAAATAAAAGAAGAATTTCACTATAGGAAATAGTTTGTAGATTGAATGACATGTGTATTGTAGTTAACCTAAGATAGTTAAATAATTTTCCTATACGAACTTAGTATATTGTTGGTTTTCAAGTAGTATTAGGTATGTATGTAGGTACCTACATACCTACAATGATGTTCTAAATTAATTCGAATTCGATTTATAACAAATTTTATTTGAATATCAGAATGTGTCCGTTACCATAGTAACCATAGAACATGTAAAAAATATCAAATGGTTTGTAGACATTTTTTGAATAATATGTATGTAGGTACCTACATTGGTTTGTTCGATGCCATAAAAATAAAAATTGTCCGGAATATCAAATATTATATACAAGTTATGCAATATTATTATGCCTATATCTTTACTAATAATTAACAGACTTTTACAATATACGTCTTAAAACTTGCTGTAATGTCTTGTGTTTCATTTTATTATTTCATAATTTTATTTATTTCAAAGGTTTATTATTTTCAAGAACATATTCATTCGGTAGGAAAATGAAATATTGTATGAAAAGATATTAAAATGGCGGCATTTATGTACAAAACGCTTACTTTAAAAATAAGTTAAACATTATAATTATACAAAATATTCACCATGTTTTTCACTTAAACGCTAAGTTATACTTAAAAGTAAAATTTTTTCGTGTAAATACGTACTTCTAACTTTTAAACTAACAGATATTTGCGTGCAAAATGTACACTTCTTGACAGATACGACTTGGAAAATTTTGTATGAAAAAAATAATTATTGAAATATTTTTAAAATTCAGCATTTTAATCGCATTATATTTAGCCTGACACTGCATCAGGTATACAGGTACACGTTCCCTTAAGTACCTCCCGTCCCTTCAGGCCCTTCAGTACCTCCCGTCCCTTCAATTCCTCATTACGTCCCTTCCCTTCATTACATCCCGTCTCTTCAGTCGGTTAAGAAAAGTTTCATTCCAGAAACCATCCTGGAAGAACCGCGAAGAGATGAAAAGACATTCTTTTCCCAGGATACTCCACCTTCATAGGTAAAATGACTAAATACACGAAGAAGAAGAAGAAAATAGTTCAAATCCAGATACCTGCGAAGATATGGAAGGAAAATTGGACCTTCTTCTCCCAGGATAGTCCACCTTCATAGGTAAAATGACCAAATGCACGATGAAGAAAAAGAAGAAGAAAAAAGTTTATATCCAGAAACCGTCTTGGAAGACCTGCGAAGAGATGGAAGGACAGTTGGACCTTCTTCTCCCAGGATACTCCCCCTTCATAGGTTAAATGACCAAATACACGAAGAGAAAGAAGAATAAGAAAAAAGTTTAAATCCAGAAACCATCCCGGGCACACGCTCGACAATTCACCAAAGTTTCATTGTAATCGGACAAACGGTTTAGGAGCACATCGCATACAATTTTCCGATAGGAAATCAGTATATTGTTGATTTGTAAGTAAATAGTAATAGGTAGGTACCTACCTACAACAATATTCTAAAGAAATTCTATTCATAACAAATTTAATTTGAATATCAGAATCTTTCCGTTACCATAGTAACCATTCCAATACTTTAAAAATATCAAATGGTTTGAGACTTTTTTGAATATGTAGGTACCTACATTGGTTTGTTCGATGCCATAAAAATGAAAATTGTCAGAAAAATCAAATATTATTTACAAATTATGCAATTTTATTATGCCTACATCATAACTAATAATAAACATATTTTTACAATATATGTCTTAAAACTTGCCGTAATGTCTTGTGTTTCATTTTATTATTTCATAATTACATTTATTTCAAAGGTTTATTATTTTCAAGAACATATTCATTCGGTGGGAAAATGAAATATTGTATGAAAAGATATTAAAATGGCGGCGTTTATGTACAAAACGCTTACTTTAAAAATAAGTTTAACATTATAATTATACAAAATATTCACCATGTTTTTCACTTAAACGCTAAGTTATACTTGAAAATATATTTTCTTCGTGTAAATACGTACTTCTAACTTTTAAACTAACAGATATTTGCGTGCAAAATGTACACTTTTTTGACAGATACGACTTGGAAAATTTTGTATGAAAAAAATAATTATTGAAATATTTTTAAAATTCAGCATTTTTATCGCATTATTTTTAGTGTGACACTGCATCAGGTATACAGGAACACGTTCGCACATAAATTAGATTTTTAGATGCTCTTGGTTTTTCAGAAGGCGTGAGACAAACACACACACACACACATACACACACACATACACTAACATTTTGATTGCTTTATTACTTTAGACTAGCCTTTATGTCCCGCCGTTGGCCAAGAATGTAAAACTGTGAAGGAATAAGCAATCGTTTTTATAATATTGTCACCCAATTATTTTGCAATATCGGACTATGAAAAGTGGTTTGAAATTTGATTGAGTTTAAGCATTGTAAAATGTTCAAGTGATGGCCACAACCCATTCTTTTTTATATATTGCTATAAAGTGTGAATGAAGTATAATATACAATTTCTGCACGCATGGACTACGCGAAATGGTTTTAAATATGACAGTTTATCAACGTTGTACACAACCCCCATTTTTAAATATTATCATCGAAAACAAATTGTAATATATACCTATTGAAAATTTAGTAATTTTGGATGTTGGAATGTGGTTTAAATTTGATTAAATAATGTACTGAAAAGATCTAGTGTTGGTCACATCCCATTCGTTTTTATATTTTTTCATCAAGTGTGCATTATATTTTTGCACAATTAGACTGATAGACTTAAAATTGACACAAAAGTCTACATTAACGAAGAAGAAAAAGACTTAAACTATAATAAATAGTTTTTAATTTGAATATAAACGTTGTGAAGAGTTCAGTAATGGCCACAACCCCCATTATTTAAATATCGTCAACGAAATCAAATATGAAGGTGTTGAAAATTATTCAAAATAGGATGATATAAATGGTTTAAATTTGATTAAACAAAAGTATTGAAAATATTCTAGTGCAGGTTACATCGTCACATCCCACATCCCATTCGTTTTTACATATGTATTTTCATCAAGTGTGCATATTGTTAATAATATTTCTGCACAATAGACTATTAGACTTAAAACTAACCCAAAAGTCTAAATAAAAAAGAGAAGAATAAGTATAAGACTATAAGAAATAGTTTGTATAAAAAACTATTTCAATGGTCTACATAAAATAAGAAAAAATACATAAAATAGAAGAATTAGACTATTGGAAATAGATTGCATAAAAACGGACTAAAAGGTCTACATAAAAGAAGAAGAAGATTAATCCATAGGAAATAGTTTTGTATAAAATTCACCAAAGTTCTACATAAAATAAGAAAACGAAGAAAAAGAATTAGACTCCACGAACGGTCGCTTCAGACCCTTCAGTACCTCCCATCCCTTCAATCCATCATTACGTCCCTTCCAATCAGGCCCTTCAGTACCTCCCGTCCCTTTAGGCCCTTTTATACCTCCCATCCCTTCAGGCCCTTTAGTGCATCCCTTCCCTTCATTACATCCCGTCCCTTCAGCCGCTTAAGAAAAGTTTAAATCCAGAAACCATCCTGGAAGAACCCGAAGAGATGAAAGGACCTTCTTTTCCCAGGATACTCCACCTTCAAAGGTAAAATGACTAAATACACGAAGAAGAAGAAGAAAAAAGTTTAAATCCAGATACCTGCGAAGATATGGAAGGAAAATTGGACCTTCTTTTCCCAGGATACTCCACCTTCAAAGGTAAAATGACTAAATACACGAAGAAGATGAAGAAAAAAGTTTAAATCCAGATACCTGCGAAGATATGGAAGGAAAATTGGACCTTCTTCTCCCAGGATAGTCCACCCAAAATGTCCAGGTAAAATGACCAAATGCACGATGAAGAAGAAAAAAGTTTATATCCAAAAACCGTCTTGGAAGACTTGCGAAGAGTTGGAAGAACAGTTGGACCTTCTTCTCCCAGTATTCTCCAACTTCATAGGTAAAATGACCAAAAATACATGAAGAAGAAGAAGAAGAAGAAAAAAGTTTAAATCCAGAAACCTGCGAAGAGATGGAAGGACAATTGGAACTTCTTCTCCCAGGTTAGTCCACCTTCATAGGTAAAATGACCAAATACACGATGAAGAAGAAGAAGAAAAAAGTTTAAATCCAGGAACCGTCCTGGAAGACCTGCGAAGAAATGGAGAGACAGTCGGACCTTCGTTTCCCAGGATATTCCGCTTTCATTGGTAAAATGACCAAATACACGAAGAAGAAGAAAAATAAGAAAAAAATTTAAATCCAGAAACCATCCCGGGCATACGCTCGACAATTCACCAAAGTTTCATTGTAATCGGACAAACGGTTTAGGAGCACATAGCATACATGCATCCATACATAAATAAATAAATAAATAAAATAATTTTCCTATAGGAAATCAGTATATTGTTGATTTGTAAGTAAATAGTATTAGGTAGGTACCTACCTACAACAATGTTCTAAATAAATTCGATTCATATCAAATTTTATTTGAATATCAGAATCTTTCCGTAACCATAGTAACCATCGAACATATAAAATATTACTATCAAATGGGCTCGATACATTTTTTTGGATATGTAGGTAGGTACCTACATACATTGGTTTGTTCGAAGCCACAAAAACGAAAATTGTCCAAAATATCAAATATTACATACAAATTATGCAATTTTATTATGCCTATATCTTTACTAATAATTAACAGACTTTTACAATATATGTCTTAAAACTTGCTGTAATGTCTTGTGTTTCATTTTATTATTTCATAATCACATTTATTTCAAAGGTATATTATTTTAAAGAACATATTCATTCGGTAGGAAAATTAAATATCGTATGAAAAGATATTAAAATGGCGGGGTTATATGTACATTTGTACAAAACGCTTACTTTAAAAATAAGTTAAACATTATAATTATACAAAATATTCACCATGTTTTTCACTTAAACGCTAAGTTATACTTGAAAATATATTTTCTTCGTGTAAATACGTACTTCTAACTTTTAAACTAACAGATATTTGCGTGCAAAATGTACACTTTTTTGACAGATATGACTTGGAAAATTTTGTATGAAAAAAATAATTATTGAAATATTTTTAAAATTCAGCATTTTTATCGCATTATTTTTAGCGTGACACTGCATCAGGTATACTGGTACACGTTCGCACATAAATTAGATTTTTAGATGCTCTTGGTTTTTCAGAAGGCGTGAGACAAACACACACACACACACATACACACACACATACACTAACATTTTGATTGCTTTATTACTTTAGATATACCACCTCACTAGGCTGAGCCTGTACCGAGGTGGCAGATTTTTTTTTTTTGCGTTATATCTGACAGAAAAATATTAAACTTGTATTTAACTAAAACTTGTTATAAAATATACCTATTATAAAAATAAAATATAAACTATTACATATATGTAGGTATATCATTAAAATCTGGCTGATTTGTATAAATTGCCGTTTTGCAATATGATGAATAGTGTACAACATATGTGTTAAAATGTAACAAATAAATAAATAAACAATTTTACACATTGATAGTAGGGTCCTACCCACACAACTTTAAAGAAAAAGTTTCATATGAAGAAAGTATGTTTCAATATGTCATAGTCTGGTAAACGTGAAGTCTTTATGCACTTCCGAAATATTCTCCCTTTGTAGAGTTCCAGTATCTATTATATAAAAAAAAACACCAATACGATATATCAAGAAATTGCAAACAAAACGATTTTTACTGTCACAATTGACATTATTGTCACTGTCACAATTTGTAAACCGCTAACCCTAGAACAGGGTTTTCAAATTGGGCAGCAGTAAGTACTCTTCCTGTTGTTGTCATTGTAAAATGTAGTGTCATAAACAAACAAATGAATAAAATAAATAAACGAATGCAACTATTCAGAAATTTGTAAATAATAGTGTTATTGTTACAAAAATGGCCCCACTGAATGTCACCAAAAAATGATTAAATTATACATTTAATTTTATACCTATGTATTTTACTTGACTCATTTTTGTGATAAAAATAATTCACATACTTGTGTGTAAGATGTATCAGAAGTAATGCATTTCATCGGTTCATGATAAAGATTACAAAAAAAAACAAAAAATACAATTCATAGTAAAACAAAAACATATAATTCATAGTATAAAAAAAAAAATAAAACATAAATTTCATATTAAAACAGAAACGTTTTAAATAGAAGAAATCACAACATAAAGACAACGATATCATTATTTTACAACTTCGGCGATCAATTTTGACCGAATAACTTTTCCGGCGATGTGTCTCAGTACATTCCTTGGAGTCATCGGGTAAAAAACGTGGCGATATAATAAATGCAATTAAAGTGATCTCCATTTGGTACATATCTATGTATAGTATCATAGTTTGAAAGTATATAATAATATTGTAATGTATGTTTCATAGTCTGTATATTAGCCAGTTAATGATACAAGCAGTGTCGGCCTGAGCAGAGCAGGATTTGAATAAACAGTTTACCTGTCAAAGCGATTGATTGATGTTGGTACAATGTTTTATTACCGCCGTTGGCCGAATGATTTATTTTAATTGCAAATATTTGTTTAATTGAAATGAATTCGTATGTATACGAATACGAACTACGTACACAATGACATGTGCAGAGAATAACAAATGCACATTATTTATTTTAGGGTATATAATATTTTTAAGTCAAATAGATACAATGTATTATAACATGCTAAAAATTGACTGCTGCTACCTACATATAATGCGATGCATAAGAAACAAGACACATCTAGCTGTGATTGGTTGATTCAGATAACTTACAAAGTTGTATTTTATTTATTTATTAAAGAAAAAAATACACAGTACACATATACATTTTTACTCTCCACACTATGGAATATTGGAGAGTCATGAATTCACAAATTTTAAGCGTATTTTTTCACACCTATTTCTCAACGAGTATCATGTAGAGAGTGCACACTGTCTTAAACAGGACAGTATTAATATACAATAAAAAATTTAATGACATTTACTTATTTCACATAAAACACAAATCATATCTTATCTCAGCCCAGGCCATGATTATATAACTGAATATTAACTTCACCACTATGCAGATTTTTTCAAATCGTATATTATACACAATGAAATTCTTTACTTAAGTTTTGAAGGATTTTGCATCTTGATTCTTCAATTTATTTTATTAAAGTTTTTTATTCTCCAAACTATGGAATTGTGGAGAGTCATGATTTCACAATTTTTAAGCGTATTTTTTTTTACATCAATTTCTTAACGGGTATCATGCAGGGAGTGCATACTATGAGTTTCGTCGTGATGTGTTTGTATGTATGGCGTACGGCGTACGGATTATCCTTTTTGTGTCCTCTCTATAGCCCAAACTATAAGTCCGATTGACTTCATATTAACATCACATGCGTAAAGTGCATAGACTTAGAGCTGATTAGTTTTCCATAGAAATCCGTTAATTTCTTCTCTATGATTTCATCTGTCCAAATTATAAAAATGCTCTCACGGTCTGGAAAATCGAGTTGTTTGTATAATGTTTGAAATTTCGATGCAACAAAAATACACTCATCAAAAATGCATTCAAAGATTGTCAAAATTTAAAGAAAAAAAATCTATGGTTTGACATATCAATGTGAAATAAATTTCATATTTGTATGAAAAATGTATGTAACAGAAGTGAACTTGCTTCTGTAAGGGAAAATTAAGTGATCAACTTCATATTGATATTGTATGTGTCTCTTTAGACAAGTGTATTTTTACTCTCCACACTATGGAATAGGGGAGAGTCATGATTTCGCAAAATTTAAACGTATTTTTTTTACATCAATTTCTCAATGGGTATCATGTAGAGAATGCACACTATGAGTTTCGTCGTGATGTGTTTGTGTGTATGGCGTATACGCTGTACGCCGTACGCCGTACGCCGTAGCATTTATCTTTTTTGTGTCCTCTCTACAGCCCAAACTATAAGTCTGATCGACTTCATATTAACATCATATGTGTAAAGTGCAAAGACCTAGAGCTGATTAGTTTTCCATAGACAACTTTTGATTTCTTCTCTATGAATTCATCATTTACGTTGTTTTTTTTTTGTGTCCTCTCTGCAGCCCAAACTATAAGTCCGATTGACTTCATATTGATATCACATGTGTTAAGTCCATAAACTTAGAGCTGATTAGTTTTCCATAGACAACGGTTCATTTTTTCCCAATGTTTCTTTATGATTTCATCTATTAAAACTGAAAAAATGCTCTCACGACCTGGAAATTAGAGATATTTTAATTTGGTTTCAACTATTTATACAACACCAAGAATCTTCATAAAATTGTATTCAAAGTTGGTCAATGTTAAAAGAAAAATATTCAACGGTTTCAAAAATTATATTTTATTTAATGGATATTTGTATGAAACTTATATGTAACAAGAGAATTTTTTTATATTTGGCAATGTTCAGTTCATTGATTTCATATTGATATAAGAATATTAATAGCTTGAACTTAGAACTGATTAGCTTTTCATAGATATCATAAAATTTCTTCATATGATATCACGTGTCAACATTGTCAAAATGCTCTAACGCTCTTTGAAACAAAATTTATCTGCTTTTTTTAAAATATTTCATACAACATAAGCAGTCTTCACTATACTGCATTAATAGTTTGTCTATCTTAACATAAAAATATACTATCGGAAGAAAATTTATATTCCTGTTAGTAACATTTAGTATGAATAAAAATGTAATTAGATAAATTTCTATTTATGGAAACGTTCAGTAATTTGATTTCATGTTATAATGTAAAGAGCTTGAACATAGAACTGATTAGCTTTCCATAAATAACAAAAAAAATCTTCATATGATATCACCTGTCAAAATTTGGAAAATGCTCTCGCGTTCTTTAGAACAAAATTTATCTGCTTTTTTTAAAATATTTCATACAACATAAGCATTCTTCACTATACTGCATTAATAGTTTGTTTATCTTAACATAAAAATATACTATCGGAAGAAAATTTATATTCCTGATAGTAACATTTAGTATGAATAAAAATGTAATTAGATAAATTTCTATGTATGGAAACGTTCAGTAATTTGATTTCATGTTATAATGTAAAGAACTTGAACATAGAACTGATTAGCTTTCCATAAATCAAAAAAAAATCTTCATATAATATCACGTGTCAAAATTTTGAAAATGCCTTCGCGTTCTTTAAAACAAAATTTATCTGCTTTTTTTAAAATATTTCATACAACATAAGCATTCTTCACTATACTGCATTAATAGTTTGTTTATCTTAACATAAAAATATACTATCGGAAGAAAATTTATATTCCTGATAGTAACGTTTAGTATGAATAAAAATGTAATTAGATAAATTTCTATGTATGGAAAAGTTCAGTAATTTGATTTCATGTTATAATGTAAAAAGCTTGAACATAGAACTGATTAGCTTTCCATAAACAACAAAAAAAATCTTCATATGATATCACCTGTCAAAATTTGGAAAATGCTCTCGCGTTCTTTAGAACAAAATTTATCTGCTTTTTTTAAAATATTTCATACAACATAAGCATTCTTCACTATACTGCATTAATAGTTTGTTTATCTTAACATAAAAATATACTATCGGAAGAAAATTTATATTCCTGATAGTAACATTTAGTATGAATAAAAATGTAATTAGATAAATTTCTATGTATGGAAACGTTCAGTAATTTGATTTCATGTTATAATGTAAAGAGCTTGAACATAGAACTGATTAGCTTTCCATAAATAACAAAAAAATCTTCATATGATATCACGTGTCAAAATTTTGAAAATGCTCTCGCGTTCTTTAAATCAAAATTTATCTGCTTTTTTAAAAATATTTCATACAACATAAGCATTCTTCACTATACTGCATTAATAGTTTGTCTATCTTAACATAAAAATATACTATCGGAAGAAAATTTATATTCCTGATAGTAACATTTAGTATGAATAAAAATGTAATTAGATAAATTTCTATGTATGGAAACGTTCAGTAATTTGATTTCTGGTTATAATGTTAAGAGCTTGAACATATAACTGATTAGCTTTCCATAAATAACAAAAAAATCTTCATATGATATCACGTGTCAAAATTTTGAAAATGCTCTCGCGTTCTTTAAATCAAAATTTATCTGCTTTTTTTAAAATATTTCATACAACATAAGCATTCTTCACTATACTGCATTAATAGTTTGTTTATCTTAACATAAAAATATACTATCGGAAGAAAATTTATATTCCTGGTAGTAACATTTAGTATGAATAAAAATGTAATTAGATAAATTTCTATGTATGGAAAAGTTCAGTAATTTGATTTCATGTTATAATGTAAAGAGCTTGAACATAGAACTGATTAGCTTTCCATAAATAACAAAAAAATTCTTCATATGATATCACCTGTCCAAATTTGGAAAATGCTCTCGCGTTCTTTAGAACAAAATTTATCTGCTTTTTTTAAAATATTTCATACAACATAAGCATTCTTCCCTATACTGCATTAATTGTTTGTCTATCTTAACATAAAAATATACTATCGGAAGAAAATTTATATTCCTGATAGTAACATTTAGTATGAATAAAAATGTAATTAGATAAATTTCTATGTATGGAAACGTTCAGTAATTTGATTTCATGTTATAATGTAAAGAGCTTGAACATAGAACTGATTAGCTTTCCATAAATAACAAAAAAATTCTTCATATGATATCACCTGTCAAAATTTGGAAAATACTCTTGCGTTCTTTAAAACAAAATTTATCTGCTTTTTTAAAAATATTTCATACAACATAAGCATTCTTCACTATACTGCATTAATAGTTTGTCTATCTTAACATAAAAATATACTATCGGAAGAAAATTTATATTCCTGATAGTAACATTTAGTATGAATAAAAATGTAATTAGATAAATTTCTATGTATGGAATCGTTCAGTAATTTGATTTCATGTTATAATGTAAAGAGCTTGAACATAGAACTGATTAGCTTTCCATAAATAACAAAAAAATCTTCATATGATATCACGTGTCAAAATTTTGAAAATGCTCTCGCGTTCTTTAAATCAAAATTTATCTGCTTTTTTTAAAATATTTCATACAACATAAGCATTCTTCACTATACTGCATTAATAGTTTGTTTATCTTAACATAAAAATATACTATCGGAAGAAAATTTATATTCCTGGTAGTAACATTTAGTATGAATAAAAATGTAATTAGATAAATTTCTATGTATGGAAAAGTTCAGTAATTTGATTTCATGTTATAATGTAAAGAGCTTGAACATAGAACTGATTAGCTTTCCATAAATAACAAAAAAATTCTTCATATGATATCACCTGTCAAAATTTGGAAAATACTCTTGCGTTCTTTAAAACAAAATTTATGTGCTTTTTTAAAAATATTTCATACAACATAAGCATTCTTCACTATACTGCATTAATAGTTTGTCTATCTTAACATAAAAATATACTATCGGAAGAAAATTTATATTCCTGATAGTAACATTTAGTATGAATAAAAATGAAATTAGATAAATTTCTATGTATGGAAACGTTCAGTAATTTGATTTCATGTTATAATGTAAAGAGCTTGAACATAGAACTGATTAGCTTTCCATAAATAACAAAAAAATCTTCTTATGATATCACGTGTCAAAATTTTGAAAATGCTCTCGCGTTCTTTAAATCAAAATTTATCTGCTTTTTTTAAAATATTTCATCCAACATAAGCATTCTTCACTATACGGCATTAATAGTTTGTCTATCTTAACATGAAAATATACTATCGTTAGAAAATTTATATTCCTGGTAGTAAAATTTAGAATGAATAAAATATTTCATTGTCAATATTTGTGGTGTGGAGAGCTTAGTGTTGGCCACAACCCACTCGTTTACTCTACACTTCTATCTTCCTCAATGGGTAGGCAGTGAGAACCGAACACCGCATTCTATCTTGACACATACATCGCCTCATCAACATTGATACACTGTCTCATACATGCTTATCTTGCTAGTTATGCAATTTAATTTAAAATTTCTCAACAGGTATCATGTAGAAAATACATACCTACTATGAGTTTCGTGACAATGTTTTGTTTGTATGGTGTAATGTGAAAACCTTTGTCCTCTGGGAATCTTATATTTGAACCTAATAGAAATGTACTTCATAATAATGCATTTATAGATTGTCAACATTTCAAGAAGAAAAATGAACGTTTACTATGGTGTGGAGAGTTGAGTGTTGGTCACAACCCACTCGTTTCTTATACAAATGAGAAAAAAATAAGAAAATATAAATATAATTGTGCGTATAAGAAAAAATGTAAATGTATGATTTAAATATGAAGTTGATCGGACTTATAGTTTGGGCTGTAGAGAGGACACAAAAACGATAATTCCGTACGCAGTACGCCATACATACAAACACATCACGACGAAACTCAGTGTGCACTCTCTACATGACACCCGTTGAGAAATTGATGTAAAAAAATACGCTTAACAATTGTGAAATCATATACTATTCCATACTGTAGAGAGTAAAAATGACCAAACCAAATCGAAATGGGTTTGTATTGATAAATGATTTTTTTTGCTGTCCATCTTTGGATATATTTAGTATATTATTTTTAAATTAAAAAAAAAATATCCTCCCCGGCGGGGAATCGAACCCCGGTCTCCCGCGTGACAGGCGGGGATACTGACCACTATACTACCGAGGATTGTGAATAATGCGTCGAAATTTATCATTTTCTCGAAGTTGTTTAATTTTCTATATGAATGATAAGGTGACTGAGTTGAAACTTCAATGAATATTTTTATCTCAACTATCGACTTGACATCGGACTGTATCTTTCACAACTTTAAAAATGAAATATATCTATGATGAAAATTTACCCACCTCTTGTCCCATTCTGAAGATCGTCATCCATTGATCGATACTAGATAGTGTAAAATATATACCTTGGTTCTTAATTTTTTTGATTAGGTACCTATACTAACAAAAGAATTTTATATTATTCTCAAATATCATGTTAATTGGCCTGATGAGGGAACCGTCGGTTCAGAAATCAGTTTGCGAAAAATATGGCGAAAAAGTTTTACACCATAAAAATAAAAAATACTTACAATAAGAAAGTTTGAGATGTATTTTTTAAAAAAAAGATTCACTTTACGGCACCGGCTCAGAATAGTGCTTCCACTTATTCTATTATCGTCCGTAAGAGCCGGGTAATCGACAGTAAAACGGGCAACAATAACATCTCACATTGTTGAGCAATGATATTCAACACCCATTCTAATGTAGTGCCTTTTTAGGTGAGACAAAAGTAGTGTGTGGGGGTACACTTATGTGTTGTGCTTCCTTTTATGAAGTAATGCACACCCGAACACCTGTCGCTGGGTACTCCACATTGTGAGTAATGGCGTGATGGTGTGAATGAATGAATAAAAAAAAAATCACAAATTAATTTTACAAATTGAATTGAAACGAATGATTTTTGTTCCAACTTAGAAAATAAGAGAGTATCCGTATAAATTATACGCTAATCTGCGAAACCGCCCAACCAATTAAAATGATATTTTCTAAATTTGTATTTTTGGTTCTGGATTGTAAGATAGTATAGTTTTGAAACCGATAGGTGGCGTTGTTATCGAGATATAAAAAATATTTTTATTTATTTTTTTGTGTATAATATAAACGAAATATAATGCAAACTGGCGGGCTTATTGCCACTAGACAATTTCTTCCAACCAACCAGTCTTATTTCTCAACGACAATCTTATTTCTCTTCCATTCTATTACTCAATAACAATTAAATTTTTTATTTTTATAGATTTCTTATACAAAAATATATATAACCTCTCATTTTTACTAACGGCTTAAAAAATATGCCGCCGTGGAATAGTTGGTAAGCCGTTCGGTTTCTGTGCGGGCGTCCTGGGTTCGATTCCCAGCAGAGGAGAAATTTTATTAAATTCATTTCTCACGCAAATATTGCTTCTCTGGAATGGAAACACTGGTTAGTTGAAAGAAATTGCCATACGGCAATAAACTCGACACATTCGCAGGGTGCAAGGAAGTGTTCATTACTATTATTATTATTCATTTTGATTTCTCTACA
This sequence comes from Molanna angustata, assembly GCA_963576475.1. NCBI lineage: Eukaryota > Metazoa > Arthropoda > Insecta > Trichoptera > Molannidae > Molanna > Molanna angustata. Next base: position 12,271,012 of record OY754978.1, on the reverse strand, counting down.
CCCCCAAGATTTTCCCAACTGTTGATTTAATCAAAAGAATTTATTTCTCTTAATACACACACACACACACACACACACACACACACACACACACACACACACACACACACACACACACACACACACATACAGACACACGAAATGTTCTACTCCGAATTCTGAGTAAATCCGTGTATGTTAGATATATGCTGCGAAGCCTCTAAGTTGGTGTTTTTTGACTTCAAAGTTGGAAAAGCCGTGAAAATTATAGACCCTACATACAAATCTCGCATATCCTGGCTTGAAACATTGTCGATATGTTAAGAGAACAAAGTTCTCCTGAACAAATCGACAGTTGGATAATGTCGATTCATTCAGAGAATTGAATTCTCATGAACGAATCGACAGTTGGAAAACACAATAATAATAATAAATGAACATAACAGATGAAACAAACAATTCACATCATAAATAAAAAAAAAAGAAAATACAAATCCCAATAAAAAAAGAAGTTCCAAATGATAAATATTTATGACAAATCTGTGTTTAACTGCCTATATTTTCATTTTTTTAAATATCGTATAACGCTGAAACACCCCAACTGGATATTTTTTTATTTTTTTTATTTATTTAACATAAATAATTTTATAATACAAATCAATATATAAATTCACTAGTAATAATATTTTTACATATTTTCCCTTGCAGTACCTCATCAAAAAGATTACAATCTTGTGCTTGATGAGGGAAGCACTTATAAAAAAAATAAAAAATATCAATACAAAGCAAAGTCAACATAAAAGTAAAAGTAATTAAATCAAATCATACATAAACAAAAAAAAAATCAAATCAACATTAAAAAAGGGTGAAAATAAATGAAAAATAAGAATATTCAAATGAGAAAACATATCAGAATACATATTCAAACCATGAAAAAAAAAGAAAAACATGAAAATAATTGAAAAATGAGAAATAAAGAATTATAGACGATTCAAATATATCAAAACACATATTCAAAAATGAAAATAAAAAAAATACTGGAAATTGAAACAAATCAAAACAACAAAATCGAAAACTACTATTTTAGAATGTTAAGTGCAATTTTAATTTATGTTTAAATTTTTTAAATTCTTTTATCTGCTTTAATTCATTTGGGAGGCAACAGAAAAATTTTATTCCCAAATAAATGTAGTTGTTTTGTAATTGTCCTGTATTACATTTGGGTATTTTAAAATCATTTTGGAATCGCAGAGACTTATTTTTTTCAATTTTTTGTAAAACATTATCTTTGAAAATTTGCAAAATAGACACTTTTTTATAAATATTATCTACTTTGGGTACTTTGAACATGTCAAATAGTGTTGTAGTGGGGAATGTGCGTGTTTTCTTAAGTATAACCTTTATGATTAATTTTTGTACAACTCTAACTTGGTTTAAAATATTGTCATATGCTCCTCCCCAACCAACGATTCCATAAATAAGCAAGGAATGGAACGTCGCATAATAGATGTTTTTTAGGTTTTTTAAATTTAATACATTTCTTAGTCTAATGAAAATATAAATACATTTCCTTATTCGTTTAACTAAGTCACCTAAATGCGCTTTCCATTTCATGTTTTGGTCAATAATAATACCGAGGTATTTTATCTTTGAGGTTGGTCGTAGTGTTGAGCAAATTTCGCGGCAGTTACTGGTGTTGCAATTATTATGATGTAAATGTTTACATTACAACGGCAAATTTTTTTCTAAAAATTGAATTTAGTGACGACATCGTTTCATACAATTGGTATGGCAGAATCCATAATATCTACGGGACTCTCAATAGTTTGATACTTAATCTCCATCAAGCTGATATATGGGTTTATAGTTTGGTACTTATTCTTCAACTATACATACTATCGCTATCAATAGTTGAATCTCATGTGTTACATGCAACCAGTATATTATATTTTTTCTAACTTGAATGACCCAACAACAGACGTGTTTTGATTTTTTGAATGACTTGTAATTTAGTTAAGGAGATATACCTACATAGTATGAATTAATGAATTGTTTGTAGATCGTGAAACACGAGAAAAAGTCAATGTTTTCCCCGAAGACATTAAGCGTCACGACGCTGCTGGGAGAGGCGCCGCGATGCCGGCTGACAGTAACAATGGGAGTTTTACACAATGGATAATAATAATATTTAATTTTTAGACCGTAATAATAACGTCGCTTAGGAAAATTAACAATGCAATTTTAAATGTCAGTCAAAGGTTGAAAAACATTAAACGGTTTAAATAAATTTTGCGCGTTTTTGAGAATGTCCTTTAGTGATTAATTATTATGACATTATAAAAACCCTTTTAACAAACACAAAATGAGGCATAATAGAATGAAATACGATATATTTAATTATTTATTTATTTTAAACATTTGGTAAACTTGTTGACAAAGGTGGGCTTATTGTATGCAATAACTTCTAACCAACCATATTCATTTGGTGAGGTAAATTGGTTTTATGTCACGTACCAATTTATGTGAATAAAATATATATTGAAACCGGTGATATGTTATGGAAAGATATGCAACGCCATACAAATTATTCGCAAAAAAGTGTCGCCCACAATGTCTCACACTCGTTTAAAAAAGTCACATTTTGTCCTTGACTAATGCATTCCTTTCTGCGCTCTTTCTTTTTCTAACTCTGCACCTGATAACAGTTACAATAGTTTACTCTCTCCGTCCCTTTTGCTTGCATACGTTCGCTAATGTTCGCTAGGACACGTGTTTTGATTAGGACTCATGTTTTAGTGTACAGATTTTTGAATTACATTGCATATAACATTCAAAAATACTCGCCGGACAAGACATACGTCACTTTTCTTCTCCAATATCTGTAAAACAAATGCTTCCAAAAACGCTCCGATTAACAGAATGATAAACTTATTTAACTCTTACGAAAAAAATGCCGACTTAGACATATTTTTCGATTCACATATAACATTCAAAAATAAACTTATATCTAACATCGTGACATTATAACAATTAGGTACTGATTAATTTTATTTTTCCCAACCACCCTCAGCAATATATTTTCTTTTTCTTCCCAAATCATGAATCTGTCAATATATGTTCGTCTACACACACATGCACACCCTCTCTCACACACACACATACACACCCACACACTCACACTCTTTCTAGATATCTCTTTCACTCACACATGTATTACTCTTCTCTCATGCGCGCACCCCACTAATTCACACTTTTTTTGTTGTATTATTTTGATATTAGGTATAGTACGTAAGAGGTACATGTTATTTTTGTATTTTTATTTATTTAATTTCATTAATTGTATGCATGTACTGTGTGCTATCCTTGGTAAAATAAAAAATAAATAAAAAATATCTTTCCATAGCATATCACTGATTGAAACATATAAATATAAAACAAAACCACAAAAACGGTGGGAAGAGGATAGGAGGGGACAAGGATACGAGAAGGAGACAAATTTAAGTGTTATATGGAAGGAAATGATTCCTTAGTCTTCTTTTGATAGAAATAGAAAATAAAATAAAATTAGAATTTTTTTCCAAATATATGTTATATTATTTTTTTAACATAGTTTCTCGGGCAACAAACATGTACTGTGTCAAACGTTTATTTAACATGCACCCAATAATAAGTTGGAGACATGCACCCAATAATAAGTCTCACAGATCCAGACTGAAAATGCAATTAAAAAAATGTATCTCCATCGGGAATCAAACCCGGGACCTTTGGATCAGCAGTCAGATACCTCATCAACCGAGCCACGAAGGTCGAAAGTGTTATATATGTAAGTATGTTTCTTCTTCTTTTTCTTCTCTGCCTCTCCCCAGTTCTTCTGGGGTCAGTCCTTCTGGTACGCAATCGCTAGACCTTACTATATTGCTTCTTGCGTCATCTTTCTTGGTAGTTGCTCCTCCCTCAGCTCCCTCTCAAAATTTGTCCACCAGGTGGTCTGTGGATGGCCTCTAGTTCTGTACTGAATGGGCATGTCCAGTGCGAGTTAACCACGTGATCGTCATTTAAGGAAATGATCAGTTTCATTAACATAATAAGTATGTTTATGAAACTGGTTAAATCAAAAACATATAAACACATAGGTATAATATTTGTTTGATTTTTGTTTTAAATTATTACAAGTCAAAGGGATAATAACAATAAGTTTGACCACATTGTAAGAATGGACAAAGAGGGTTGAACGATGCACATGCAGCTGTTACAAGTGAGGTCCGAAGTACTGAATTGGCCGTATGTTTGTTTTTAATAATATTCTTCTTCTTTTTCCTTGGCCTCATGTAAACATGTAATGAATTACGGTCGGATTTAGACCTCTGCGCTATCACTAGTAAACATAAATATAGTATTAAATAAAACAAATAATATAAGTATCAATATAGGAATTTTTAATTTTAATTTAATTTATTTACTAAGAAAAATAACAATTACACATCAGCATACATATACATTTTTGTTTTATACAAAAAGTTGATATATATGTGTAATTACATTATTTCCAAAACGGAAGTTACAAAGAAGAAATAGACGTGCATAGAGATAAAAGTAACAAAATATGAATAGGATTGTGTGGCGTTCATGTCTCTGTGCCTTTCATTAGGAAATTAAATCATTGTACACAAGGAAATCGTTTTATGTAATAGTCGCTGTGTCTTTATGAACACTTAATACAGTATGTAATGGGTTTTTCTTTGCGTACCAATATATTTTTTTTTATTTGTTTATAATTGCTCTGTTTTTTAAAGTTTGTATTGAATATTTAGTGTGTTATATTTTCTAGGTTGTTATCAAGGATATTGAAGACGCAAACAAATTAATAAGATATATTATGTCGATTATCGATTTATTCGCAAGTGTAAAACATGCTTAACAGTGTGAAGGTCGTAGGTTTTGTGGCGTCTCGACGTTTGTGTCTGGCTGGTTGTATAGAAAACATGGTTTGAGATGTGCTATTAGGGTTATGTCATACGCCATTAACACAGTTATCCAACTGATATTATGACTTTAGACACAATCAAACTCTTATCCAATACTATAGACACGTTAAATCGATTGGTTTGATATGGACCACTTAGACAGTTTAAGATTATCGAAATTCTCTGGAATATACGTATATGTGAGAAAATAATAAATTAAGCAGCAATAGGGATAAATTAAACTATTATGTTACTTTCTTCCAATTTTTCCAGTTATTAGTATATGTATTATTATGTTGCCATTTAAGGGAGTCTAATGTCAAATTTATTCATTGGGAATCGAGTTGTTGACAAGTTTTACAAGTTAACAAGCCGTTTCTTCCATATGACCAGAGGTTTTTCAAAAAATCAAAAAATCCAGTTTCTGCTTTAATTATAATATTATATGACGTCACAGAAACCAAAAACATACCTTCCATTACCCCACAGTGATCAGCTCACAATAATATGGTTAGTTCATTGTTAATATTGTCTAAGTTACATATCTTTGTGGCATATTTTTGGCTAAGAAGATGTGTTTGATTGAATAATATTTTTTTTTCTTAAATAATTAAAATATTGAAACAGTCCCCTCAACTAAATACGATTCATCCACAAAATATCACCATTTTCCACCTACCCACCAACCATGTTTCTCCGACACTGTTTCGGCGCCCAATTGTGTAGTTGTCATACGACCTGATGAAGCAGCGGTCGCTTCGAAGCCAGTCATATCAAGTAACTCTCGATTAAAACATAGTTAATAATAATAATAATAAATAATTTGTATAGCGCCATTTAATGATTCAGGATCATTCCAAGGGCGCTTATATTCTGTCTTCTAAAAAAGGCCGTTTCAGTTCTTTAGAGAAAGTGCTCAGCGGACATCTGGAGGCAATCTATTCCACTTTATAGGACCACTCACAATAAAGAATCGATCACAGTAAGCCGCTTTGTTGGCTCTGTCCACCTTCTTTAGGGAGTTGTTACTATGTGATCCGGAAGACCTGAGTGTGAGATGTCTCCCAGACAGCTCTTTTTTCTGACACAGCTCTTGAATGTATTGTGGTGCCAGGTTATTCAAAGCACCGTCAAACAAATTTTGTAGTCAACTCGCTCTGGAGTCTTCAACCAAGTTATTTATAGTAAATTATTCAAGTTATTAGTAATAAAAAACGGTTAATTCATTTTAATTTTGTGCATAAATAACACAAGTTACTAAATGGCCATCTCGATATACACAGATGTATTAACTTTTTGTTTGTCAAACGTTTTGAGATAAAAAAATTCTCCCAATGATGGACTGTCTCAGTACATTGTAATGAAATAATTGCTACTTCTGAGGTATTATAACTTTCTTGTGTGGTCCGTGATATTAAGGAGGAGAACATGAAGTGGGATCTTCAGAACTTTAATTTGTCCGGTAACATACAATTATATTAATTAAATCCACGTCAGCTTTGTCGTTTGGCGCCACAGACTTCAATGATGGAAGCCGCGGGTTCGTAAATACCGAGGGAGAAGAATGACAATCTTAACTAATTGTTGTGACATTTACGATATGTATATTATGTATATATCAATTATTTAGATGAACAAAGTATCCACATCATTCTATCCTGTACAGTCTCCTGTCCAGTCCTGTGCGCAGGACAAGGTGACGTTGAGTCAAATGGAGGAGACCATAGTACACGAGTGGATGGAAATATGTTGAAGAAGAAGTACAAAGTACAAAGAAGTTTTTTGAATGCCCAATTCACACTGAAAACGATTTGTACTATATACTTAATACTTACTCCACTACCAATTAATATTTCAGATCTTCTATCATTAAATTCCTTACATATTTATTTACACATGGAAAAAAAATCTTCGTCTTAATGGATTCAATCTATAATGCAATAACCTCAAGTCTCTAAAAAATTAATAACATTTTTGTACTGGCAGAAATGGATGATCATTAGGTGAATTTTTTTATTATTTACATAATTAAACTGCACACAATCAACACTAGGTAAAAAATTACAATGCGTATATAATTGTTAAACTATCCCTACTTAGTGTCAATTACTTAGTGCCATATAAGCTAATTAAAAAAAAGTACAAAGAGTAAAACAGTAAATCTTTTTTGATAAAATAAATTTCAAGCATATTAATAAAACTTTTCGTGTATTTTTAATATTTATTTAATAATAATTTAATTTATGGGGAAACATAAATTAAATATGAAATGAAATGAAATTATTTATCTCCATTATTTACACATATTTATTACAAAAACAAAAAAATAACTATATTTTAAAAAGACTTATTATAAACATACTATGTACAATTGTACATACATACATACCATCACGCCATGTCCCTTGCGGGGTAGGCAGAGAGAACCGAACGCCACATTTTTCTATCCTCGCACGCATCCCTCGCTTCATCCACATTCATGCATCGTCTCATACATGCTCGTCTATTGCTCACACTTCTAACATTTCCGTCTTTCAAAATTTCGTTCACATGGTCGTGCCATCCCTTTCTTGGGCGTCCCCGACCTCTCATTCCATTCCTTTCCGCTCTGTATATTTTCTTCGTCAGGCGCTCCTCATTCATTCTCCCCATGTGACCAAACCATCTCAATGTGTTCACTTTCATTCTAGTAATGACATCTTTCTTCATCTTACATTCTTTCCTTATGTCCTCATTTCTTACCCGGTCATACATCGTTCTATTACAAATCCTTCTTAACGATCTCATTTCAACTGCATTTATTCCTTCTTAACGATCTCATTTCAACTGCATATGTACAATTGTACCTATTTGGAAATTTACTGCCACACTAGACAAGTCTGTTCTGAGGCAGTACTTTTTCAATTTGGCCTAAGGTTACATGTTTTTGAATGCAAAATAATAAAACATAAACACAAAAGAAAAATAATCAGAATAATATAACCTGATCTCTCAGTTATTATCTCCCACATAATTGTAGTGGAAATGATGGATGGCACCAAGCTATGGTACAGATTTTCAGGTTATATAATAACAAAAATTGAAAAAAACTGCCTTGTAAAGAGCCGGGTAATTGAAAATACGGCAGGCAAACAAGCATTTCACATAGTTAAATCTAAATGTAGTGCCTTTTTAGGTTAGACGTGACTGGTTTCATGTGTCGTGTTACACACCCGCATAACGTCGTTGTTCAGTGTTCAGCAAACAAAGTATGCTCGTACGAATTGTATGATGTATTGCACAAATAAGCGAAGGTTCCATAAATTGTTGGGCATATTTGCAATTATAAGTAGCTCTTTGGAGAATTCGAAGTCGTCCAAGTTACCAGGGCACCATAACTATGGAGGTACGTGATGCGCTCCAACTTCTTAGAATTTGATCGTCTCTTTTGGAGACACTTGTCATCGTGACGTTAAATTATTTCTTCGCGATAAAAACTGACCACTCCACTTCTTCACGAGAACCAATACGACTTGACTGTCTGACAAACTGGTTATCGAAGAGGACTGTGACAAAAAAAATCTACAGCTTTGAAAACATTTTATTTAAATATTTTTTTATTACGGCGCTGGCCGATTTACTAATAATATTAATAACAATTAAGCACTACAAATAATAACACTCAATTATTATTATTACCATTATACACTTCCTCAAAAGAATTAGCAGATCAATGCGTAAATTGTAAATTATTTAAAAGAGCAAAATAAAATGCAACAAACGCATCATCAAGCTTTCAATTGGGAATAGTTCACCCATCCAGATACTTAACATATCAAAGGATTAGGCTCTGAGGAGGTCTCTATACTACCTAACAACCCTACTGATTCCCGATTATTAACGTTTAAAAAATCTTTAACGATTCTACATGTATTCATAATTACCGTTTTTTGCATTTTTATTACTAAATTTTTCGATAAATCTATAATTTCTAAATTACGGATTAACGATTTTGGAATAATGCCAGTGGCTGAAATAATGAACGGTAATATTATTATTTTACGAGAATGCCAAAGTCTTTTAATCTCATTACCTAAAGCGGTGTATTTTCTAATTTTTTCATCAAAAGTTTTTATAATATTACTAGAATTTGGAATAGCCACGTCGCAAATATATGTTATTTTTTTAATTTTATCATGTATTATTAAATCGGGTCTGTTATGTTGAATTGACCGGTCAGTTAATATTGTTTTATCGTAATAAAGCGAAATATTATTATTTTCTAAAAATGAAATCGGATCATATTCATAATATGGTTTTATGTTTATCGCGTCAATTAATTTATATTTAATAGCTAAATTTTGATGTATTATTTTTGCTACTTGGTTATGTCTAAATGTATATTCTGATTGCGCGAGAAAAGAACAGCCCGATATTATATGATCGATTGTTTCCGGAAAAGCCAAACATTTCCTACAACTATCATCAACTACATTTATGTCTTTTATTATATATTTTTGATAATTTTTAGTTTTTATTACTCTATCCTGAATTGCTATTATAAAACCTTCTAAATCCGCGTCCAAATCACCAATACTCAACCATTTGTTTGACCAAATTTTGTCAACATAAGGTTGGTTGAGAAATTTTGGATGTATAGAATGAATTATTTTATTTAGCCACGAATTTAGAAGGTCGTCATTTATATTTATAATATTGTTATTGGCATTCTCGTAATTTAAATTTAATGTTGTTAAATTTTTGTCCGCCTCACAGATTACTTTATGCATTAAAGAACTATCAGATTTTTTGTGAAAGAAAGTTTTTAGCGATTCAATTTGATTATTATGTAACGATGTTATTTTTATTATACCCCCACCTCCTAAATTCCTAGGCAAATTGATTCGTTCAATCGCGGAATTAGGATGATGACAACGAAATTTAGTTAAACGCGTTCTAATTGTTCTTTCTAAACTATCTAAATCTGTTTTTGACCATTTAATAATTCCAAAAGAATATGTCAATATCGGTATTGCCCAAGTATTAATAGCTTTAGTTAAGTTTTTAGCTGACAGATTGCATTTTAATATTTTCGTATTTTATTTTCATTTATTTATTTTATTTTTATTTTATTAAAAGGGTACATCGACAGACATCCAGCTCACAATTTTCAAAAAAAGAAAACAATATTGGTTATTACTATGAGTGCTGGACGTCCAATTATGGATGCACACAAAATTACATGAGCTCTCACTCAAATCACACACGCAAGTAATACAAGTATGAGTTACATAATTTAGAAATAATTCGGTTACAAAAGTTAAGTAAAAAAGAAAAAGAAAAAAATAGTTACACAATTCAAGAAAAAAAAGTACTTATATTAATTTCAAACATTTAAGAAGATCCATATATAATAATACTTTGAAGACGTTCGATTTACGGTCACCTTGTAACATGTATGAGTGCTTTGTTAAGGTTCACTCGGGTTTTGAATTCCGTATATGCAGATTCAATCAGGGGGGCAAGTCTGGTCCAACCGTCGAAATCAAAATCATCGTGATTGCCCATATCAAGGATATAATTAGGATATGGAGTTCTATGACATCTAAAGATATTATATTATAGAACTCCATATAATAATTATATCCATGATATGGGTAATCGTGAGGGTTTTGATTTCGCCCGTTGGACCAGACTTGCCCCCCTGATTGAATCTGCATATACGGAATTCAAAACCCGATTGAATCTTCATAATATATTGACACTCAAAGATGTCAAACTATTCAAAAATACACGAATTAAATTTATTTAAATTATTGAATTCAAACTACTTTCAGTTACTTTAAATGAAAGGTACCAAGTTCGTAAAATAATAGAGTATAGAGAAATAAAAGATTACTCACGACATTGCATATTATATTTTAGTCACAATGTTTCAGATATACAAATATAAATTCACTAAATAATAAATAAACGAAATTAACACGAAAGAGTATAGATTGGCACTGAAGTGCGTCGCTTGTGCGTTCTGTTAAATACTCCCCTAGCGCAAAATTCCAGAAAGATTGATGCTCGCTAATTAGTCGCTAGGAGGAGTATGTAGCCATTTCACAGGGCAGTCGCAAGGCGCTGTGCCGCCACAACCTAACTCAAAAGTGTAGTAAAGCATTAAAGTAGGTATAATCTTTCATAAGCATTAAAAACCTACTCCGAAAATTCTATTGAGAATTATTCGCCCGATCATCTGCAATCTGTTTAGTTTATTTAAGTTTGCTAGTTTAATAATTTTCTCATCACGATCAGATCTCGATCAAAATTATATGGAACTATTAACGAGAGGTCCCTCCTTTCTAAAGAAAAAAAAATAATCGAAATTAGACAATGTGGTAAAGAATTATCGCAGAATATACACAAAAAAATTAATGTCTAATTGACGAGCTCCTCTTTTTTTAAATTCAGTTTAAAATGCGCCAAATATTTCGGAGCATAGGAGAAGTTTATTTGAATTCATTTTACAAGCAAATTTAGCTTCTCTGGGCTGGAAACACTTTTTGGTTGAAAAAAAAAATGCCATTTGACAATAAACTCACTTGCGCGTAGTGCAAGGTATGTATAGTTGTCGCCAAATAACTTGAACTTTTAGCCGAGAAGGGGGGCGATTCGCACGTAAACCAACGAAGCAAAAAGACACAAATTTGCGCTCTGCGCAACCGGAAGCTAGTTCAAGATGTTTGGCGAAAATTATATATTGTTTTGTAACAATAACATTACCAGACCTGAATTATTCGCGTATTTTTTTGGAAAAGGGGTGATATTTTTGAAGAAAACGAAAAGGAGTGCAATATTATGAAATAGGTGTTATTTCTTCATGAAAAGTGGTGTTATTTATCAGTAAAAGGGTTACATTTTTAAGAATCGAAGTAATTTACTACAAAGAGATGTAAATTTAAAGAAATTAACACATGATTTAGACTAGCAAGTTCTTTTTTCACTCTTATGAATATGAGTAAATAATTAAAAAAAAAACACCTTTTAAACGGAATTTTTTTATAACATAGAATATATTTTATTTCATTCAATTTAATTTAGATTTAAAATTAAGAATCGCCATCGTAACCAAGTTTTTTTAAGGTATGTTCTATCGTCTGCCAAAACAGTATGATAGGAACCTATGTATATGTATTGAAATTAACGTAACGATATAATATATTATGATATAGCTTTATTTACATATTTAGTCAATAAATTCTTACATACATGTTGTCATATTTTAATATCACTATATTAATTCAATGCAATGACTGTGTAGATTTCACCTGCGGAAATTTGAGTTACAATAATTATTGATTTAATTCTGCCTATTATGGTGGATAATTACTGTGAATTTTTATACGATAATGTCCTAAAAGACCCAAATTTCGGTGTTTTTTTCTAAAACGTGAAAATTCGTGTTATTTGCGAAATATTATGAATATTTTAAATGAGTTGGTATAATAACATATTTTCGTGATTTATTGTATCTAGGTTGGTTGCATTTAATATAATATATTTTTTTTAATATTAAAAAAAATTAAAAAAAGTACTCCCCGGCGGGGAATCGAACCCCGGTCTCCCGCGTGACAGGCGGGGATACTGACCACTATACTACCGAGGATTGTGAACACTGTATCGAAATTTATGATTTCTTGCTATATGAATGATAAGGTGACTAAGTAGATACCAATAATTCACAATTATTCACAAATATTTTTATCTGTACTTAAAAATGGTTGTAATCACTCAATGATAAAAAAATGTATTATGTATTTGTATTGATTATTTAATCAATAACCAGCATTTTACATGTATTGTACTGCACAGTACAATTAATAATATATGTACTATTACATATTACATATATACATATGTACATACATACATACCATCATGCCGTATCCCTACTTGGGTTAGGCAGAGAGGACCGAACGCCAGACACCTCTATCTTGACATACATGTTTTGTCATTAACATCCATGCAACGCGTCATACATGCTCTCCTATTATTCTGACTTCGTATAGTACCATCTTTCAAAATCCCATTTATATGATCATGCCAACTCTTTCTCGGGCGGCCACGACCTCTCATTCCACTCTTTTCAGCCTTGCATAGGTACTTTCTTTGTCAGGCGCTCATCGTTCATTCTCTCCACATGTCCGAACCATCGTAGTGTATTTACTTTCATTCGTTCGTTCTACCACACATTCGTCTTAGGGACCTCATTTCCACAGCGATAATTTTACTTTCATGCGTCTTCTGCCATGTCCATGTCTCACTTGCATACATTAATGTTGTTAGGTACGACTATTGCATTGTGCACAGCGAGCTTTGCTGGCCTTGAGATAATTGGTACGGCCATTATTGTTCTTAATGCACCGTTCACCCTATTTGCTGCCGTTACCCTTCTTTCTATATCCTTTTCCAGTCTTCCATCACGCTGAAACATACTTCCTAGATACAAATATTTATCCACTTGTTCTAGTAATTCATTATTCACTCGTATTTCGCATTCTGTTCTTCTTTCGCTTTTTTCAATAACCATTACTTTAGACTTAGCTCTATTCATTCTCAGATTACACATTTAAGAAAGATAAATCAAAAATGAATATATATATATATATATATATATATATATATATATATATATATATATATATATATATATATATATATATATATATATATATATATATATATATATATATATATATATATATATATATATATATATATATATATATATATATATATATATATATATATATATATATATATATATATATATATATATATATATATATATATATATATATATATATATATATATATATATATATATATATATATATATATATATATATATATATATATATATATATATATATATATATATATATATATATATATATATATATATATATATGTTATAATATTTTTATCTCGGTTTTCCCGTGAGTACTTGACGGTGAGCTTTCAGTGTGAGTAGACGTGTGTCGCGCGCGTGCTTTTCGTTAAGTCCTTGAAAATGCCTGGTGATATTCAGGCGAAACGTCGGAAGACAAATGGTCTTAGTCAAGACCTACTGACACGGGAAAACCGAGATAAAAATATTATAACATATTTCACCCGTGAAAACATCAAATATAACATATATATATATATATATATATATATATATATATATATATATATATATATATATATATATATATATATATATATATATATATATATATATATATATCGACGGTGGAAAGGCTAATTGACTAACACGCCAATTTTGGCGATATTGAGTTATATACACCGTTGGAATCGTCTTTTTTTTCTGCGTCGAATGCTTTTGGTTTCACGACGATCAAATAACTTTTTTGGCGTATTAGTCATTTTAAAATGCTTACAGTTTAAGAAGATATAAAAAGATACTATGGCTAAAACGACACAAAATACTGTGTTTTTTTTTTAAACTTCAGTTAGCTATGAGTTGAGAAATGATATTTTGATTTTAGGCACCTTGCCTTTTTATGATTTCAACAATCTGAGCTTATTAGATTTTATTCTTGATTGATAATTTTTCGATATATCTGTTTAGAGTTTTTTCTCGATTATATAATTTTTTTTACGGCACGTTAGCCTTTAATCCTTACTCGAAAATAGTATGTCACTGATGGTTAGTCAATAAAACCCACTTCATTTATACTACATTCGGCGTGTTAGTATTTTATACTCACTAGAAAAAATAAGCCAATGGCGTTTTAGTCAAATAAACCCATTTCATTTTTACTACTTTCGGCACGTTAGACAATTTGCTTCACACATCTTTAATAATTTTCAACGTGTTAATCATTTTACTGCAATCATATTTTTATTATGATTGTCTGTTAATCAAATAAAATAAATACCAAAAGTACAGAAGTGGTTTGTTAGCTGTAAATTTAAGGGAGCAAATTGTCGTTACTTAAATGCTATAAACAACGGCACTGTCTCGTTGTGACGTTAGTCTATGCACAACCGTGATAAGAGGAGCGCGTCATGCTAATCTATTCCATACCATCACACCCTTTCCCTATTTGGGGTAGGCAGAGAGAACCGAACGCCAGACTCCTCTCTCTTGACATATATTTTCGCTTCGTTCACGATCATGCGTATTCTCATACACGTTCTTATGTTATTCTTAGTTCTTACGTCTCCATCTTTCAAAATTCCATTTATGTGATCGTGCCAAATTTTCCTTGGCCGACTTCTACTTTTCGTTCCTCTTTTATCAGCCTTATATACTTTTTTGTCAGACTGTCATTACTCTTTCTATGTGGCCACAATACCTTAGGACATTTATTTTCATCTTACTTACGATATTTCTTTACTCTTCACTCTATTCCCTGCTGTTACTCTCCTTTCAATGTCTTTTTCCAGTCTTCCATCATGCTGAAACATGCTTCCTAAGTATAAATATTCATCGACTTGTTCTAATTGTACATTCTCCACTCGTATCTCGCATTTTGTTCGTCTTTTGTCCTTCTCAAATACCATCATTATAGATTTAGTTGCATTCATTCTCAGTCCATTTTTCATGCATCCATCGATTACTATTTTAACATTAGATCACATAGAGTAACATCTTCCAGTTTCAACCCAATGTTCTCATTCTTAAGTGCTCTTTCACAGAAGTCAAAGTATGTATAAATTAAAGAGCCACGGTGATAATACGCACCCTTGTTTCACTCCCTTATTAATGGATAACCATCCTGTAAGAGAGTTTTCAATCCTCACAAAGGCTTGGCTTTCTTCGTAGAGAGATGATATTGTCCTAATTAACCTGCCTCCCGCTCCATACACTGATAGCACATTCCAAAGCTTTTCACGGACTCGTAGGCCTTATCCAGGTCTACGAAAGCACAGAAAAGTTTCTGGTTTTTTGCCAGAACCTTTTCAGTCGTCTTTCGAAAGGAAAAGATTTGGTCGATGCAACCTCTACCTCCAACATTCACTACTTGTGCATCCCATACCTCATTTGTTGTAACCTCAACTTTTGGTCCAGTATCCTAGCATACAATTTTCCAACCGAACTCAGCAGACTTTTAGCCCGGTAGTTTTTTTAAAAAGGGGCACCCTTTCTTAAAAAGGGGCACATTCACTACGTTTCTCCAATCTGACGGGGTACGTCTTGTCTCCCAACATTTATTAATTTATTTTTTGAAGAGGCAATGACACCACTCCATCGTCTTTTCAGCACCATATTTGATAAATTCGGTTGGTATACAGTCAAATCCCGAGGCCTTTCCTGTATGTGCATGCGTTACTGCTTCTCTGACATCTTTATTGAAATTTTCTCGCTTTCATTCTCACATTCATTTCATGGTATCCTATTGTTCATCTCATCAGAATTTCGCACTGTGTGCTTTCTTACAACTCTTCAAAGTATTCCATCCATCTTTCCTTGACTTTTTCTTCGTCTATAACCATACAACCATCTTTATCTTTTATACATTTCGGACTTCGCATAACTCCTTGTTTTCGTCGATTTACTCTTTTCCAGAACATTTTTGTGTTTCCAGAAAAAATAATCACAATTTTCATGCTTTCTTTTTCTGTCAGTGCATTTTTTTCTTCTTTAACTGTTTTTTTTTCCTCTTGCACTCTGTACATATATTTTTAGCTCTTTCTTCCTTCTCGCATCCAGATCCTTTACATGACAACCATTTCTTCCACGCATTTCGTTTTTCTTCCACTACTTTCTTTACTCATTCATTCCACCAAGCATCCCTTTTTATTCTACCTCTTTTTGCTTTGCCATACACATTTTTAGCCATGTTGAATACATTGTTTTTAAGTATACTCCATGTGCCACTTATATTCATCTCTGTCACTGTGTGGGGACTTAAGGCGCACTCAATTCTTCTTGCAAATTCTTGTCTGATACTTTCCTCTTACAGCCTCTCTATTTTGAAACGCGGTGGTAGACTGCCACGATTAGTTCTAGAGCGCCAACCCGTAAACAGGCATATTTTTGTGACAACCAAAAAATAGTCTGTCTCTAGCTCGGCACCCTCGTATCAACAGTCGTTTTTCTCAGAGCAATGTCCACACATACAAAATCTTTCATTTTCTATTTCCCATGCATACATATGAATTATTTTGTGATCAAAAATTGTGTTTGATACAAAGAGGTCCATTTTCACACAAACAGTCTTTTGCCGTTATCATTCACTTTATCGGCTATCGCCGTAAGGTCCGAGAGTTGATTCGAAATCTTTTCTCCAGATGCCTACCCAGCCATTCAAATCGCCTGCCAGAATCAACTTTTCATTTTCTATTTTCCTGTTCATTTCCTCTATAAAACTTGCCCAAAACTCATCTTTTGCATTCTCCAAGCTAGAGTTTACAGGCTCATATCCTATAAACAGAAACACACCTGTGATTCTCATCTTAAATCTGGTCCACATGAGTCTTGAGCTTACAAACATATATTTTTTCATACACTCTACCATTCGCTCATCTAATATCGCCCCTACTCCCTCGCATGAAAAATCATCTTCTCTTAGGCCCGACCATAGTTCCATTCTTCCATCGTGTCTTTCATTCATAACACTTCCTTTCCTTTTTGTTTTGGTCAAGCAAAGCAACCAGAATTTTATTGTCACGTTATTATTATATATCGCAAGTGCTTACCTATTTACTATACATGAAGCGCTGTTATTATTATTATGGTCCAAAAACCCTACAAATTAATATTATACATACATAGGTACCTACCTACCTAGTGCTAAAACCCTATACCTATAGCTATGGTGTTTTCATCACTACACAACATCAAAATATTGTTAAAATTTTGATGATACATATTATATAATATATATTATAGTTGATAAATTTAAGATTGAATGATTTAATTTATTATTAATTTTATTACATACACATACTGATATTTTTCTCAATAGGTCATATTTTTATTTTTCAATAGACAATAAGGTTTAATGATATTTACAATTTTGACTTTTTGTTTTAATATATTTTTTATAGTTAAATGATTATATTTTCCTATAATTTCCTATATATTAAAATAAGTAGCCCCTTCAAAAAATTTTTGTGCCACGTTTATGATCACTATTACATCATGTTTTCATCGTTTTATTGATATAAAACATGCCTCATTAGATGTTTTACTTGAATATTTAATGTTAGTGATTCATGAAGTAAGGTGTTCCGATGCAATTTTACTCTTAAGTTACCTTAACTTCTTTTTACTGGACGTTTTGTCGGATAAAAATGCACGTTAATCAAAAAGACCTATTAAAAACATATAAAATTAGGATGTTAATCATTTTACTAGACAATTTATTGGGTAAAAATGCACGTTAGTCAATTAGACCTACGGGAAAATATACAGATGTATGATGTTAGTCGTTTTACCTGACTGTCTCAGAAAACAATTTGACTAACAGACCACTTATCTCGCAGGGCTTTTAACTAAATAGAATGTTATTTATTTCAATAAATAACATAAAAAATCTTCTAAAACTTGTAGAAAACAAGTTTAAAATATATTAATTCGTTTAATTGTTATGATTTTTTTTCAAAAAATTTAAACTTTAAATCGCTCTACTGTAAAGTTGATTAACTGCACGTTAGTCAAATAGCCTTTCCACCGTCGATATATATATATATATATATATATATATATATATATATATATATATATATATATATATATATATATATATATATATATATATATATATATATGTTTAAATATAAATTTTCGCGGATTGTAGAGATATATGTATAGCTACTTTTCCGGGCTATCCGCTCGTTTTCGTCCTGAAAAGGACGGTTTTGCCGACGTTTCAACCGAATATCATCGGTCATTATCGAGGCTGGTCGGTTCGCAAACGTAGACACGGTGCGACTGACACCGCGTTGCATTTAAACGAATCAACGCCAATGACGCCAGTGCATACCGCTACAACTGTTCCCCCGCCCTCTGCCCTCCCGCACCTAGCTGTACGGCGATCGACACGCGCACATACCAGCGTGACGTCATACGACGAACGATATACAGCACGGTCACCGAGCTGCAGGGAAGACACCCTCACCACACCACCACTAACAACAGAGCGCGAATCGACGGTTACTCATGCTCACACCGCCACCCCTCCCACACGCCGCATCACACGCCAATACACCAACACGATACACAAATAGGAACGCGAAATGCAACGCGGTGTCAGTCGCACCGTGTCTACGTTTGCGAACCGACCAGCCTCGATAATGACCGATGATATTCGGTTGAAACGTCGGCAAAACCGTCCTTTTCAGGACGAAAACGAGCGGATAGCCCGGAAAAGTAGCTATACATATATATATATATATATATATATATATATATATATATATATATATATATATATATATATATATATATATATATATATATATATATATATATATATATATATATATATATATATATATATATATATATATATATATATATATATATATATATATATATATATATATATATATATATATATATATATATATATATATATATATATATATATATATATATATATATATATATATATATATATATATATATATATATATATATATATATATATATATTAAATTAAAATCAGACTGGTGTGTGGGGATAGGCATACGCATGTGTCGTGCTTCCTTTAATAAGCTAATGTACACCCGCACACCTGTCGCTGGTTAATCCCCATTGTGGGATATGCCGTGATGGTATGAATGAAAAATTCAAATCATCTGTGAACAAGATATATTACGTACATTTATACATAAGCTGTAAACTGTATTTTGTTTCTTCAACAAATAAAAAAAATATTGATTCAGTACAATAAGCTCTTACGCCTTTTTAAATAATTTCTTAACGTTCAACCCGATATCGAGTGATATGGCAAATATTGAAATATTAGTCAAGCGTTTCCATATTATATTAAATTCGTTTAGCCCTAGTATGTAGTACCATATTTATATAATATATTATTCTACTATACAGGAAGAACGGGATCCCTAGAATAGGATCCCGTTCTTCCTAGTTGGGCAGCAGTAATCTACTTGTTGTTGTCATTGTAAATATGGTGGGATAAAAAATAAATAAACAAACGTTTGTATGTCACTGAACTCCTAAGGGGGGTGAGGGGTGATGGCAAACAACACCTAGCCGACCCAATCGTCAACCTCACCTGCACGTGGTATCCCCTGCTAGACAACTAACGAGGCTCTGGCGACCGAGTAACAGCGGTATAACTGTAACATCTGAATAGGAGGAAATGCCTATACTAGTTCCCCCAGGAAGGTAACCTCGAAAATCCCCGTATCACTAACACCTGATATGGTATATTGGTGATGTAGGGCAGCAGCTACATGAACTAAAAAGTAAACAAACTCACCCAATCATCACACAAACACTGCGAATCACCAACCCGCTTGGAAAGCGTGGTGATTTAACGCCAAACAACCCTCCAAAAATAAACCTTAATAAATGGAGGAGGCCTTCGTCCAGGAGTGGACGGGAGTAGGCTAACGAGAGAGAGAGAGAACTCCTAAACGGCAGGACCGATATTGATGTATTTTTTGTGTGTATTTGAATGGGTCCCTGGATGGTTTAGATTCACAATTAGAACGAAAAATTATAATAGAAAATAAAAAAATATATAAAAAAAATATGAAATAAAACATGAAAAAAAAAATGTACGCCTGGTGTTATGCAAACAGTATAACTTTGGAGATATACAAAAAATGCTAAACAGGAGTTTCTTTAATATCTTTATAATATAATATCATTTTTCTCTATGAACTGATTTTGCTGAACTGATTTTGACGAAAACAAATCTATTACCCTTTTCTAGTGTCCCGAATGAGCTGATTAATCGAAAATACAACATGTAAAATAACATCTTACATAGGTCATCATCCATTCTAATTGTTGCCCTTTTGAGTGAAGCGAGACTGGTGTGTCGTGCTTCCCTTTATAACGTAAAGCGCACCCGTACACCTGTCGCTGGTTACCCCACATAATTGGGATATGCCGTGAGTTTATTTTTATGTTTGCTGAACCACAAAGCTCATAGCAGGCTAGCCAACGTCTGTCGTGTCCGCTAGAAATAATATCAAATTATTATTGTAAAAAAATATAAACATAGATT
Organism: Molanna angustata; assembly: GCA_963576475.1. Lineage (NCBI taxonomy): Eukaryota > Metazoa > Arthropoda > Insecta > Trichoptera > Molannidae > Molanna > Molanna angustata. The sequence goes on along the minus strand of OY754978.1, from coordinate 12,249,879 downwards.
AAAAATGGCGGTCACGACTGCAACGCTGCTATTGACCCATTCGAGTTAATTAGAACTTAGAAGTTGTGTTTTTTTTTAAATTCACCTTCGTCTAAAATTTAACAATGCGTTCCGCACGTTTAAATTAATATTCAATATTCGGTTATTTAAACCAAATCGATTATCCGCTATTAAGAATCGATTAATTTCGTAATACATATTAATATTGAACACTACCATTTCCTTCATTCATTTTCGTGCCGCGCTTTTTCTATGGCCTATCTGTTTGACCGCCGTTTTTCTATGGCCGCGTGCGACCGGTCTTGCCAGGTCGTGATGGCGATTTTTTCAAAAAGGAATCTCCGAAAGGTTTATAAATAGACTTTACTGGCAACAATTATTTGGCGGTCGGTGAAACATCGTGATATTAAAATACAGAAAAATATTTATTTGACACGTGGTGTAAACAAAGTTAAAAATATAGTTAATTTTTGTTAAAATATACCACAAAGATAAAAACACGATATTTGATAATAAATAAATAAATATTTAAGAAGTAGCTCAAACTAGAATTTTTCCGTCAAAAAGCAAAGTGCAAAAATTTATGCTGTTAGGAATAGTAGGTACCTACCTATATATTTATTTATCTGTGTAATTTATAATGGAGTTGTTCCTACGATCATTTGCAAATATCAGTCTTTCAATTACTAGGTTTGGTTTATCGTTTTCGTCAAACTTCGTTTTCGTCGTAGAGGGGGCCGATTTGTACATATATTATACAAACTAAGCATAAAACTAAGCAAATATCCTTCCACAAATTCAAATAACAGTACCAATTAGAAATACGACAATTAGAAATATTTTTAACTTAAAATTCTTTAATACAGAAAATAATAAATTCTTTAATACATTTTTCTCCAGTTCCTCGCATAATTTCATCAAATAATTAATATTGATATATTCTCAAACTCCAAATTAACTTTCAAAAAACACATAATATCCCAGTTCGTAACATCTTAATTCTTTTGTATAAATTTATGTATACCTTCTCTGTTTATTTTCTCATATTTAATTATTGTTTAATTCTCATATTTCATTTGTTTAATTTGTGTATTCATATTTCTTTTTTTTAATTGTTGTGGACTCAAGGATTAAAATCTTTGGGTCTACAACTGTGAACTTACTGTGTTACTTCCACCCGCAACATAATAATTATATAAAATAGACACTGTACCTTCCGAACACTGCATACCTAGTGTAGTATAGGTAGGAAACAGTATACCTACAACAATATTTACAATGTAATTCATATGTATAACTGTTATGCGCAGAAAATTTTGAGCATTCATGCCTGTGTCTGTGCTCAGTTAAATAAAATAAAATAAATAAATAAAAGACACTCTGTACGCCCGGAAGTCTGGCTCAAGTCGTTTTACGATAGCTCCTGTTTCAGTTTTAGACAGTAAAAACAAAATGGATTGTTTGGAATACATAGTTTATTTCTATAGTCCTATACCTACTGATTCAGATGTCTTTTTTCGCTTCGTATTAAATTCCTATATACTTGTTTTAAAGGGGGTTATCTTTGTGTTAATTGACCTCAAACGAATTCAATACAAAACAATATTATATTACAATCAAAGCTCTATAATTAATACACATTCCAATTGATCCTTTCATGTCTTTTATAAATTAAAAGAGGTGGTGTTGAAATTATTAATTCAGATGATGTGTGTTTAAATTGAAACAAGTGTAAGATGTAAAATTAATTAAAACAACAACATAAAAAAAACTTCAATAAAATTTTGATTTAAATGCTTACCTATTTATCTTCATAATAGTATTAAAGTCTACGCCTCATATTAATAAAAATATCTAGGATATATATTTTCCAATCATATCTTTGATTAATTTTTATATAAGCAGGCATGGACATTTTGGACATGGGCATGATAGTACATAAATAAATTATAAAGATCACTACCTATATCATTTTTCGTGATTTATATGCTTGATACATTCCCCTGACAGAATACATGTATGTAATTCTCTAAATAAATGATTTATTAATTGAAAATCGTTAGTTATATTTGATACGTATCTACAAATGTTGAACGCTGTGTCATTGTGGCAAATTGTTTGAACCTAAACCTAAACACCTCACTTTAACATAAAATTTCTCAAATACGATAAACATTGTGTTTCTAAAAAATACCATAAGAATTTCCAACACTTCTCGTGTAAATATTCCTCACAATTTGAAAATTCAGTTTTATTTCCCCTAAAAATACATTAAAAATATCATTTTTACATTTTTTGACAAATTTTTAACATCTCAATAGAGACGAAGATGGAATATTATAAAGTTTGTTCATGTATTTATTTAAGGTTTGGTACACGGTTAACACACAATACACATAAACATTATATGAATCATAATAAATATAATAAATCAATCGTGCTCACAAAAATCTCACAAGGCACAGCCTACCTGTGGGTATACCAATAATTAATATATACACAAAATTATTTTGTTAATAACATAAGATAATAACATATTTATAAAAAAAATAAAGTACTAAGGCAAGACACAAGTATAAAAAATATAAAGAAAACAACTTATGGATATATAACATACATACGAATTCTAGAGGATAACCAGGACATGGCACGCGAATGTGGGGAGACGCAGAATATGTCACACCTGCTGAACTGCCCGCTTATGGAAGTAGGGTGCTCTGAGGAGGATCTGTGGCAAGCGAATGATAATGCTATTATCGCTGCAAATTACTGGAAGGACACAATATAGGTTGATGATCTTGGACACGGAAAGTAAGTAACATACATACCATTAATCAAGCAATATTTCACACTACACTAATACGTAAATTTGAACTTCTGTCTCACTTCAACCTACCACTAAACCTTATAAAAAATAACTAACACTATGACGAATAATAAATAATAATAGAACTGATTCATATATCGAAAGGGTTCAACGGAATTTCATAAAATACCTCAATTATAGATCGCGAACATATCCCCCTAACTACGCTGAGTCACTACTCGTGTTTAAAATGGAAAGTTTAGAGAACAGAAGAATTATATCCGACATGTCGTTGCTTCATAATATATTACACAACAAAATAGACTCACCTTACATTCTTTCTTTGATCGCCTTACACGTTCCATCACGATCCACCCGCTCAACAAACACATTTCATATAAAAAATATTAACACTACATACGCTAAAGACTCTGTTTTAAACAGGACACTATCTACATATAATAAAACATTTAATAATATTTACGTGTTTCACATTAAATACGAACCATATCTAAATAAAATCAAACAGATCCTTAGTTCAGGCAACGATATTTCCTGAAATGAATTTTAACTTCATCTTAACATAGATATTTTTTTTCTCTTTCGTTTATTTTATATTTGATAAATTCATGACGTAAGTCTTGAGAGATTGTGCATCTCGATTTTTTTATTGATTTTTCTACCAATTTTTTTACACAATGTGTTAAGATTTCTTCTCTATATTATTAATGTATTTATTTCTTCTCTTTCAAATTATTGTAAATTAATTCATTGTTATTGTTGCTTTCTCTGTCATCATAGTTCGATTTGTTTTATTTGTTAATACTTTTTTCTACCAAGCTTTTATAATTGTAATATTTCACGAGTAAATTCATAATTGGAATGTATTTATATTTAAAAGATTATGTAAATAATGTTATGTAATACATTCTGTGAATTTGCCAACAAATAAATACATAAATAAATATAACGATACTCTGGGATAGTCATAGCCTAGTAGATTAGCCTAATCCACAAATTAAAATAAATATTTATACACTGATTACTTAACCATTTAACGTTTAACTTAATTATAGTGTTATACATTTTATTTACTATCGTATCTACCTACATCAGATATTATTATACTTGTAAAAAATGATTTTTAAATAAATATATTATACAAAACATCTACAGGTACATTATACACAAAACAGCAGACCGACAGTGGTCCTACCAAATATAATACCCGCAATCTCAGTTGAATCTCACGTGTTACATGTAACTAGTTATAAAATAAATACATAAGTTTATGAAGGTATTTAACGAGTATCATTCCTTAATCGATCAAAAAACGTGAGAATCCAACATTTTGATAAATTAATACGTCATTAGAGTGAAGGAAGCAAGGAAAGGTCGACTGCAGTACCTACCAGTATAATATGTATAATTCTCGATAACGAATCGCTAATAAGTGGTTTGGGAATATAGAGGGAGTGGGATGAGAACACGAAATAGCATCTTTAATGGTTGCACGTGATGAATTAGATCTACATATGTATCTTGTACCTATGTAGGTATAACAAACTAATAGGTAGGCACTTGATGGAATTCATGAGTAGTGTAGGTACTATCTGATTAGCCTTATTGGAGTTTCGATAAAAAAATCCAGGCCGAATAGTTGCAAAATTATCAGCTATATAGAATAGTTATAAAAAGTTTTGACGTTTTTTTATGACTTCAATTTAAAAAAAAAACAACAATTTAAATTTAATCCATAGGATATCTTATAATTAAACGAGAGTTGTCTTAATAATGTACATAAGATCCCGCCATTCTAGACTTACGTCATTTTGTATAATGGGCCCATATCAAATTTATACTTATAATTAAGTACCAGTATGAACATAACAACGATTGGATAATATGAATCCTTGAGTAGTGGTGGCTTTCGGAGATATGAGCCTGCAAAATATAGAAAACTGCTATTTACGGATTAATTAAATCTTGATAAGTAATGCTTTCGACATAGAATTATAAGGTACAGAAGCCGCGTGCACTACAAATTTCGAATTCAAATGTATGCCAAGTTTTTACTCCTCACTAACCCAAAGGGATATAGTGGGGAGTTATGTTTTCGCAATTTTTAAGGGTATTTTTTTTTTGCAGATTATCAACTAGTATCATGCTGAGATTGTATTCTGAAAGTTTCATCACAATGTATCTGTGTGTGTGTGTGTGCTATGTGCTATGTGCTATGTACGGCGTGTTCATTTTACTTTATCGATTATAGACTAAAGTACTCATTCGATTCTTTTCAAATTTTGCAAATATGTATATCTAATACTCGATTACATCCCATTAGATTTTGAACGATATATGAATAGTGCTTCTCAATTTTTTTAACTGTCAAATATTTCAAAGTGACCCCAAGCTCAGGAAACTTAAAATTTGAAATTTTTATTTTCAAATTCGTAAAAAGGCACATCACATCACATCACTTTCATAAAATGGCATTAAAGAGTTATCAAGTTTTCATAATAAAATATTTAAATAAAAAATAATTTAACAAACTTATTTCATGAAAATGTTGGAAATTTTCCATACAAAATTTGAATACTTTATAGAATGACTTGTTAGTGAGGAGTTTAGAGTTGGCCACAACCCACTCGTTTTTACATGTGTGTGTGAGGCGGTAGATCGGTTGGTCTACGTATTATGTAGGTGTACGTATACGGCCGGGCGAGTGAAATTCGTCTGTTTCAGTGTAGTTTTAGTTGGCATACATTCATTGCGCTGACTAGGTATCTGTATCATATATAATCTAAGGCTTTCGAGATGTGGAGTTACAGAAGAATACTGGGAATTTCCTATAGAGACCACATCACGAATGCTGAGGTTCTCAACAGAGTTGAAGAAGGGAGGCACCTACTCAAAACTATCTCCGAGAGACGTCCTCGCTGGATTGGTTACATCTTGTGCCACGAGGGTCTCCTACATGACCTAATGGAGGGAATGGTTGAGGGGATAAACCACAGGGGGCGCCCCCGACGGGAGTATTTGGCCCAGGTGTGCGAGGACATGAACTGCGCCACATATGTATGTTGAACTGAAGAGGGCTGCAGAAGATAGAGAGAAGTGGAAAACGAGATGCAGACCTCTTCTGCACACCAATCCGCAGGATTGAGACTTTAAATAATAGTGCAGAGTTTTTCCTTGTGAATAAGTTCAGTCGAAAAAAGCGAATATGTAGAGAAACGCTCCTCTGCTCTTTCTCTAGTCATTTTTATAATTAATTATGAGATTTCGACAAATACATTTCGCGTACCTACGAGTTTATTTTTTGACAAATTTAATGTCTCAATAGAGACGAGACATGAATATGCATTTACAGGACAACCGGGAAATCAGGTACCTACAGGACTTACGACCAGTTATCGGCTGGTTAACGTGATCACTTCTTAAGTTGTCCCTAATGCTTATTCATTGAAGTTCTTACGTACCTTGGTCTCGTCATCTCCTACCTAATTTAAATAATATATCTAAATATATATGTTAATTGTCCTGCCTTGTTACGGGTATCTGAGTTGTGGATGGTCAATCATACGTGACTGTAATACAAAGCGCAAGACTTTTTATCTCTAACATAAAACCTTCTAGGATTTCTCACATGCAAGAAAATGGATCTACCTTCTTCTACACACAACTCAACAAATAAGAAAATAAAAACCAAATTTCTTTAAAGCAGATAATTGTTATTACTTTGAACTTTTTTTGTAAACATTCTCTTGCGTTAGTTTTACGACTCCTTGTGTTTCTTATAAGGCAATAAATGATGATTCAAAAAGTAGAAAAGTTCAAAAAGATTAAACTGTATAAGATTTTTAAAGAAACAAAAAATTAAGTCTCGAAAATTCGGGAAAACCTAAAATGGGTTTTGTATGGGATAAATGCTACCGAATAAGTAAATGAAGTGTTATAGCTGATTTTCAAATTGTGTATCAAGACAATTGTTTACATATTGACGAAAAATGAATTTGTTTATTTTCAGTTAAATTTTTATTCGGTTGTTAGTTCATCGCAAATAGTTTCATGAAATGAAATATACCTAATGCAGTTTTAGAAAATTCTTGACAGTCAAATGCAGAGAATATCTGGGTTACTGGGCTTTGTTATTCATTTATGGTGCACCACAGATCCGACATACATTTCAGGGAAAAATTTAACATTTTATGCATCTTCCGAAAGAATCGTAAGGTTTGATATTAGTGTATTTGTATATATTTTTTTAATAAATTTATGCATGCATGTATTACACTTTTTACATAAAAAAATGTGAATATTCGTCGTTTTATCTGAAACATATTTAAAGCCTTACCTACAAAATACGATAAGTTTGAAGACAATTAGTGACAACTGTAGTAAACAGTAACAATAAAGTGGTGAACCATCTGTCCATTTGCAGTTAAATTGCGATTTTCAGTATCGCACATTGTGTCGCGATCCACAAAATTGAAATGAAGAGACCCAATTTCATGTACCTACCTAATATTCACAAAACGATCACAAACATATTTATTGAAATTTGGATAGGACAACGTCTGTCGAGTCAGCTAGTACAAAATAAAAATAAGTGTATACAATATAATGACGACAAAAATATAGTTAAGATTTATCGTTCTAATTGTCAAGTAGATACCTACCCACGTGGAAACGTCTTATTGAGAATATTGAGAATTTTCAAAAGTTGAATAAATTCAAATCGATTTTGATTATTTTTATTGTCAAGCGCCTTTGATGTAAGGATATCTCATGAAAACGACATTTCATAAGTTGATTGCTAATATAATATATTATTAACAATATCACGATACACTGGTTTAATGGATGGTTATAAATAGCATGATAAATATCACAAGATGTTGAAAAGTTCAATGAAGTGAACAATTGAGTGACAGGGTGGTGAAATTGAGAATGTAGTGAAGCGGAAAAAACAAGAGACAGTTTATTATACATTGACTCACCTTTTGTCGGTTTCACAATATTATCTCTTGTGTGATATGATGTGAATAACCATTTGTGATAACCAGATAAATAATATTTATAAATTATTTGAGTATTTTATTCATACCTTCGAGCGAATATACCTATGAAATAGCGAATATATCCATCATAAGCCATATCAGTTGCGCATGCTTGAACTGGCCATAAGCAAAATATATTCTTCTTTTTCCAGTAGATATGCAAAAATCTTTCCATATTTTGGGTGGTCATTGACCCACTGGCATTTCACGCTTTGCAGTTTTGGGAATCCAGTGGGTTCGTGCTTTCCATATATGCACTTTCCTGTAGTGTTTTCTTTGCCAACTCCAGCTTCCAATGTTTTCCACATCGCAGGTTTTGCAGATGCTTTCTCTGATGGTCACCGTGGGGAAATCCAACAGATCCTCCAAAAGTCTTATCCCGGTTCAATCTCTAATTTTTGGCAGCCAGGACATCTACTTTTGTACAACTACTCATCGTCCTTCTGTCCTTACTTTGAGTATCAGTTGGAGTTGATACTATTTTCCATGCAGAGTTTTCGACATGATTTTATTCGACGGCAGTTTTCTTCTGGTTTCAGCTTTTCGAAGCACGTTTGCATTATAAGCCATATTGGTCCTTGATATACAGAGCATTCTTCGGTGTGGACACATTTCAAATGCTTCCAGCCGGTTCTATATGTTTAATTTCACGTGAAGGAGCTATGTATGTAAGAGAAATGACCATTATTTTGAAGCATTTCAACATTCATTGTCGAAGTTTTAGGTGCAGGTTATCTTTGTGAATTCTATATCATTATTTTCTTCTCATAATAATGATTCCCTTTCTCATCTACCTTCGCCAGTTTTAAATAAATAAATAAATAATAAACACTTCCTTGCACCTTGCGCAAGTGGCGAGTTTATTGCCATATGGCAAATTCTTCCATCTAACCAGTGTTTTCAGCCCAGAGAAGCAATATTAGCGTGAGAAATTTATTTAAATAATTTCTTTCCTCTGCTGGGAATCGAACCCAAAAACATCAGTTTTCAATCTTACTGATGTTTTTATCTTGTTGGTATGTTTTTTAACTTTGATCTGATATTGCTCAACAACATAAAAACAATTTTCAGTTGTGTAAAAGTTTAATTGGTGCTCTTCTTAATAAATAAGAATATTGTGTCACGATGTTCGTACACGCTAATGTCCGATACCGCCATACCGATTACAATGTTATTTTATAAAATTTGTATGGTTGGTTCCGGATTGAAAGATAGGATAGTTTTGGATCCGATAGGTGGCGCTTTTATTTATTTGAAGATTGTTTTTAGAAGGAGATCTGTGGCAGGACAGTGTCAGACCGGGCTCACTAGTTTTTTTTATATTTAAAAGTGTACATTAAACCATTTTATGTGAGTATTTTTTTACTTATTTTTTTACGAAAACAGGATTCAATTAAATATGTACGTAAATATACATTTATCGAATCGTTTTTATATGATTATCAATATCCGCCATGTTTTTTTACTTTAATTATATCCGTTCGTCTACATTATTCATCTTTGATTGATTTTTATTATCAATTTTTCGGTGACCCACCCAGACCGGACAGTATTGCCCGTAGTAAAAATTCGTCAATTGTTTTTTTTTTGCGATACATCCACTACTGTGACGCAATGTACCAATACTATATTATTGCGTTATTGTAATGTGATTACACGTTTCGTGGCATTAGCAATCTAAATTTTAAATCAAAACTTTGAAAAAAAAATATGGCGTGACTAATGGCGTCTATTTGATTTAATTCTATGGTTCGGGGCGCGCTAACACAGGTTCAACTATTGGAGAACATTTATCATTAGTGGCAAGTAATGACGAACTGTCGCGCCGCTGACCAATGGGCCGTTGTTAGGAAAATAATCTGCATAATTGCTGTACACACTGTTATTCTTGCGAGCCCCAAATTTTTCCATTAGCTTTAACAAAATTTGGTATATAAAATGTAAATTAAGGCTGATATTGTTTATATAAATAATTTTAGTTTATTAGGTATAATAAAGACAGCACACAATTATTTATTTATTTATTTATTTATTTATTATTTATTATTTATTATGTAAACAGACAGTTACATTTACTTATTTTACTAACATACATAATATGACATGTGAACCAATTAAGTTTACAAGTATTATCGTTATTATATTTACAAAAAGAAGTAGTTTTGAGGAAGGGAGTAGGAAAGTAGGAAAAGGGGAACACACGTACACCACCTAACCACGAAGCAGTAATCTAGAAATTGAACATTTAAATACGTTTAAGGAGTTATTGAAAAGGTCTATTTTATTAAAGAACACGTTATAGTTACAACACGTTCTATATATGTAGGAGTTCTGAGCATAATTAGTACTACAATTAGGTGGCCTAAATGTATGAGTCTTTCTAGTAAGCCTATTTGGTGCATGAAAGTTTAATTTAGATAATAACTCACTAGAATCCGTTATACAGTTCACCAACTTGTATAAGTAAGACATGTCAGCTACAGTTCGCCGGGCTTCTAAGGTAGTTAATTTATGATATTGGGCTGATTGTGCGGGATCAACAAAAGAACGTCTGCTTCTATAATCTAAATGTTTTAGATAAATTATGTATATAGTCGAATACGACCGAGGTAGTTTCGGGTCGCACCTATTACGGAAACTAAAGAAGATCAGACTCCGATGGTACGGACACATTACTAGACGAAATGACGAACAGGTGGTTAAACTTGCACTGGACATACACACTCAGTCTAAAACTAGAGGCCGTTCACAGGCCACCTGGTGGACAAATATTGAGAGGGAGCTGAGGAAGGAGCAACTAATCAGAGAGATGACGTAAGATCGAAAGATCTAGCAATTGCTTAGGTACGAGGAGAGCCGACCCAGGTAAACTGGGTACAGGCAAGGAAGAAGAAGATGATATTAAAGACACCACACAATACATGCATACTATTGCAGACATAAATACAGAAATAACATGCACATGTTCGGTATGGTAAAATATGATCCTTTTAAAAACAAAAACTTAACGTGTGTTTTGTATTTTTTTACTTTTTGCTTTATATACTACGGGGACCCAAAAAAATATTTTTTTTTTGGTATAAAAACTTTATTCTTTAACTTTTTTACAAAATTCCTTCGGTCACTTTCAAAGTGATCTCCATTACATGCGATGCACTTATCAAGTATTTTTTCTCACTGTTTGAAGCATCTCTGGAACTCATCAACTTTGATGTCGTCGAAAAACGTTTCTGTTTTACATGTTTCTTCATTCTTGGACTCTCATCACCTAAAATGACTCTATTCAAAAATTTTGTATCACTTTCAATCTCTTTTTTCAGTTCCGGCTCAAATTCAATTGATTTTTCTTTGATTCAGCGAGGAACGTATATATGAGAAACCCGTTTTGTTTGCAAATCCTCAGTCAAAATCCGCTGGCACGAGCTTCTACTCACGCCTGTCTCTTATCAAATTTGGTCGATCGTGAAACGACGATCCTCGTTGATTTCATGACGGATTTTTTTCAGTGTTTTCGGCTTTACGCTAGGTTGAGGGACATCGGAGCATGATCTTCAAGACTTACTTCACCAGGAAAACGTGCGGCCAATATCATCTTTAAAAAAAGCCTGTTGTTTTGCCATAGATACGGTGCCTTATTATCCGAAGATTCTCACTGACTTTTCTGTTTCTAGAGATCTTGGTCACTTCTCTGATACCCTATATATATGGATCTGAAGTCGCCGACAGTCCGCAAGTGTGAATCTCAATTTGCACTTGTTGATTGTTCTTTTTGCACCATGGTGCCGAGATTGCTAATCTAGAGGGCTTCATGAGCTACTCTTCGTGCCATGCATTGTTTTTTTTTGTCGTTCATTCTAGCGTTCTGCGAAGGGGCCGTTGACAGTCCCCGTATGCGGAGTGGGTGGTGGTAAAAAAAAAAGCCTGTTGAAGCATTTGGTAACTAAGAAATACTATTTTAAACACACTCTTTGTTCTTTTAAAATTTGCCATGAAGACTTCACAGGCGGCACAAAATATCAGTAAGGTTTAATTTCATTTTATTTTGGAATTTATAATTGTTATGTTTTTTCACTTTGTTTTGTGAATTTATTGTTATTATTTTTTTGTATTTGTAGATCAACGATTTTTGTAATTTACTTTTTTCAAAAAATGCTGTTGTAACTACTGTATATATTTTTTATTGCAAAATGCTTCTAGCCGAATAGAAATAAATAAGTAAATTTAATTAATCAATTAATTTAACACAGTGCTATGTACCCACATAAATATAAATTGCAAATGCATATATACATAAAACTATTTTATGATTTTACTATTTTTCAAAACTAGAAATCCGTTTTAAAAAATAAAGAACAAAGATTTTTCCAACGGAAATCTGTTTTTTTATCATTTCTTATTCTTAGTTTTGAAAGTGGGTTTCGGTATTAAGAGGCACTGCCCTGTAGCGTCCACAGTTAATCGTTGTACACAAATCAATCATAGTACTGAGATTATAAGCTTTAGTCAGTCGCTCTGGTTAATTCTCGTGCATTAGCACGCGGAGGAAGCTTTTAGTACCGCCCGCGTATATAATTCTGTTATTAACAGGGTCGGATTCACCACAAATTCAAATGGTGCAGTAGCGCCAGCTGTAAAAAAAAAATGGGGCGCAAATACAAAGAAAAGTTTCCGTACTGAATAAATATTCTTTTATAAGAAAAAATCAATTCTACGATTTTTATTCCTCTTTATATGATGATCGTTTGTGTTGTAAGCGTCTGAAATACATATAATACCATCACGGTATAATAAAAACAACAAAAACAACACAAAAAACAACAACCAGCGACAGGTGTGCGTTACCTCGTAAAAGGACGCACAATACATGGGTGTATCCCCAAACACCATCTTCCTCAATGCTGAACTGTGCGAGATGTAATTTTGCCTCTTGTGCTTTCAATTACCCAGCTCCTTGAAAAAACAAAAATACTATCGAATAAGAATTGATAAAAAATTATCCCTAAACTTGAACTCAATTATTGCAAATTGTTCATTTTCAAAACAATAGCGAGACAATTTTAAAAATATTAATGACCAAGAGAAGAGGGGCACCTAAAACAATAGATCCGTCCCTGGTTATTATAAGAGGACGATACCTACACGGACGATTGCAAAGTTGAGAGTCTGACAGAAATTCTAATACCATCTTCCTGAATTATCACACTCTGGTTGTCAAATGTAATGATCGAAAGCCAGATAGTCCAATCTTGAACTTGTCATTGTTACGTTATGTACGCCAACACCGTTCAATGTAGAACATCTTTCAACTCCTACATATTTTATCAATTTTGCACGCAAAGCACTTATAGTCAATTTCTTTTACTACGAAAATATAAAAATATTAATTAAAATGAACAACGTATATACTTGATGCATTCTTGTGGCTTGTTTTGAAGCGTTTTTGACATGTTTGTGGCTTGTTTTAATGTATTTTGTGGCTTATTTTGATGCGCTTTGTAGTTTGTTTTGATGCGTTTTTGTGGCTTGTTTTGACGTTTTTTGTGGCTTATTTTGAACCGTTTTTATGGTTTATTTTGATACGTTTTGTGGCATGTTTTGATGATTTTTTGGGGCTTAATTTGTATGCTTTCAAGGCTTGTTTTGATGCGTTTTTATGACTCGTTTTGCGTCGATGTCGTTTGCATTAATTATATTTTTATATGCCCCATGGTATTTCCATCTGATTCCAATAAAGGTACTCTCATTTATTTAATTATTTATTTATAAGTTACTGTAGGAACATTATTATTTGTACACTGGCGGGCTTTTTGGCAAATAGAAATTTCTTCCAACCAACCAGAGTAACTAAATGTTAAATATACAATACAGTGTGAACTATGTCAACAAGGTATTTATGTACATAGCAAAAATAAATAAAGATTAGGTTCATAAGGGAAAATAGAAAAGACAATACATATAGCTCAGCAATGATAAGAAAAAGAAAGGAAAATAAAAGGAAGAGGCGAGGGAGAAGTAATTTTTTATTTATTTAATTTTCTGATAGAGTTTTTTTTTAATTTATATTTCACCGTATTTGCCGTAATCAATTATGTCTTACGTTGGCTTAAAGTCTGTAAGTAATTTTAATTAGGTTATAATACGTTCTTATAATGCAATTGATTTGAATAATAAAAGTAATTTATGATTATAGACATCTATAGGTAAAACAAGACAGCGAGTTTGACTTTTGTAAAAACTGTTTGATAAAAGTTATAATATTATTGTATAGATGGAATAGTTTTATTGAGTATTAGAGTAAAGATGGTTGACATTGTGCTAATCGTTTCATGATATAAAACCACATGAAGCGGCTAAAACAAAGTAATGAACCGGTCTGATGCTCAGAGAATAATATCCAACTGGGAATAAGATGCACATTCCATAGATTATAACAGAAAATAAAAACAAACAATACAGGCAAACCTCGAGAATGTAAAAGTAAACAATCATTTGCTTTAATTTTTTACACCCATTTCTTTAATTTCACTTGTCTGGCTGTACTGACTGGAATTTTTCAATCGAATTTAAACTAACTTCTAGACCAGTTGGAGTTCTAAAACTTTCAGAAAATGTGTATTTCCGACGAAAATTCACGTTAAACTGTTTCCTGCACATGATTCATGTGATATTTTAATAAAATTAAACAATTTTGTATTTCTGAGCTTGAATTATAGCTGCTATAAATGTTGCATAAAATTCAGGCGTTACTTATATCGTTATTATATCGATTTTGAAAATTTTCTAAGGGCTTCCTCAATTTTATTTTTATTTAATTGTTCTTTAAATGTCTAGAATAATTAATAAAATCTCTGTGTTATAATAATATGTTAGCTAGATAAGTACTTAATAAAGTACCTAGCTACTAACTAAATTGATAATTGCAACACTGTTGTAATATAAAATAAATTATTTTTGGCAACCCTAAAACGTTGGATCTAGAATATGAATATGATTTATAAAATGGCTACAATGAAGACTGTCTATTTAATTTAAAAAAATTATAATAAAAATAAATGATTCGTTAGTATAAAAATGAACGAAGAAATCAATTATTTATTTTTACATATTTGAACCATTCGCACGGAACATTTTTTACATTGAATAGGATCACACGAGGAATTCTTTTATTTTTTTTTAAATAATGAATATGTGATTTAAACAAGTACATATACATTCAAATACATTCCCTAAATTAAGCAAAAATTTTTGTGTTATAGATGAACTAAATCGCTTGTGGTAGGATTCGAACTCGCGAAACTGAATCCAGCGAGCTAACTGCTCCGCGACCACCCAATTAATATGCAGTGCATTTGATGTTGCAAATGTGGTTATTATATAAATATTAAAAAAAATTCGTGCCTCAGCTGGATAGATGTCTGACTCTTGAGCGAAAGGTACCGGGTTCGATTCCCGATGGAGACACAGTTTTTTTTTAAAATTTTGTTTTCAGTTTTCAGTCTGTCTGTGAGATGATAAATGTCGTATATATCCACAATGTGGCAAGTTGTTATTATAATAAAAAAAAATATGAAATAAATGTAAATCGAGGATCTGCAATTTGTATTAAGAGATCCCGTCTGTTGGAAATCCTTCTATTGACGTATTTTTTTCAATCACATACAATGGATAATAAGTATGACTGGTTTACACACTAGATATGCCATTTTAGTTTAATCGTGTATCACTGAACTAATTGACGGCGGTTCGAGGCTCGGGAGAAAATTTATAAAGACAATTATTGTACTAAAATATGTTGTTGGGGGCGCAACTTGATTAAAGTTCTTTAGTGCATAAATGGATTTTTAATTAGGAAAATCATGAAACAGATATGAATTTATATACAAACAAAGATGAGTTTATTGCCATCGGGTAATCTTTTCCAACCGACCCAATATATGTGAATCCTCGGGTGAACTCGAAAAACTGGTATTTTTCTCTTCATCGTTTTGTCACTGCTGAGGGTCGTGATAAATGGAACTGCCAATGGACAGAATTAGTTTTTATGAAATACAAAATTGTTAAATTTGATGAATATATCAAATAAATCGAGCTGACACAAGCATTGTCATCAGTAATTAAACAAATTCTGATAGTGCCTGAGCTCTATTGGACCACGCAATTCCTTACTGGACACGGCAGTTTCAAAAGTAATCTCTTTCGTTTTCACTTATCCGATTCCTCCTCATGTCAGCTTTGTGATAACCCTGAACAGACTTCTGAGCATATCCTAATGGGGATGCACTAACTTCTCCGTGTCACTTTCCGACGAGAACTCTACGACGATGTGCGAGGGAATTTCTTTTGACCCATTGGACATGCGGATCTTGTAGCCACGAAGAGCAACTTTAGGGCTTTCAAGACTTTCTGTCTTAAATTCGGTGCACTATTATCTTCACTATCACTGAGCAGTGAGCCAGTTGTTTAAACATGATTAGCTCTCTTTAGCACATTAAGTTCAGTGTTTGTTTTCAGTGTTTGCAAGGTTTTAGAGTTCTCCAGACTCTTCGTATGTTCTTTATGTGTTCTATCAGAGTTTTTCAAGGGGCCGTTATTAGTCCCCATAAGCAGAACGGGTGGTGGTGGGGGAAGAACAGTCCCTGAGCTCCAACTGGTCAGTAAGTTAGTTAAAAACGGATCTAAAATCCCAGTTTGGACTGACAGGTGAAATTAAATGTATGTAGCAAAAAAAAAAATCCGTTTGGGGTTAGAATTTACCAACAGCAATACCAACAAAAGTAATAACGCTATCGAGTTGTAATTTTCAAAGAATCCCGCTCCTGATATCCAAGAATTACCTTTGTGTGGAAGGCAAAAATAACAAGGAGACAGATAATAAGAAACAACATAAATAAAGACTTCTCTTTGACTCAAATCAATATACATACTTGAGTAATCTTTAAAAAATTCCTGGAGCCTCGTGCGATGATTACAAGTATAATTATTTATTGAACACAGATATGCGAGATGAATATTTTAAGAATGTCATACGTATTTTGTATCCAAGATCCGGTTATTAGTAGAATGTTGCTCGATGATCAAAACCTCTGATTCTAAGGACTACAAAATAAACATTAGGGATTTTGGACATACAGGATGTACACAAATACATATATACACTTTCTAATGTATGAAACACGAACAAATATTGCTTATCACCAAATATGTGACAAATGATATTTTTTTGTGAAAAAAAGTAAAATTTAGAGATTTTTAAATAGCAAGAATAGTAATCAAATAAGTAAACAAAACGTTAAAAGTAAAAATCTAATTCATCGGCCTCGTAGTTTTTTTTAAATTTATTAGGATTTATAATCTGACAAAACCCCTTAAAAGGGGAATAGTGACACAAGTCCCTGTTGTATACTTACAGAATGACTGATATAGGTAGTTGGATGTGACGCTCGTCGCTTGTAATAACGCAAAAAAATTGACTCTAATAAAATTTCAAGGCTCATACGAAAATGTTGCGTCACAAAATGCTCGTAGCGCAACACAAAAAAAATCGACTCAAATTATAAAAGCCATCATCATCGTCATTGGCCCTACGACCCATTGTGGGCCTTGGCCTCCTTCAGAATCCGCCGCCATTCTTCCCTACACTCTGCGGATCTCTTCCAGTTGGTAAGGCCCAGCGCTCTTATATCAGCCTCCACATCGTGCCGACCAGAGGTTTACCAGGTTTAAAGGCGACCTAAAATAGATTAATTATTTATTTATCTATTTTAGGTCGCCTTATTTATCTATTTATCTATCACTACTCGATCTTAATACGTCTTTGATCTCGCTTGGTGAAAATCAAAGATGATTTTAAATGTTAGTAAAATACTATTTAATCCACTACAAATTACGTATAATCTCATAAGACGGAAATGTATCATTATGCTTTTTTACAAAATAAAACTAGATTTATAACTAAATTATTGTGGTATGTGTTTCCATAGTCAATTTAATTCACAGCTATCTTCAAAGGTAAGTTAAACACTGATTGTGATTTAATACCAGGCTGTTAAGACTTCTCACCTGTATAAAGTACATAATATACACGATAAGGAGTACATCTTTCAATATACCTGTTGTAGAGTCCGTTCTCCAATCGAATCTAAAGGCTGATTTGAAAATATTATTTTACCTTTATTATTTCTGGACAAATCGCCATGTCTTTATATAGGGTATACTTATTTTTGGTCCCCTCTGCGATCAAAGCACGTGGAGAATCGGATACAACCATGAACTAGAGAGCCTATTCAAGGAACTAAATATAACCCAAACAATTGGCTATGCTGGTTAGGACAAGTGCATCGTATGGACGATGACCAGACATCGAAAAGGTTCATCCTCATTACACGTCCGGAGGGAAGGATAAAAATGTGGTAAGGCCTAAGCTGCGATGGATGGATGTAGTCGAGATTGACCTTCAGATAGCCGGTGTACGGAATAGGAGAGAAAAAGTCAGGAACAGGGTGCAATAGAGACGATTCCTTGAGGAGGCCAAAGCCCATCCGAGGCTGTCGATGATGCTGATTATATTTTTTTATTTATTTATTAGTTTGTCACAGCTATGTTTGGACATTTTTACAAATAAACATTTTTCATTAAAAGTGAGCCAATTGTAAACGAACATTATTAAAAAATATATATACTTTTTATGATAAGGTAAGTAGGTAGTACCTAATAATAATAATTAAATTCTTTCATTACGTATTTTTTTATATAATGTGGCGGACTTATTGCCCGTAAGCAATTTGTACTAGTCAAGCAACATCACAAATCAGTACTAAAAAATATTAAGAAAATTATTACCTACTTAAAATTAGGTATTATTTAAATTTATAACTAATGATTATTAAAAATTACTACAAAATTATTATAAAAAAATATTAATAATTTTTACTGTATTATTATTAAAAATTATAGCTTAATTTTTACAAAAAATATTACTAAATTATAATTCAATTAATACTTTTTTTTATACGGCGCTGGCCGATTTACTAATGATATTAATAACAATTAAGCACTATAAATAATAACACTCAATTATTATTATTACCATTATACACTTCCTCAAAATAATTAGCAGATCAATGCGTAAATTGTAAATTATTTAAAAGAGCAAAATAAAATGCAACAAACGCATCATCAAGCTTTCAATTGGGAATAGTTCACCCATCCAGATACTTAACATATCAAAGGATTAGGCTCTGAGGAGGTCTCTATACTACCCTACTGATTCCCGAATATTAACGTTTGAAAAATCTTTAACGATTCTACATGTATTCATTATTACCGTTTTTTGCATTTTTATTATTAAATTTTTCGATAAATCTATAATTTCTAAATTACGGATTAACGATTTTGGAATAATGCCAGTGGCTGAAATAATGAACGGTAATATTATTATTTTACGAGAATGCCAAAGTCTTTTAATTTCGTTACCTAAAGCGGTGTATTTTCTAATTTTTTCATCAAAAGTTTTTATAATATTACTAGAATTTGGAATAGCCACGTAGCAAATATATGTTATTTTTTTAATTTTATCATGTATTATTAAATCGGGTCTGTTATGTTGAATTGACCGGTTAGTTAATATTAGGTACTTAATTATTACTAAATAATTATTAAAAATTATTACTAAATTAATACTAAATATTGCCGGCCTTCGTGGCTCAGTTGGTTAGATATCTGACTGCTGAGCCAAAGGTCCCGGGTTCGATTCCCGGTGGAGACACAGTTTTTAATTGTGTTTTCAGTCTGGATCTGTGAGACGATATATATCGTAAGTCTCCAGAATGTGGCAACTTGTTATTGGGTGCATGTTAAATTAATATTTGACATAGTACCTGTTAGTTGCCCGAGAAGCAATATTAAATAAATAAATAAATATTTCTTAAAAATTATAATTAAATTATTACTAAAAATATTACTTAATTATTATTCAATAATACTTTTAATGATTACTTAATTATTACTTAATTATTATTAAAAATGATCACTATTTAATACTAAATGTTCCTTAAAAATTCTATGTGATTATTACTAAAAATTAATGAAAATTATTACTATATTTAGGCGGCAAAGATTACTGTTTCTAATATGGGATCGAAAATGTATTATAAATATTTCGATGTATCTTTTTGTTCATTAACAGTTAAAACATGGCCTTGCTTCCTGAGACCGTTAATTTATTATACGCCTTATTGTTAATGTTGACAAGTAGGTAAATACTACAACAGGTTTTGGTGTTAGACACATGCTATGTATATCGAAATGTTATCATATTATGTTTAGATACAATAAATGACTACGAGAAATTGTAACGGGATAGTCAAAAAGTTGAAATTATTCATTAGGTATTTGAAAAATAAGATTAAACTATAAAAGATAAAGAATCGTGATTTGTAGTTGACCAAAGACTGATTGTGTATAAAAATACATAATATTATCAAAAGAGTGATTTAACGTAATAATAGTTGCATGAGATCCAAGTGTCGATGGCGAATATATGCGTAGTTGAAGAATACGTAGGTACGTAGGTACTTAAATCCAAATGATTGAATTTATTAGATAAGATATTTTGTTTTATATACAAAACATGACGTGTGTATGTCAGTCCTTTATTTCCTACCCAAAATATGACTCGATGGTATTGCCAAGATTGTTTCCTTGAATTAACAAACATATGTATATTGCCTAATTAATACAAAAGCAGTTACACAAAAAAATTCGAGAAAAATTAAGTATTAATAAGAAAAAAAAAATAATAAATATTACGCAATAAGACAGTTATAAAAAGATAAAGACAGCATTAAATGTTGTATTAAAGCATTAAATTAAATCAGCTTAAAAACATTACAAAATAAAACTGTTATAAAAATTATTATGTTGTTATCATTACAATGATATTTAATACGAATAATAAATGTAATAAATTATGTAAATAAATCAAAAATATTGTACCAGTTTTCCCTTGTAACTATCATCTATATAAGTTATTTCTCGCGACATTAACTTGTTTCAACAATATAAATTGCAATTACGTGTTAATGAATCAATTTGAATTTATATTATAGTAAACAATCATTGAAACGAGTTTAACAAACTGAAAACTGAATTCGAAAGGAAAGGGCTAGAGTACATACATAAAGCGTCTTTCGTGTAGACTTAGATCAGAAAGACTTGTTTAATTAAAGATTTTCTTGTCAGACTTCTTTCATTCTTCGTGTCTTCTAAGCATTTACTTAGAGTAGTTAATATGTAAATAGAATAACTCAAGTTTTGATAACTGGTATTCATAAAATTGAAATTCATCCTAGTCTGTTAAGGGGACTAATAACAGCAAC
Source organism: Molanna angustata (assembly GCA_963576475.1). Lineage (NCBI taxonomy): Eukaryota > Metazoa > Arthropoda > Insecta > Trichoptera > Molannidae > Molanna > Molanna angustata. The sequence continues at coordinate 12,228,634 of OY754978.1, read as the reverse complement.
TTACAAAATTCCAAAATAATACACGAAGATTTAATGAAAATTTAGGACAGCTCTAAAAACCTGACAGACAGAGCACTTAGAAGTGTTAAAAAGAGCTGAATAGAAGGAAACAATAAAACATTAAAAAAAAATGAGATTAGACTGTGAGTGTTGAATTGAGTGAGTGAGGATGAAATAGTAACAATGTTTTATTTTATACATAAAAAAAACAAATGAAATTTTCATTTATAAAAGCATCAATGCTTTCTTTAAGCCAAAACATTTTTTTGATTGGGAAATCTTAAATAAATAATAAGTTATTTTTATTTAAGAAACAATAGTAAAAAATAAATCAGTTTTATTTTTAATAATTATTTTACTTTTTTCCGGATAAATACGAAAAAAATTTGCACACGCTTTGTATAATTTTAATACGAATAACCCACCATCTAAGGCAATGATGGGTTGTTAACTAAATTGTTTGGCTTCAGAGCAGTCATTTGCTTGTCTACCCATCCAGAGAACTCGGGTTCGAATACCGCCTCAAACGAACTCATTCTCCCATAGCGTAAGCATTTGCCTATTTTTGGGGATACATGATGAGGATGTGTACGTTCATTTTTCCATGAAAATATGAAATAATAGACGATTCAATTTCAACTGACGTGACGCCAGAAAAAAAAAATTTTTGACTGTCGTCATAAACATTTTAAAAAAGTATTTGTAATAAAAAACATCAATCCTTTTAATAATTTATGAAGGAGCACATCAAAGTAGGTAAGAAATAAGTAGGTAAAAAAAGTACATCAGGACGAGTCTTATTGGTATTTCTTTGGAAAGAGTTGCTAAAACAGATATTAAAGGGATTTATTTTATATACATAAATAATTTAGAATAACATACAGTATGACATGATATTAAAATGTTTCCTTTAATTCATGTTTCATTTCCTAATTTGAACTAGAAGCTTGTGTTTAGCAAAGCAGCAGCTTATTTTCTTACACAACAAAAATACTAAACCTAGAATCTAAAAAACAAATTAGGTAATTAATAATATAAAAAAACTATCATATATAAAACATACAAATTCAAAACCAAAAGTAACACAAAAAGAATAAAAAAACATATACGTTTCAAATCTAGGAATAACCACCATCTAAATTGTAATAAAAAACACATATAATAATAAAAATGAAACACAATCACACCAATTTCATAGAATGGAATGGAATATTAGGGAGAATGTTTCAAATTGTTTTGAGTTTTTTTGAAAATTCATCGTATTTCTTATTTCTCGATAGAGCTTTGTTGTATGTATGTATGTGCTCTGCATAGGACTAAATAAACAAGTATCTAAAATAGACAAAAGGGAAGTAAATAGTGAGAAATATAATATTGAAGTATCATTGCAATGCGCAGTTTTAATGGGCATGACCGATCGTTATGAACAATCGATTGGTAGGATATTATATTCAGAAGTGAATGTACACAATGTTAATATAAAAATATGTGTGAAGAGAAGTTTAATGTGACCAAAGTATACGAACCAAAAGACCATAAACAAAATGATACAATCCGATACAATGCGTATTTATGTATGTCCCACATACTTAATTCACATGATGGTCAAACCGTGGAACTAAAACTACACAAATGAAAGGAAAATAAATACTCCAATTTTGAAATTTGAAGACTCTATGGGAGATAGAGCTACGAGCTTGGAAATAAGAAGAACCTGTGATCGTGAAGATGTTGTTCAATGGGGTAGAGCAAGAAGACGCTTCTGGAGAGATCGCGTGGGGAGAGCGAGCTCAGACCGAGTGGCGAGAATACCAGCAGATAACCCAAACTTTGGAAGGACAGCTGGCTATCCACCTCCCAGGAGCAGGTTCCGAAAACTATACGACATAGTCCTAGCTGAAGCAGCAGAAGAAGACTCCATGTGTATGAGGACGAGACACAGTGTCGATGTGTAGATGGGCGAGCGACGCAGCAAGACATATGACTAGGGATTGCAATCCACCAGCGTTTTCAATTCAACGGGATTTTTGCGGATCCGCGCTGGATCCAGCAATTTTTGATTTTTAATAATGCTTGTACGTTAAACAAAACATTTCTTCATGGCAATGATTTTTTTTTCAATACATATTGGTAAATGTCTTACTAGGATAGGTACTCGTATTATAACTTCTTAACAAAAAATGAAGATTCTATGTAAGAAATGTTAAAATTTTACTTGGAATCTTAATATTTTGCTAAAACAGACATTTACGCAATTATTTGGAATATTAATTGATTGCGGATCCGCAGTGCTGGATCCTTCGCTGGATCTGTCATCAATAAAGTTTTATATATTAGTCAAAAATGCCGTAGAAATGAGGTAATGAAGAGAAGTATGTAATAAATGAATATATGATAATTCAAGGAGAATATACAATATAAATGAGTGAGGTTTGTGGCACTAGGTTCATTCTTTCCATCAAATCAGTTGCGCTGGGCTGCGTTCAGAATGAATGCCGAGTGCACTTAGCGACGCGACGCTCCAAGCCCTTCAGAATGACCGGAAACATGCAAATCCTCTAAAGACACTCGTGTTCAGATTGAATGTTGAGTGTACACTCCAAACGCTTTGTAAATTCGTCGGGTGAAAACGCTATATAGTATAAGTTGACTTCTATTTTATCTGTGGTAAGATTACTTCTATTTTATCTGTAGTGTCTGTTAACTCAGTTGACGTTATATCTGATAACAATATGCATTCACAAAAAGGTTAATAACTGAAGAAAAATATCATTCAAAAGTTTCCAATAAAATGTCTGAGAGCATTATTTACTCCACTGCCTAATATGAAAATGTAACCTCAAACGACACGTGTATGATAAATAACATTTAAAACTCCCCTGTTTGCGTTTAGATTGAAACACAGCCGCTCGAAAGCGTTCAGTAAGATTGGTGTGAATAACGCCATAATCTGCAATTTTAGGTACATCCCAAACTCGAAGTCGAGTGTTCTAACTGAACGCAGCCCTGGGTACTCACTACATTTTTTTTGTACTGGATACCTACTCACTATTTTTTGAGGATTCCAACTCATATAAAGTTTGAGAAGCATGTCTGCAATAATATTATTTCCTCTCGTTATGCGCATGCGCTATCTTAAGTGCAATTTCGATTGCACTTTCAATAAATAACAATTTTATCGACAGATGAAATATAAGATGTTTTGCAAGCCTAAATATGCAAATAATTTGCCTTGTTAATACATTATGTAAAGAAATAATACAAGCTATAAATTGAATGTCCCCATGACTCTTCGTTTTATCAAAACCAATAAATTTTAATAATAATAAATACTTACTTGCACCTTGCGCAAGTGGCGAGTTAATTGCGGTATGGCAATTTCTTCCAACTATCTAGTATTCCAGCCCAGAGAAGCAATATTTTCGTGAGAAATTAAATAAAATAAATTTCTCCACTGCTGGGGATCGAACCTAGGATGCCCGCACTGAAGCTACGACTGTCGGCGCAATTTTAATTGTATAATTTATGATTTTAATTGACCATTTAATATTATTTCACCACCAGCCGTTCTACACGTGCGAAGTACGATTAAATTTCATTCATTCATACCATCACGCCATATCCCACAATTCGGGGTAACCAGCGACAGGTGTGTGGAAGTGCATTAGTTTAAAAAAGAAAGCACAACCCATGCGTCTATACCCACACACCGGTCTCGGCTCACCTAAAAAGACACTTTACTTTATTCAGAATGGGTGGAGATCCTCATTGCTGAACAATGTGAGATGTTATTTTGCTTCTTGTATTTTCGAAATGAAATAATTTCGAAAAATATGATAATAAAAAATTGTGGAAGATTCTATGCCGGGGCATCATAGAAAATAGAAAAAATATCAAATTATCATTCAAACATAAAAATAAAATGCTTATTAGTGATTAAATTTTAAAATGCTAATTATTGATTAATTTTTAATATACCTACGGGCTTATTGCGTTATTTAAACTAAGAAAATGTTTTAATACATTTTTCAATATCTTTATTCTTGATTTTTTTAACAGAATTCCGTTTTGAAATTATGTTTTTTTTTCGTGTTTTCATCACTGTAATTAATCAATACTTAGATGTACATACCAACATGGTATTTGATATTCAAGGTACATAAACAGGTACAAACCTTAATATTACTAATCCTTTAATACATATTAATATTTTATTTTAGATCTGCTCTTCATAACATACGTATATTTTAATATTGACATGTAAAAATTAATCTTTTAATATGACAGGCGTACATTTTAATATTTCAATGATCATTTGCAATCAGCTATAAGAACTAAATCATAATGTATAGGTACCTACATTTAAATATTGTTGATCCCAAAACAAAAAAAAATTAACCGAATTTTTATGGATTGAGAGTCCAGACAGACACCTAGGAGCTTTTATACAAAGACCCAAAGACTTGGAAGGCATCTCAAACTGCATAATATGGGACTTTATTCAAGAAACCGAATTGTTATTGATATTACAACCCTAAAGAGAGATGCACAATAGATCAAAACATGGTCGTGGTGCGGGGGCGTGTGGGCCCCCCCATACTAATAATAATAAATATAAATAATAATAATAATGATTAAAAAAACATCACCAATGTATTAATATTCTTTTATGTGTTCTGTATTTGAATTTATCTCTAAAACAACTGCGTTTAACAGTATAGGTACGTGTTTGAGATTGACAGTATGAGATTAAAGAATCTATGGTTTTACGCGAAATATATTTTTTAATTAATTTAGTGTATTTGTAACACATATTAGTTTTCTGCAATCCTCCATAAAAACTTTGACTCTGCCAAAACTCAAAGTCTTTTGTGCGCTTTTTGCTTAAAATGGGTCCGAAGTTATCGATTCACGTATTAATATATGGATAATTATTATTATTGATATCCCATATTTATTCAGTACCTACTGTATAACCACTAGCTTTGAATACATTTTAGAAATATTTTTTTAAAATAGTAGGTAATACAAATTCTTCTTCAAAAATACATTTGACTGGTTTTGGTAACACGCAGAGAAATGAATCGAATAATAATTGTAATCTGAACTTTAAACAACTTCGAAGATCCAGTTACACAAACCTGTATTTCATAGAAGTTCATTTTATGCTAACAGGTTCAATATGGAGTTATGAAAATTTCTATAAGAATGCAAATTCGATACCGCTCGGATGAGGTCACACTTTGTGATGGTATTTGGGACGTTAGGAATTTTCAAAATATGTAGATTTGTAGATGTTTCAAATAAAAACGAAAGCAAAGAATACTTATTCGTTATTTTCTGGGAATATCTATTTTGAAGGAAATCATAATAATTTTCTATTATCACTTACTTATTTTTTATATTCCTTAGTAATTAGAAACACAAAACATTGTACATGTATATCCATCCGACAGATTCGATGGATGACCGAAGTCAGAATATGGCTTAGGGAACTTCTTGCAATCTTGTGAGCGTCTTGAGACACCATTATGAATATTGTCTATACTTACACGTATGATTCAAAAACAACCGACATAAAATGAAAGAATAATGATTAGTAGGTACACCATGGTTATATAAAACAATGAACATAATCTCCCATTAAAATTAGGTGACAAAAAAATATATATGTAGGTACCTACGTATCTACCTATTCGTTGACGCACAATTATGCTTCATGTTTCTTTTGAGTAACAAAACACATTTTACTCTGCCAAAAAGTTATCTAAATAATGAAGAAAACTGCTGCCAAATTAAAGATATTTCTGTGTTGGAAGAAATTTTCATTCGATAATAAGATTACTACTTATACGGGGTGAAAGGAAGTACTCATTATTATTATTGAAGTGAGATAATGCTGTACATTGTACATACATTATATAAATATAAAGATGATAGAATTTATTATTTGGGTACATTTACGTAACTAAAATGTTTTTTTTTTTTTTTTAACATGTCTACGTAGGGGACGCCAGCTATTAGGATTTGGGTCCATTTTACTCTTCCGAAGAAGCGCACTACGTAGCGTTGGGAGGGGTTTGCAATCTAGAAAAGAGTTTATTAATTCGGATTTTAAAAAGACCCGGGTTGTACGAAGATGGAAACACAGAATTCGGAATATCGTTCCACAGTCGGGCTGCTGTGTTAATAAAGGAGTTCGAGAAGCGACTTGTTCGTATATGTTGAAGGTCCACTGTGAATGGATGCTGCGATTGAGTGAAGCGAGTGACTCTGTTGCGAGTGGGTGGAGGAGAGACCAAAGATGCAAGTTCTTCTGAGCAATTCCCGTGGTAGTATCTATAGAATAAACTTAAAATACCGACTCTGCGTCTGTGTTCTAGTGATTGCAATCCATCAGTCAGTGATGGATCATCAATCAGACGTATAGCACGCCTTTGGACAGCGTCGAGGGTATTCAGTAGGTATTGGGGGGCGCCACTCCAGAGGTGACTGCCATATTCAATAATTGGGCGTATTTGCGCTTTGTAGAGTATACAGATCTGGGTCTTAGTAAAATATCTGCGCGCTCTATATAGTACGCTCAATTTTTTGGAGGCGAGTTTCACCTTAGCTTCGATGGAGCCCTTGTAGTGTAATTGGTTCGTTATAGATACTCCAAGCAGGTCGATAGAGCTGCTGTTAGGTAGGGTGCTTCCGTTGAAAGACACTTGCAATTCATTGGGGTTTCTCTTCGCAGAAATTAGACAGGCTTGGGTTTTTGAGACGTTAAATGAAACAAGATTACTTTCACCCCAGGTATTGATTGAGTGGAGGTAGCTATTTATTTTTTGATGAAGGTCTTTCCGGGCTTCTGATATTTCACTCTGTTTTGGAGGTTTGCCAAAAGAGAAATTGTCATGGACTGTGCTGTCATCAGCGTAACAGTGGATGGGGGCGCGTAAGAGCAAGTCATTGATATGTAGGAGGAATAGGGTTGGAGATAGAATGGACCCTTGAGGGACTCCCGCATTAATGGAATGGGGAGAAGAAGAGCAACCGTCCACTACAGTTATGACTTCGCGATCTTTTAAAAAATTCGCAATCCAAGTACAAAGAGACTGGGGTAGTCCATAAGAAGGGAGTTTCATTAAGAGACCTCGGTGCCAAACCCGGTCGAAAGCTTTAGAGATGTCAAGGGCGACAGTTTGAGCTTCTCCAAAGCGTTCCATAACTCGACTCCAAACGGATGTCACATACGCGAGTAGATCGCCACAAGATCGATTTCCACGAAATCCATATTGGCGGTCGCTTAAAATTTTGTTTGCTTCGAGGTATGTGATCAACTTGGTGTTTAGTACCCTTTCCATTATTTTGGAGAGTACAGAAGTAATAGCGATGGGTCGGTAGTTAGATGGGTTGGAGCGATCGCCTTTTTTGGGAATTGGGTGGATGACCGCTTTTTTCCAGTCACATGGGACAATACCAGTTTTAAACGAGAGTTTGAAGAGTTTAGTGAGAACTGGGGCTAGTTCGGCTAGTTAATGTTACGAAATTCATGATTGGAATTCTTCAATTGATTCTTGTTCAGAAATCAATGTTTAAAATACGCTTCAACTGTATAACATGATTGATTATATCAAAACAAGGTTTTATATTTTACATATTTTCATTATTTTTCCTGTAATACCTTTTGCATATAGGAATATTTCTTTACAGTACGAGGAGTTTATATATTTTTTACTTTTTTACCAAGCAAAATAATAATAATTATATTCTTTTAAATAATGCAAAATGTTTTTAATATATAGTGGCGGACTTATTGCCCGTAGGCAATTCCTACCAGTCAGCCACACTAGTATGTATTTAATGTAAGAAAACACAATTTAAAAATAATAATGAAAATGTAAAAAAAAAAATGGATGGGATGCAAAGGGAAGAGGGACAAAAGGAATTTTTGGTGTGTGGATAGGAAGTGTGACCTCAGAAGTTTCTTGAAAACCGTTAAGCTAGGAGCTTCTCTTATACAATTGGGATATCATGGTTCCACAGCCGAACTGCGTGAATTGTGAACGAGTAAGTGTAGGAGGATGTGTGGTGTATTGGCATTGATTGTTTATTATTTATTTATTATCAGAAAATTTTACATAATTATAATTGGGATCTCATTAGCCTAATGGCAACCAGTGAGTTTCCTATACAAAAAGGTCTAGTACATGATAGGTAGGTACATTCCTTAATAGTTACAGTATTAAATAATACATATATACATACATCACGCCATGTCCCTTACGGGGTAAGCAGAGAAAACCGAGCACCATACTTCTCTAATTTTGCACACATTTCTGGCTTCCTTTACATCCATGCATCGTCTCATACATGTTCGTCGATTGTTCAAACTTTTTATGTTTCCTTCTTTCAAAATATCATTCACATGATCATGCCATCCCTTTCTGGGGCGACCTCGATTAAATAATATACAGGCGATTAAATAATTAGGCGATTAGAATAGGCGATTAAATAATATACAGCAATAAACACGCCACTTTCGCAGGGTGCAAGGAAGTTTTTATTGTAATTATTAAAATTATAAGATGTGATACATGTTTTTGATTTAATTACTACTTATGCACGTGTCAAATGTTTTTAATTTCTTTCTTCAATATTTTTTTCAAATATAGTTTAAACTGAGGATATTTTATCAAGTTTATCAATACCACTTGGAAGGGTGTTAAATATTTTCGGTATGCTTACTTTCAGTGTCCTTCACCATAATAGTTTGTCCATCTGGGAATTATCAATGTATTTTGCGCAACTTGTCTGGAATTGTGTATATATATTTCTCGAGAGTGTACTATGGTTCTGAGACCGTGAATTTAGGCTTTGAGAGGAAAGATGGGCGGATATCTATAAAAATGATGGTTCTATAAAAAGACGAGAGTTTCTTTAATAATCAAATCTAGTTTGCTTTTGCCAATATTGTTATGGAATTTTATAATTAAATCAATACAATCTATCGAATCATAATTTTTATATTTTAGTTCTTCACAATTTCACTGGAGTGGAGAATAAATTTTTATATGATTATGTTGATAGCAAAGAAAAACTATAACATAGATGATATCAGACCTATATCATCATTTCATGACCATCCATAGCTGCTTCTTGGTCAGATCAATCTCCCACTGCATCTCATCGCTTTTCCAGCTCAGGTAAGTACCAACCATCCTCGTCTTATTTGGAGTCTTGTTGAACTCGCGTGATTTAATGCCCATTTCGGGCCCACCAATTGTAGTGGGACCACGTGACCTCGAGGTTATGGTCAAGACTAGTGTGGTCCTTAAACTGTCGATATTAAAAAGTATTTAAAATTAAACAATACAAGCGTTTTCATTTTGGGTTAGACGGAGATAATCAAGCGTCATACGTATTGTGGATTCGATCATGCTATGCTTTTCTATGGCGATCATTGCTTTTCAATCCATCTCATATAAACTTGTTCCTTTTTTTTTAACAGATTTTTAATTATCTCAATAGAGACGAAGTTGGAATATTTATTGTAGGAGAACCGGGAAATCAAGGCACCTACAGGGCTTACGACCTGTCATCGGCTGGTTTACGTGATCACTTTATGCGCTTGCGCAACGTTCACCAATTATGCCTTTTTAATGAGATCCCTATCAATTCAATTTTGAAAGTTCTATAGTTATATTGTAATACTGAAATTCTTTTCGCTTGAAAATAAGGAATTTTTACTACAGCCATCTATGGGTGAAATTATGAACAACAATCTTATCAATAAGATTGTTCCTTTTTGGTCAATTGTTAATAGTTCATTCTTTCAATCTTCATCCAATTATATGTAAAAATATTGACATAATTTAGTGAAACATTATGATTGGTTTATTTTTTTTCAATTGTATTACTGTATAATGATATTATAATAATATTTTGTAAACTTTTCAGTTTAGTAATTTCACTAATTATTCATTAATTTAGAAAAAAATACGGAATCGAAATACTCCTACTGCGCTTTATCAAGTTTTTTTTTATTTAATATAAATTAAATAGTGAGTGTTTTTTTATGAATAAATAATGATTTATGGCCTTTGTATACATTTGGGCAAACGGATGTACACAATTATACACACTGCATTACCTTCTAATGTATGAAACACGAAAACATATTGTATATCACTCAATATGTGATAAACAATATTTTTGCGTGAAGAAAAGGTAAAATATAGAGTTTTTTAAATAGCAAGAATAGTAATTCAAATATTAAAAAACTCAGCTGGTAGATTGAAGTAAAAGTCTAGTTCAAAAAGTCTGGAAACACTGGTTAGTTGGAAGAAATTGCCATACGGCAATAAACTCGCCCCTTGCGCAGGGTGCAAGGAAGTGTATTATTATAACTTCATAGGACTTGTAATTTTGGTTACTTACAATAAGCAATTAAAAAAAAGGTTTTTCTAAAACTAATTTAACAAGAAAAACATTAAACAAATTCAAACTTCAAATAAAGTCTCGTAATATAATAAATATGTAAAAATAAACTGTTTTTTTATTTTTAAGACGTATATATTGAGGGTAGGTACTGGGGATAAGATTTTCAAAATTTACTTTTTAGTCTACTATGGCTTAATGTACTTCACCTACGTACCTACCTACCTACTTAAAAGAAAAATAAATCTAAATAAATAAAACATTAAGGATTGAATATTCAGCAAATTAAAGCAGAAGCATAATATGGATAAATTTTGTGGTGAATGAAGAAAATGTCAGTAAGATTAAGTCTAATTGAATGATACTCTCAAACAAATTTAATTTTTTTTTCTCATAGTTTGACGATCTTTATAATTTATAATGTTCCTTACCATTTCGTGTAAGGTTTTAAAACCACGCCCATTTGGAGGCGTTCCCATTTATATAGCACGATTTTAATAATACCGGGTTACAAATTAAAGGCTGACCCAACACAAAAACGATGCAAGCCCGAAAAACTTCGCCAAAAAATCATACCTGTTTTACGATAATGATCAAACAAACGCAAACAATCTTTTCACTTTCGACGAAAATGCTGATTTTATTCGACGTTTATTATACGTGCTCGGTTGAGTTCGTAAATTTAAACATAGGTCATTGATATAACAATAATGAGCTCTCATACATACAATTTATGCTATCCTCAATAAAGGGTTATATCAGTTCATTACGTAAATTGATGTTTTCTTGATAATGAACAATAACTTTTTACAAGCAACATAAGTCTGGACTAATCTTCCAAATAATGTAATAAGTCGAATATCGAAGGATACGCGTGGATTAATGAATGCTTTTGAAGTCTGGTATGGATCAAAGTAATAATATTATAAGCTTGGTCGTGCCGAGCAAAAATATATACTAAGTATGACGCGTTAAGGTTTATTATCGATAATTTTTGATGATCGTAACGGTTTTTAAGAAAACGGAAAAAATAATGCAGGTAGAAATAATTTCTCACGACCGAAAGTAAGGTAGAATTCTTTCATCGGCGCAAATAAAAGAATTCTACTTCTGTAAAGATAGCTGATTGAAGCTTACCAACACATAATATAAATCTAAATATTATGTAACAAAATCAGGTATATCAATCATTATAAATACTCATTTTTCCAATTAATCTCAAAAATAAAGAGAAAATGCTCGAAACACCATATGATTTGACTCTTTCTGAACATTTTTGGTAGTATTTCCTAGAAAAAATAGAACGCTATGTGTTCAGTAAATGTGGTAACAATTCCATGCCTTCCCTCTCCCAAAAGTATTGTTACCTACAGAATTCACTAGTCATTATAATTACGTGTAAAGTTTACGTGTACGTCTCACTGACAGTTGAAGTTAATAGTTTCGATACAAGACGAAATATCCATATTTCAAGTTATTCGTTGTATCGATCAACTAAAAACTACGCGCCGTTCGCATATAATACTAAAACATTTTTTGGAAGTGGTGTTTTTTTTATTTCCAAATAAATAAGAATTACATAAGCCTTAATTACATAACAATATTAATACAAAATACAATACAAATAAAATTAGGTACCTACTTGGATATATTGCCTCACTTGGATATATTGCCTCACTTGGATATATTGCCTCACTAGGCAAAAGTCTGTTTCGAGGCAAAATACCAACTAAAAATTATACCAACATTATTGTGTTGTGCTATATAGGTTAGTGTGGGTGCCTTCCCTGAAGACCTGCCGATTCGAAGGAAAAAGTTCGCCACCATGTAGGAGCAATATTTCCTTCTTTCTATATCCAAAAACTATGAGCATCGTTACGTATCGTTACGTTACGTATGCCGACCGCCGTGGCACAGTTGGTAAGCCGTTTGGTTTCTGTGCGGGCGTCCTGGGTTCGATTCCCAGCAGAGGAGAAATTTATTTAAATTCATTTCTCACGCAAATATTGCTTCTCTAGGCTGGAAACACTGGTTAGTTGGAAGAAATTGCCATACGGCAATAAACTCGCCACTTGCACAGGGTGCAAGGAAGTGTTCATTATTATTATTATTATTACGTATCTACTCCGAATAACAACGAGAATTTCACAACCATATACTTAGGAATTAACTAAGGCAATACGTCACTTAAGCGGCTTCCCAAGAAAATACCTTCAGTTTATTAGTCTGAAGTTTGTAATTACAAAATAAATGTATAAAAAAATAGCATACCTAACAAATAACAACATATTATATTTCAGAATTTTATTGCAGATATATAAATGATTGAATAGGAACATATTATGAATGAAGACTTACTAAATAAAACATGATTGCTAATGACATTTTTCTGCTGAGCAAGGTAAGTATGTAATCTGTATGTATTAGTACGTTTGTCTTGTTTCAAACGTAAGACAAGTATGTGACAGACATGAATAAAAATGATACATTTGGAATACAAAAAGGTATTGCTATTATACAAACAAATAGATGGTTGATGACAGAGCGGTTAGTGCGTTGGGTTAGTAATCCAGTGGTCCCGAGTTCGAATCCTGCCACGACAGATTCGTTCACCTATAGCACAAGCATATGCTTAATTTAGTGATGGTTGAGGATGTATATGTATTTGTTACAAGTACATATTCATTCTTAAAAAAAAAGATTGGCGAAAGATATCTAAACTACACATAATATTTAACCCTTTAATGTTTTTAATGTTTACAAGTAACATTAGAAAATTACAAGTTTTTATAGCATTATCAATCCAGGTACAAAATTCAAAATAAAATAAAAAAAAACAATGACTTGTAACTTTTTGTAAAGACGATCTTTTGAAAATAGTGCAAAAAGGGCGTTCTGTTCACTATGTACATTATGGCCACGATATATACACAAGAATGACATTTATTGTCAATATATCTAACAGTTTTTCTTACGAAACCGTAGAAAATTTGTATTGCTTTACTGTACCGACGGATGTTAGTCACGAAAAAAATGTTGTAGTACCTATTTATATTACTAATTGTCGGTCAGATAGGGGAATTTATTTTTATAATACCTTGAGATAGGTACTAAGGGTTAACCTTAAACTCATTAACCAGTTTTAAATTTTTCAATTTAATTTTTCTTTATAAGGTGTTAATCTGTCATAATATACTATAGTACGATATGTACTTGTAGCTTCACGCTGCAAGGATTAAAAGAGATTACCTTGTTGAAATTATCTCGGCTTTGCTGTACAAAAATTAGATAAAAAAAAAACAATTTCAGGTTCCTCCAACGTCAGATATCTGAGCTTACGGGTCTCTGTCCCGCGCTGATTCAAAAAGATCAAAAGATGTCGGACATCCCGCACTCCAGTCCATTCACTGACATTGGCCCTGAGTCAAATTGAAAACGCTGTTCGTTATCGCCAAGCGCTATTTTTTTTTGTATGTGATTTGACGTTTGTTGTAGAAATTTTTTCTACAATAACAAACAACAAACGTCAAATCCCATACAAAAAAAAATTAGCGCTTGGCGAAAACGAACAGCGTTTTCAATTTGACTTGGGGGCATTGTTAAACCACGACACCTCGTCGACCTTCTTTCCTTCCAAGATTTACCTTAGTATCCAGTGTAAGTCCTCTAATTATGTCTTCCAAATATGCCATTTTGAGCCGTTTCAAGGTTGACAGCAGGTGCATCTAAATAAATAATAATGCTGGTTTAAAAATTCTCTGTACACAGACTTTTTTCTAACGCATGGTTGACGTTATTTATTAATAGAAAATAATATTATTTTTTTCATATTACACGGTTGGTTTATAAGTGAATACTTTAAGTTAATAAATTAATCACAATAAGTCAACCTTTCATACAGTTGGACTGACATAAATCAACCTAGTAGACATATTTTATTATGTTTGAAAATGTTGCTCCTAATTCACGATATTCATATGGTAGTCGTTTGTGTAGGTACACAACCATATTAATTCATGTCCACTTATTATGTCGAATCATCCAATGTTATCTCATGTCAAATTGTCCATGTTTTCTTTCTATTACTCATTATTTCTTAATAATTAATGTGCGCAAGAGATACTTCCTTTACTACAGAATAGGTAGGAATGTATTATGATTCTAGAAAATCTGAACGCATTGCACAATGATCATAGAAAACTCTATTAAATCGTGTGATAATTCTAGAAAATCTGATCACATCTCAAGATAGTTCTAAAAATGTGATCATATCGCATGGCAATTATAGAAGATTTGATCACATCGAATAAAAATCTACATAATACTATCACATCGCTCGATAATTCTATAAAATCTGATCGCTTCGTAGGATAGTTATAGAATATCTGATTACATCGCAACCATTTCGTAAAAAAGTGATTTTTAAACGTATATTATATGTTTTTACGAAGGCTCCATTAATGAGGGTATATATACGAAGCATATGTGGAACAGTGAAGGATGGGGAAGAGTGGCGTATAAGGCAAAACGATGAACTGTTCAGAATATATGAAACACCCAGTATCTCAACATATATAAGACTATCGAGATTGAGATGGGCTGGACATGTTCAGAGAATGCCAAATATGCGAATTCCCAAGAGAATTATGACTGATCATCCAGGAGGAAAAAGTAAGATAGGAAGACCCAGGTTGCGATGGCAGGACGAGGTGAGGAGGGATGCGGTACAGCTCCTAAGCATTACAAACTGGAGGACGGCAGCTGAGGACAGACGGGGTTGGAGGCAGAAGTTGAAGGAGGCCAAGGCTCGACTTGGGCTGTAGCGCCATCGAAGAAGAAGAAGAAGATTAATGAGGGTACCTACTACACTATCTTACTTAGCTGCCTTTTTAAAGAGTATTCCTCTTTAAAAGACCACTAGAACCGATTATGGCTTAGAATTAAAGATTGGTTTAAATTTTACTGTTAATTTATTAAAAGCACTAACCAGTACATTCGGTTAAGGGCACATTGGTCTATCGAAGACCACTATCAAAGGACAGCACTAGTATGGATGTAAATCTATACTTATATTTTTCTATGTTATTCTGGTAAAAATTAAACAGTACTTAATTAAATTTTTACAGGACGATCGTTCTTCTTTAGAAAATGTATATTGGTACCTACAAAAAAAATATATTTTGCAACTTAAGTCTAGGTCTTGGGCGGAGTTAAACAATACTTACAAATTGCTTCACTACATCGTTAATGTGTTTACATATAATAACTCTACGTGTGAATGGGATATAATTATATACTTCCTTTTATCTTTGGTCCATGTAGTTGTTTTGAGACGTTGATAATTAAAAACTAATCATCGGAGATGGACGGATTCAATCTGAGATTGTATTTGAACCCGAGATTAAAATTGTTAAAAACATATTTAAGACAGATAGATATTATAAGCAGTCATTACATTGATTTGTTCTGGTTAAATTTTTTGACCAGTAATCCGTACATCCCATCTGTCTACATAGGTTCAAATTAAGTACTAGAACTTTTGTTTTGTCGGGTCCTACTTTCTCATTTTCGTTCATGTTTTTAATGTTTTGTTTGATTTTTATTAAACTTGGAGTTGTTTGGCGGTAATTTTCCAACTCCACCATCACCCGCTCTACATATGGGGACTGTAAACGACCATAGCAATGATATATAACTAGTTGCATGTAACACATGAGATCCAATTGTCGAAAGCGATAGTATGTACCTATAGTTGAAGAATAAGTACCAAACTATAAATTCATTTCACCTCGGAACAGGCCTGGCCTAGTGAGGAACCAATTTGGTTTGGTTTGGACCAATTATGTAAATTTTGGTATATGTAATAAAAAAAAAATCAGATATTTTGTGTTGTTGTAGCTCGTTTAAATGAGCAGCAAAATTAGAAGTATCTCGATTTCATCTTCTACATCTTAAGTGTTCCGTCATTCTTTGTTCTACCCGTTTGACCAATGTATGAACCCGTACAGTACACTTATTGCAATTTAACTCATACACACCACTATTGTTGAACGGATCTATTTTGTCTTTGTTATTTACTAATGATTTACCTACGTAATGTTTTTGGATTGCAAAAAGCATTTTTCTTTGGATTGTAAAAATAAAGAAAGGAACAAAAAATGTTGTAAAACCCTTAATCAGACATAATATAGGTAAGCACCAACCACCTCTTGTTTTGCACACTTTGAAAATGGTCACTGGATGACCGAAACTATTTGAAAACTTTGGTTTTATTTTACCACACCAAATTTATTTATAATTTGCAATCGAGTTCTACCAAGAATTGTCCATAGAAAAGGTAAAAAAATACCTTAGGTTATCAGCACAGAAATGCATAAAATTACAACATTTTCGTTTATTTTTCATTGTTACTTAATTTATTTCAATTTTACTCCACATTGGGCGTTCACTGTTACACTGCGTGTTTATAATTTGACAAAAATATCCTGGGTTATCATAGAAAAGAGCACAGAAATGGATGAAATTACAACGTTCTCGTTAATTTTTCATTGTTACTTAATTTATTTCAATTTTCCTCCACGTTGGGTGTTCACTGTTACACTGAATGTTTACAATTTGACAAAAAAAATCTGGATAGTCATAGACTAGAGTACAGAAATGCAAGAAATTATAACGTTCTTGTTTATTATGCATTGTTACTTAATTTATTTCAATTTTCCTCCACGTTGGGTGTTCACTGTTACACTGAATGTTTACAATTTGACAAAAAAAATCTGGATAGTCATAGACTAGAGTACAGAAATGCAAGAAATTACAACGTTCTTGTTTATTATGCATTGTTACTTAATTTATTTCAATTGTAATTTATCGGCGGTGAAATACTAACTTCATTTATCCTAAAGATAAATTTATGTTATGGATAGTTATCTAGAACTACCTATATGTGTATAGAAGTGGTGAAATATCCCGTATTTCGATTTAGATTTAGCGTTATGTCCTCTTAAAATAAATTCTTTAATATTTTCATAACTTTTCTTTTCAATTATTTATAATATATTCTTTTTGCTCTTTGTAAAATTTAAAATGTGCGATTTATTTCAAAATAATATAGTAAAATATTATTCTTATACCTAATGAACATTTTTGTCATACAAAGTATAGGGACGTATCCTGTCATTAATATTCTACCAGCCTCATTAATGACGCTATAAAATGGGAGTGTTTTGTTCGCTTGCCTTAATTTACTGTCAAACAGACATTTGTTGATGGATCTTCTACCAGTGGGACATATCAGGCGGGGTATGTTGAGACTCGAGACGCTTCTTTCTGCAAGGTGCTTGGCCAAACTTGCACCAAACCAGTTTGAGATATGTCTCCGTTCAGGATAAGCGTTATAACTATATTTCATTCGAAGAAACGAATGATGAAACATTCGAGACAATTCTAGTAAAAGATTTTTGCAATAAATTTAAAGATAATGGAAGGGGAAGATGGTGACATGGGCGGATACAATGTGGGTAACGGAAAAATATTGATAAGTGAAGAGGAAGAAGCTATCACATCGAATAACTAACTACGAATTACAGAGCTCCATAATGTTAAATAAAATTAGTTAAATAATAATATGATTTTCCCCTTTGAATAGGACTCGTTTCGCTTTGTAAAATAAAATATATAAAACTCCGTAAGATAACGGTTGAAAGATTGAATTATTTTTGTGTTTTGAATTTTTTTTGTAACTTTGTACATATTTTTATAAATTTTCTATTTTATCATTTGAAAAGATCCTTACACGGCATAACGATCGTCCTATACAGAGAAATATAATTTCGCAAAATTATTGATTGTCACCTACATATTTGTGATCAATAAAAAACCATATAGATATCCTTCAGATTAACTTTTCCATGAATTTCAAGTATTGGACTTAAGACAACTATACAATCTTAAAACATTTCAAATCGAAATCGGAAGACACACTCTAGGACAACAGGTAGGTATTCCAAACTAGAACCAATATTAGTAAGAACTAATGCAGGAATCTAGAACCAAAATAACCTATGGACATAGACATTATACTTTCTTGGCACCTAAAATATAAAACATCTTTTTTTTATATTTATTTTTAATAAAAAATAATTACAATTTCATTTTCCCGCCAAACTGCAAAGCAGTTTTTTGGCAGGGCAGATTCTCTCTTTCATATAATAACTTAACTTATGTCAAAAATTAAATAAATAATCTTACTAATCTTACTAAAAAACGCAAAGACTTCGAAAATGTCCGTCGTACTATAATAGTAAACTAATAAAATATAAAACTATTTCTATTATAAACTAATTCAAATACATTATCCTTAAAAAAGTAGTCAAAATCCATTTATAATTAGGTACATAATAATTTACACTCTAGCACATGCCCATGGATTAGTAGAGTGGATACATCCATGGACTCCAATGAATCTTTTTCGCACTTTATTTGTTTTTATATATGTATTCTTTTAATTATTGTCAATCGTAACCAATGTTCTTGTAATAGACGGTTTTTGTTTTATTTATTTATATTTGGAAAACAATATAAGGGAATAACAATAAAATATTAACAACTATGCCTATAATATGTTTCCACAATAGAGTACACAGGTAAAATATATATTATGTAAGAAGTAGGAAGTAAGTATTACTGAAGTAGGAGGGAGTTAAGAGGGAATAGGGAGTACAGAAGGAGAGGGATAAGTACATATATATGAATAATTATTGTAAGAGAAGTTTTCAATTTATAAATATTGTTGATCTTTTTATTTATAGATTAATCTTTAGTAATTTTTTTTTATATATTTTTTTTCCGATTTTTTAACCAAATTAAATAAATATAAAATAATTTAAATTTAAAATAATAAAAAAAAATGCACAAAAAGACCCCAGACAGCAGACTGATGCTTTCATTTCCATTAAGCAATCTCTTCCAACCAATCTGAGTAACGTAAAGTCTCAAAAGTAAATTCTATATAAAAACATGATTTTTTATTTGTATTTAACGAATAAATATGTCATTGTTACAAGAACAATTACATCCTCGTACATTCCCTTAACTAAGCAGTAATGATTGTGCTATAGGCGAACGAAGTCGGTCGTACGAGGAATCGAACTCGCGACCACTGGATTTACTAGCCCAGCGTGCTAACCGCTCTGCCGCCACCTACTGTAAAATAAATATAATAAAAATACTACTACGCTGAAAAAAAATCATGTTTAAATTAACTGAACTATAGTGACTTCAAAACATTTCGTTTAGTGCTACTAAATATTTTGTGCACACAGCCAAACAGTTAGTCATGAATAGATTAACTTTTACTATTGATAACAAAGGTTTGGCTTAAAACGCAGGTAGCCAGTTCTGTTGTCATAACTTTTTTCAGTGTATATAAGGAATAATATAATTTCGTTAAAATATTACGTTGGTTTTTTATGTATGGCGAAAAATGTTTATAAAAGGAACACACAAAAGTAATGGAAAACCTTATCCGCCAAAATAATACTTGTTTAATATATTGACTGGATGGTAAAGAATTGTGGTCCACCGCAGGACTCGTGTTGGCAAAAATATCAATTAAATGAATACGCATAATAAAACTCCAGATTAGCGTGCATTATTATCGCATAAGCTTAAATGCCAAAGGAAAACCTTTAACCCCTATAGAGAATGACAACCACTGCAGCATCAACTTACATCCAGCAGTCGCTTTAAACATGTCAACAATTGACGTTTTATGGTCTCTTAGGAAACGAAAAACGTCTGACCGCAGCCTTTGTGAAATAAAAACAGTATTAAACGAACCAAGTGTGAAATATAAACTGTCTCTGGATGTACAATAATGGGATGATCTTTATCTGAAATCACACCGACACGATTATAACCAAAACACAAAACGATTATTTTAATTGGAATTCAAATATTATCATTTCGCAAATATAATGTAAAGACTTTACCTCCAAGGCGTGTTATTTATTTATTTAATTTATTAACAGTACATAATCTGGTCGATAATCAATATCTTCATGTGTTGATGCAGATATTTTCGGAAATAGCTTGCTAAATTTTTTTTTATATTTATAATGACATTTACAATTCAAAGATACAGTCAACCATCGAAACCCTAAGGGTTTATATGAGGTTGACGAATTCAGTTTGGTAATTTTAATATACATAATTCATAAAACAAAAATAAAATAAAGAAACAAATAAGTGAGCAAATAAATAAATACATAAATCAAAAAAATAATAAGAAAAAAAAATACTATATACCAATATACATATAAGATAAAAAGAATACGATGCAGGTTTCGACCTATGACAACCGGTCAACTCAAGGAGTATACTTCTAGAGCACATAGCTGTCGTCATCGGACCTCATCATATACCTTTTTAAGTGGGTAAAATATTTAGGGCATGTAGTGTATATATGCAAGAGCTCATCATCCATATCATTTAATATTTTTGGCAGGAGATATTCCCATGTTCTCATGCCATATACATTTTTGTACACAGGTAAAATATATTTCTTTAGGTAGTTTAACTTTCGGAGGTTATTTCTACGTGAGTTTAATTCTAATTTATTAATGTTATCATGTTCGTCTTTTAAGATGGCAATTTTTACTTTATAGATATTTCATATATCGATAGCTGTCAACTTATATAGCGGCAGTCGATCTATTGCCGTTTTTTTCCCTTTTATTATTTTTTTATTGTAATTATTATTGCATTGAAGCTTTGATTGATACATTTATTTCTTTGTGTAAACAATTTTATTTTAATTCTTCTTTTATCCATGTTAGTTGGGCACATTTCAAAGTTTTTTTCAGATGGTTTACATTTTGTTATAATATTTGCACCATTATTATTGTTAATTTTATTATACATTGTTTGTAAAGTGTTTAATTATAATTCTTTTTAGTTTATTTTTATCTGACTCTATATTTTTATGTTTCAATATTTTTATCTTTGTGTATATTTTTATTTGTTTTTTATATTTTTATCTATGTTTGTAATTAATTATTTTAAGTATTGTAAAAAGTAATTGGCATATGCCGTATATTGTGTAAATAAATAAATAAATATCTTGTTGAATGATTGGACAGTCTGCTTTGATAATTTATGCACAAAAAAAAATAGAAAAATTATCAAAAATATATTCGGCTATGAACGGGAATATAAGGATTTAACATGATCTATTTTGCTGATAAAATAAAATAAAAATTACCAAAAACATTATTGATTTTAAAAAATATCACATATTATGTACACAAGACAAAACTAAAAAAACAATGTTTTTTTTTAATTATTTTTGTGTACTTCAAATAAAAAAAAGAGTTTTTTATTAAATTTGACATTTGATTAAAACGAGTAGGTGCCTTTATCGAATCATCTTTGAATGTCATATTTTTTTAATGAATGAATATGTCCTTGAGACAAGTACCTACATATACGTCCTCATACATTCCCTAAACTAAGTATCAATGCTTGTGCTATAGGTGAAAAAACGCGGCCACTCGATTACTAAACTTAGTGCGCAAGCCGCTCTGCCACCACCCATCTCACATTAATAATTGAATATAGTAAAACCTTATATAATTTAATATTTTTATAGTTGCATAAATGCAAACATTGTATTTTTTATCCCTGTCGGGGGTCAAATATTCTTCGTCACTTCATAGATATTGATATCATAGATATCGGATTTTGATGATCAAAATATGGATAAAAAAATGTATTGATAAAGAACTCAATAAAAAAGCATAATTGGGGAACGTTGCACAAGCGCGTAAAGTGATCACGTAAACCAGCCGATAAGTCCTGTAGGTGCCTTGATTTTCCGGTTCATCCATAATATTCCAACCTTATTTCATGTTGCAACAAAAAATAGGAAAAATATAATTGAGGACCGAAAAATACTAATGTAATAATCATTTCTTCATAAAACATCTACCTTAAATACTATTTTCTTTTATTTTTTTCTATTCCAATTTCATCTCAATTACTCATCAAAAACTTATCAAAGCACTTTCGATCAAGACACTTCTGACATGTTTTTTTAAAACATTTCTCGCTTCCTTAAATATAATATCGTGACATCCAGTGGTTTCAAAATACCGATAAAGGTACTCGTAACCTGTATCAATTCGATTATTTGACGATAAGCGAATCCGTTGACTTTAATACAAAGCCAATACCCGTATCGAATTGTACACTATCGTATATATCACAGTCATTTGTGTGATTCTATTACTTTGATGTGATTCGAGCGACAGATCTTTAATGAAGGAAGTTCTAAAAATGTAGGTACTTATAAATTGAGAAAAATATGTGATGTAAAAATTACAATTCATGTGTAGACACTCAAAACTTTTTTGTCGAAAGAATCAATTTGGCGTGATTCTTCTCAAGTTATATGATACCTTTGTGTACCCGTGAATAGAGATCCATTATATTGAGAAAAATAAATTTTCAGTAAAATAAAAAATACTATCTACAATTTTACAAAAAAAAAATCGGATTAAACAAAGCTGTACGCTTTTGTGTAACCGGTCGTTGAAATATTTTGAATGACAAAATTTACCTTATTTCTAAATATATTGATATTTTTTATTTAAATTTCAACACTTTTAGACTCATTCATTATATTTTGATTTCCTACATTTGTGCTAAAAGTGTGTGTCAAATATCTTATTTTCTTCTTCCTCTTTTTGATAGATCTATGATCTGGTCTTGGTCGGCGTCCATCTGGTATCTTGCGCATTGCAATCTTCGGTAGTCTTACTGGATTCATCCTCTCTAAATGATCTCTCCAGTATCATCGTCTCTGCCTGCTCCACCTTACCATATGCCCCTTATGGCAGGTTCTGTGGATCTCCTCATTGGGAATTCTGTCTCTGAGGGTACTGCCCAAGAAAGGTCTTAGCGTTTTCGTTTCTGTTGTTCTGAGTAGCTGTTTTGTCCAATATGTCAAATATAAATAATATTTTTTATCAGAGCTAAGTTAACTGTAAATCTATACGTAGATACATACAAACACCATTTTTAATACTACATTTGTTATGTAGATACATATATTAGGATCACTCTGAAAATCAGCAACAAAACTGAACATGGTTCTTTTTGAGATATCGGGTTTGTAGTTACATAATATATTTTTTTCCTTTTTCCTTTTATTTTTGTATAAGTTATCTAAGCAAATTTGTCTAAATGAATGTTTATGACGAATCCTTACCAAAGAAAATAAATCCTATTTCGACTACCATTCCTATAAGACAATATTACAAAATATACATTAAGGATTAAGTTTTGAGATTCTCAAGTTTAAACGTCAGGTTAATCTCAAAGTCATTAAACGCTTAAAACATATTTGATCGCGCGATAAAAATAATCCATGCGGGAAGGGATAGCAATGGCTGGCGATTATTATTTTATTATAAACCGAACAAGTAGTAAGAAATATTATTTTTTTATGTGTTTTTAATACCTGTTCAGAGATGTCAACGGAAATAAAATAAATAATATATATAATAAAAAATATACATAAAAATAAGTGGGCTGTAGTTTATACATAATCCACAACCCACGTGATATTTATTCTATGTAAGTACAATCATAAATATATTTATTTTCTAGGTACAAAGCTTTATCCAATGTAAAGTTTTTTATGAATAATATCTTGTGACAAATATTGTCATATCTTATAAATTAATGTATTGTAATTTCAATGATTTTGCTTTACTTCAAGATGATATAAATGAACACAATCTATTTTTATAAAGAATGCATCTATAAAGCAGTCAATAATTGCTTTAAATATGATTTCATCCTAAAGCTCAATCGCATTTACAAGTTCATTTTAAGTTTTATGAATTACCTATTGGAAAGTCATTAGAATTTTTTAGAATTCTAGCTACATCGCTTGAAAAAGGTGAAAATAAGTTTTTTTATAAATACCTATAATTCGAGACAGATATTCTAGTAAATTCTGGAAATTTGATTTCTGTTTGTTATAAACAGTCACATAATTGCTCACACAATCTTAATATGTAGGTAGGTACTTAGTAAATTCTGGAAATTTGTTATCTGTATACAACAAATATTTTATTTATTAGTGAATTCTGGATAATTGTATCAAATTTTCTATTGCTCGCACAATTCTAGTAGGAACTTGATCATTTTTTAGTAAATCCTGGAAACCTGTTGATTTATTGCTCGCATAATTCATAGTACCTACGTTATTGCCTAGTTAATTCAGAAAATTTGTTACCTGTATGAAGCAAATATTTTATTGCTCGCACAATTCTACAATAGTACTTATTTTCTCAATGATGGTACTTACTCTTCAACGAGCAAAGAGTATAATATGTACACGAAACAAAAGACCGCATCAGGAATACGAATAAGAAAAATGTCGTTGCATTATTCATTTCAAAATATTTCACCAGACGGCAACCAAACCACTATGTTAATTGGGTCGAAATTCACGGAGGAACGCGGGTTCGTTAACGTCCCTTTTTCACCCGAGCAAAAACTTGAAACGGTGCAATGGAAAAACATCACTAATAATGCGCATCGGTCGCCGATTGCGTTTTTTAGATCATTCGCTATTATTATATCGATTCGCGGTACATTTCGATCGCATCGAGGTTCGCTTTTTGCTCACCTACTTGTTTGAATGTTTTTGCGCGGGGTGGCGGGGGTTAAGAACAAAACGATAAATTCTCCGCCTTCTACACATATCACATAAATTTCACCACCGAACCAAAACAACACGCACATACGTACAAAAAAAATAACCCAAAACACCAAAATATGTCCCTTTTGTGAATGTGGCCGATGACTGGGCGCGTCAGATGTATTCATGCGGACGGTCAAAGAAGCTCGTTCGAAACCAGTTCGTCAGTTTAACTCTAACGCCGGTATGAGATGTTGTTGCTGCGCAGGCGCAGTGAGTTCGAGCTTTAAACACGCGGGAAGTCGAATTTTTTCATTTCGAACATCTTTTTGAAATTCGAACGAGTGACAATGTGAGTGGTTGTGATATTAAAAGTGCGTTATTAAGTCGGTTTATTCATTTTAGATTCAAATAAATGTATTTAATGTTTTAAATGATTGTGCAAAATGCGTTGGTTGTGTTCCGCTACGATTTAAATTGACGGGCAATCATCAAAAGGATTGCAAAACAGGATCCTCATTTGAGATAGTTGTACTGAACACAAATAAAAGTGCATTTTTATTGTTTTTTTTTATTCTCGTATCGTTAAACGAAGTTTACGACAGAATGCAACGAGTTTGAAATGTTGAAAATAATAATGTGGTCTTAAATTTAGTGAAAAATTAAATATTTTGTGATGTGCAAGTATACAATTGGATTATTTCTAAATTGACGGAAAAGTAAGAATTTAATAATAATTATTACATACCTTCCTACATATTTTTAATTTAAGATGTTTAAATATATGTATTATATGAATTCTTTTGTTGCATTGAAATGATATTTTTAAACGTTTATTTGGTAAAACTACTAAAAAGAATGGTGTTAATCCATAATTATATTTATTTATCATAAATTACGTCTTAATAGCTTCGTAAGAGAGGCGAATCATATTTTTAATATACTTCAATATAGCTTTGCGAGATCACTAGTTATAAATAGTTCAGAGACAACTAAAAAAAATATTTACATTGACATTATCATAAATTTAATTAAATACATGAGATGCGGTTTAAATCTTATCGATGGGTTGATTCCAAAATATTATTGTATGTTCACTTGATAGTTTTGATAAAAACGGTTTTCAAAGTTTGAACTCTTATATTAATTCAACAATTTGATAACCTATTACTATTATTGTTTTTTTTTATATTGCTTCAACATCTGTTTGCAAAATAATTTATTTTTTATCTGTCCATTAATCATATTTTTGATGAAAAACTACAGTTTTTTAAGGTCACGTGTAGTCCACGCATGGACATAAATATATTTAGGAGCCAAAATGTGCAGGCCAAGCATGGACATACATTACTTTGGAATAAAGATGTGTTGTTGATGGACATACTTTAACTGTGCTACATTTTAAGCTTTACATTTATGTATTTCATAACACATCATAATAATCCATATTTTAGTCTCTTTTGAATATATTTCATTTTAGATAACATAAGTTGTTATGAGTTAAAGTATTAAAAATCATGAATTTGCGAAGATGAGTATTTCTAAACACACTAAATTTGTATAATTAAATTATATGTTGTATTGTTAAGTTTACTTCCAAAGAGAATTTGTTTAAGAGTACAGAAATCATACATTTTTGAAACGAATTGGAAAAATGTCAGTTGTATGTTCTGCTGAAACGGCTGTTTGTTTGTGCCTAAATATTGTATGTCCAGTATTTATGTGGACATAACAATATTTATGCATTACAAAACATACTGTTTAGGACATGCAATGTTTGGTTATACTTGAATAACTTTAAATGAATATCTCCTCCATAGTTCATAATTTGATAGATGATAGAGGGCGCGGCGATCAACGTAACCATATTAATAACTCAATTTTGCCCAAATTTGGACATACAATGTTTTTGAATTAACCCATCGTTATTAAATATGAGGATTGATGGATATATGATAAAAGCAGTGAATAGTTCTTCCTCTTTTTTCTATTATCATCGCTTTCGGGTGACCAGTAAGATCAGGGGGCAAGTCAGGTAAAGCGATGGAATCAAAACCCTCATGTTTACCCATATCATGGATATAATTATCATATGGAGTTTTATAATATCTCAAGAAATTTATAATATAATTATATCCATGATTTGGGTAATCATGAGGGTTTTGATTTCATCGCTTGACCACTTGCTCCCCAGGGTAATCGAAAATACAACAGGCAACAATAACTTCTCATATAGTTTAGTAGTGAGGTTCACCACTCATTCTGAAAGTAGTGCCTTTTTAGGTGAGGTGAGACTGCTGTGTGGGTAAATACGCATGTGTGGTGCATCCTTTTATAAGGTTATGCACGTCCACACACCTGTCGCTGGTTACCCCGCAAAGTGAGATATTATGCTATGATGGTAGGAATGAATTTATGAATGAAAAATGTATAAGATTGTAACTGTTTTGATGGCGGACAATCAGATGGCCATTTATATTCTTTCTCCATTTTTTTCTATTTTAGAAATTTTTAAAACCGAAGAAGAACAGAAAACGTTTTGTTTTCATTTTTTTTATCTTTGGTAAGGTGGCTAAGTATCGAAAGGATACCTATCACTTTTAAATAAGATATATAAGGAAGCTTCTTATATTATATCTTTATGTCTTATAGGAATGATTTGTAAACATTGTGCAAACGCACAAAGTGATCGCAACGCAAACCAGTCGGCTTACAAAGTTAATTCGGGTACGATTTTTGGCGGGAGACACATTTTTTCATTGTGTTTTTAGTTTTGATTGGAAGACGATTATGACCATAAGTTTCCATTATGTGGCAACTTTTTTTCGAGAGAGCATTCAATTCATAGCTTAAATGGTTGATACCTTTATAGTTGTAGATTATTCATATTTTCAATAAATACATCTTCTTTCCCTCTTTTTAGGCCCGCTGGCCTCTTAAAGTCCTGCGTCAGGTTCCCTCCTGTGCCAGATTTCCTTTCTTCTATTGCGAGAACGTCCTGGAGGTCTGATATCCTGGGGAGGATCAGCACTGCGGCCACTAAATATATAATATCACTAAACTTATCACAAAGTAGGGTGAACGATATTATGAAAGATAGAAATGTAAGAAGCGTGAACAACGGGTGAACATGTATGAGACCATACATGAATGTAGACATGGTGATAAACTTGTGTTTTGATAGAAAAATTTGGCATCCGGTTCTCTCTGCCTATTCCGTGAGGGACATGATTTGATGGTATGTATTTTAATGAGGGATACCTGTTGTGAAAAAGATTCAAATAAACTCCACTATTCCATATCGGAGAGTAAAATTGTATGTTTAGTTCATAATACATACGAAAAAACATCCTTGGATATTGTATAGTAAGGTTATAAAATACGTATGTTCAGACATACATACGTTTTTAAACGCATAGGTAGTGATAAAATATAATAGGTAAATAAGTATGAAAAATAGACACGTTCAAAAAGCTATAAAATAAAAATACAGTAAGTCATAAAAGCATTATTTACCGGTTATTTCTAAGAATTATTATATTATGTAACTATAAAGCATCACTTGTCATATAATTCACCTGTTAATGATTCTAGATTCCATATCATATTCCATATTTTTTTCTAGAGGTAAACTACACCAGAGTTAAATTCTTCCATAATATTTTTATTAAATTGTTCATATGACATCAACAAACTCTCAACTTGCACTCATAATCCGATTCTATAACTTTTAAGAACTTTCCGGCTTAAATGAAAAGTCCAAGTTGATATTCTATAACGCTTAAATAGGAATTTTCCTGTTAAGGATCTTTCTTACTCCAAATAAGTAACAAAATAGTTCAATTCCCTATTCTATAACTACATTTTAGTCGAAGCAACTGTCAAAACGTTTCTAATTTTAGTTCGCATTAAATTGGAAGCGTACCAGTTATGTTCACAGCAGTCTGAGATATTTTAGTTAAGTTGAAAATATCAGTTGTGTACGCAAAAAATAAAAATTGATAATTTTACCGAGTTGCGTTATGTTGAAAATCAAAACCAAAGAATATCAGTGCAGATCAGTTGAAATGTTAGATTAGGCGACATCACGGTGACTTGACATAAATAAACATTGCCGAACAGTGAGCAGTACGCATGCGTAGTCTGCGCCATAGACAATTTATGTTCAAATTATTATCAACGGTGCACTAATTTTGTAGATTTTACTTTTAGGAACAACTCTGTTGCATAATAGGAAATGAAAGAAAATAGGAATAGGAAGTTTTATCTACAGAATGTCCTATTCTGATTCGTCTAAATTTATCCGTCTGAATTTTAGTGTATGAGAAATGTCAAAAAGTTGATTGAATTTATACGGGACTCATTACGTGACACCGCGCGGATAAAAACCTTTTATCTATGGTCGCCTGTTGATTTAGACGTTATCGTACTCTGAAACGAATCAGAATAGGTCTTAGTGAACTATTTTTTTTTATTGTAGCTTTAGGAGCAACGTCACTTACTTCAGTTACAGAATACGAAATTAAGTTCAAATCTTAGTTCACAAATTTTAGAAAGTTCCTATTTTAGTTCAAAAAGTTACTGAATCGGACGTAATATATTGAGTATAACGAAGTGTATTTATTTATTTATTTATTATATATACGCCCTTAATAGGGCATTTACAAAAAAATACAGGATAAATAGAACAATGTAGGCATAACAAAATAACAATAAGTGTAAATACATCGATTATATAGGTACATAATAAAAAAACGTAAGTAGTTAAAGGAAGTAGTTATTATGTATCAATAGATATAGGTAATATATTTTTTCTGAGGAGTAGTTTTCTGAGGTGTACGAGTGTTGTTCCATTTTATTTTGAATAATTGTTTGTGGTCAACATTTATATAATATGTAATTCACTGTCTGCTACGAACAAATTTATAGACATATTTTTCCATTTCAGTAATAAAGCGTGTGGTTTTCAGATATTGATAGCAACCATTGTGCATCTCAAACTTTTATTATTATTTATCTTGATATATAAAAATCTCGTGTCCCGATGTTCGTACACGATAATCTCCGAAACCACCCAACCGATGTCAATGAAATTTTGTACATTTGAGAGATGAAATACTTTTGGATGTGATAGGTGGAGCTGTTATCTAGATCTATATAAAATATTTTAATTTATTAACAGATTTTCAATTATCTCAATAGAGACGAAGTTGGAATATTTAATTGTAGGAGAACCGGGAAATCAAGGCACCTACAGGGCTTACGACCTGTCATCGGCTGGTTTACGTGGTCACTTTATGCGCTTGCGCAACGTTCACCAATTATGCCTTTTTAATTAGATCCCTATCAATTCAATTTTGAAAGTTCTATATATTGTAATACTGAAATTCTTTTCGCTTGAAAATAAGGAATTTTTACTACAGCCATCTATGTGTGAAATAATGAACAACAATCTTATTATTTTTTATTTATTTTGTTGTAACGCCATCTATTGAGAGAATTGGTTTTTTTTGTAAATAATGAAAGCTACAATTCTTATATCTGAGGTGACAATGCATTTTTCGCATAGAAGTCACCCCTGAATTGCGCCAGACTTATAAGGTCATTTAAAAAATATCTTTGTCTCCCGTTTCGTTTCGTTTAAAAAATATCTTTGACTCCCTACAGGGAAAAAATCCAATGTTTGCGCATATGCAATAATAAAAATAATCGATATTTTAATTTATTCAACAAATTTATTTATTTTAAAATTCTTATCCAAAAATACAAACAACGTCAAATTTTATCTTAAGTACACCTTCCACAAGGATTTTTCATAGGAAATGAAGACCGTCATTCATTTTCAAGTGGTTTAATCTTTCAATTTGTCCTATTCTGATTTGTTTCAGAGTACGAAAACGTCTATAACCAACGGGCGACCGTGGATAAAATGATTTTATCCACGCAATGTGACGTAAATGAGTCCCGTATAAACGCAGTCAACTTTTTGACATTTCTCATATACTAAAATTCAGACGGACAAATTTAGACGAATCAGAATAGGACATATTAGATGGCGGTGTGAAAATCTATTGACAAATGTATTACGCATCTAGAGAATATAATACCACATGCACTCAAATGTACGAATTTTTTTTTGGTACTTCCGTTTTTCCCGCCACCGCCCGCTCTGCATTTGGGGACTGTGATCGACCTCTTCATAGAACGCTAAATGAGCACCGTAGTGCTAAAAGAACAATTGACGAAAGTGCATAGAAACTTAAATATCGGTATAAATACATAAAATGAGGTCTATATAAATTGCGGTCTGCGGCAGAACAATGACTGCCCAGGCCCAAAGTGTATTTATTTTTATTGTATTTAAGTGCACAAATGCGGGCTTATTCTGACCAACCAAAAAATCGCAAATCCTCAACTAAATTCGATAGGTACTTATAACAGCATTATGGTCTTTATCACCAACATCTGTGAAACAAAATTAAACACATAGAATTTTTTTATAATCATTTCGTTAAATTATGCACTTCTTTTTTACTAAAATACATATTTCTACGATTGCAAAAACTTCGTACTTAATTATGAATATTTGCTACTATTTTCCAAAATCTTAACTCACTGTCCAATAATATTAATAGGGGATTTGATATAGCGACGTTTAATGATTCAAGATCATTCCAAGGGCGCTGATAGCTTATCTATGTGCTGTTCTACGAATCAAAGCTGTTTTCAGTCCGAAGGTGAAAGTGCTCTTGCTTTGAGCACTGCGGACATCGGCAGGAGGCGTATAATTCCACTTGATTGGACCGCTCATACCAAAACATCGGGGATAGTAAGCCGCTTTGTTGCTTTTGGGATTTGTTGCTTTTCTTTGCCTAGACAGAAAATGGTAACGGTGTGACGATTTGGATGTAAATTGAATGATATTTTACAAATAATTTACCATTTTTTTTAATTTCTTGCCTTCATAACTGAGGATAAAAGCTACACCCAATCTCTCGAAGAATGGTCTTGGTCTTGGGCCATGGAGTAAAGAATCTTGGGCAGATCGAAGGGCTTTGACGATTGAAGATCCTGTAGCACACTGAAAACAAAAATTATGACAATCGAACTGGTTACCTGCGTTTTTAGCCAAACCTTTTTTATAAGTAATAAAAGTTAATATATTTATGACTCTACTGCTTGGCTGAGGGCACAAAATATTTAGTAGCTCAATACGAAATGTTTTGTAGTCACTAAAGGTCGGTTAAATTTAATATGATTTTTTTTTTCCAGTGCAGACTAGAGTGAGTGACTCTTGATCTGCCATCTTTCACGCTTCCCACAACGACGAGGTTATCTGGTAATATGTTCAAGATATTGAAGTTTACGTTGTAGGCATAGGGGGAGCCTCTCGACCAGTGGCTTATTAGTAATTGATCAAGTTTGATTGGCGGGTCCTCGGGTAAGCAATAATGCTTGATGGTTGTCATTGTGTTGTCCGAAAAGCAGCCACTTCGGGGATGAACAGGGCTAGAAGTCCTGCAACGTTCCCAAAAGAGTGGGGCGCAATTCATTTTATGTAGGCAGGTCTACATGCGATCATATCTGTAGTTCTTCTAGCAGTCCATGGTTTTCGCAACAAAAAAATAAAACATGTTATCCTAAATTTTGAGGGACTGTGTTTCGTCTCGTAGGTATTGATACCATTTTTTCACCAACCTATAGGTAATAGTTTTGTTACGGTTACCCACCAATCAAATACAATTATTATTAAATTGTCGGTACAATAAAACTCTAATAATACGGGTCAATCAAGATGGAAACAAACAAAATATTAACAGTAAACTTGTCGGGTACAAAATATGTATGTAATTGCCCCGCGGTACATCAAAAATATAAATGGTAGAAAATAGGAACACAATTATTGAAATACAACTAAACATCTTTATTCAATTAAGATACGAAAGATACTGGCCACTTCAGTGGTTCTAAATATTTATTTGTTAGATCGATATTCGCAGAATGAAAGTAAACATAATTCATAAATTAATGAAGCTGAATAAAAATGTATTTAATTATGGAAGAAACAGAGCTAAAGATAGAGCACGACAGACTCTATACCATGTCAATGATATCTTATAAAAACGTGACTTCTGTGTTGGCGTCTTGGGTTTAATTCCCTGCAAAAGATTTGTTTTTAAATAATCTCTCATGCAATTATTGCTTCTCTGGGCAGGAAATACGAGTTGGTTGGATTAGGTTTCGGTAAAACCATTTCGACAATAAACTTTCAATTGAATACGTAGATACTAAACAAATTAATTTGATTGATTGATATTACGATTATGAGTTACCGTGCAGAGAATATCGGACATCAGTTTGTGCAAC
This sequence comes from Molanna angustata, assembly GCA_963576475.1. NCBI lineage: Eukaryota > Metazoa > Arthropoda > Insecta > Trichoptera > Molannidae > Molanna > Molanna angustata. Next base: position 12,195,132 of record OY754978.1, on the reverse strand, counting down.
ACTGATCTACTGGCTAGCGGCATTTGAGGAGTGTGAAGAATTGACGAACATATATTGAAAAACCATAGTAATTTCTCTGACTACCATGCTACAATAATAATGCTCTCCGAACGCCGTAATTATTATTCACATGAAATTGATAAATGCCAAATATATGGATATCATAACCGTCTTCGGTAAAAGTGAAATTTCTCTAGGGATGTGTCTAAGAAAGTAAACAAATCGTAAACAAAATTATAGTGCATAACATTTTGAATATATGATCTAATAGAAACATGATAGAAAAACAATCCTTTTGATAATATATTAATACAATCGTGAAAGAAACGAAATATTTTGAATCGTTGAGAAATACGGCGTTGAGATGGCAATGCTCTATTGGGTTACGAACGTTGAGATGCAAATGCTCTATTGTGTTACGATGTTGAGATGGAAATGCTCCATTGAGTTACAACATTGCGATGGCAATATTGTATTGTGTTACGACGTTGAGATGTAAATGTTCCATTATTGGGTTACGACGTTGAGATGGAAATGCTCTATTGTGTTACAACGTTGAGATGGAAATGCTCTATTGTGTTAGGATGTTGAGATAGAAATTCTGTATTGAGTTACGACGTTGAGATGGAAATGCTCTATTGTGTTACGACGCGACGTTGAGATGGAAATGCTCTATTGTGTTACGACGTTGAGATGGAAATGCTCTATTGTGTTGGGATGTTGAGATAGAAATACTGTATTGAGTTACGACGGAAATGCTCTATTGTGTTACGACGTTGAGATGGAACTGCTCCATTGTGTTACTACGTTGGGATGGTAATACTCCATTGTCTTACGACGTTGAGCTGGAAATGCTCTATTGTGTTACGACGTTGAGATGGAAATGCTCTATTGTGTTAGGATGTTGAGATGGAAATGCTCTTTTGTGTCACGGCCACATTAAAGACGCTTGATTTTACGAAAACCTAAGGATGCAACTCTTTAAAATCATCGTATTTTTTTAAATTTTGCCTAAATGTCGTATCCGTTATCTAATTTTGACTTCGTTTTGTGCTTGAAAGTTCTATACAGCGGACTAACCAAATTAGTACCGAAGATATACTTCTGTAACGATATTTCATAGTTTTCAGAATCTATGTAAATCTACAGCATTATTTTATGGATAATTTAGTACTTTGCTGTGCGTCTCATTATTTTGCAAGTCTAGCAAGCACGCATGAAAAAGCGTTACAATGATGAGAAAGAGCCTCGCGGTAGTTGTTCATCTACAAAAGAGGAATTCATCCTATCTCCGCTTATCAATTGAATCTAAAGTTTATAACATATACTTACTAACTTATTACTCAATAACAACTCTAAAAACAATCCAATTTCACGTTAATCGGATCATTATAAAATCAATCTTTATCTTCCTGACTTTGAGATCGGACTTATACAATTCAATAACTACACATCCGGCAAATATCCCAAATAAAATTGCTTCAATTTATTTTGAGAGAACTGCATATATTTCAGTTAAAGTCTGTTTTTTTTATTGCAGGTATGTGAAACAACAATACATATCAAAAGAATCAGAGCATCTTCTGTGACTTTGAAAGCGCTTTTGAAAAACTTTTTTTTAAGACTTTAACTTTTTAATAAAAAATTTAAAAAAAAGTTTATTTTCCCGCTAAACTGCAAAGCAGTTTTTTGGGAATTTTTCGTACCTACGTCTTAGATTGTTGAATAGTTTTGATTTTTAGGAATTTTATTAAAATGTAATGTGGCCATTGAAAATTGAGTTGTATACTGATATGAAAAGTGTCTCGTTTTTTTAATAGACATAATCAATGTAGGAAATTTTACGTTATATTTCCAAGTGAAATCAGCTACAAAAAATAGCATTTGTTTCTAATTTGATTGACTTCAATGTCTGTGATAATATATCTTTTTAAAGTTCATAAGTGTATAATTGTAAAAGTTTTCTGTAACTTGGCTAATAAATATATTTACTACTTACTCGCAACAATCTCAGGTTAATTTAGAAAACGCTTGTAGCGATTAGTGTTTATTTGTGCTTTGAATTTAAATTCCTTTCCTGTCTATCAAGTTAATTGCTCCTAAACATTCCAGTATCTCGACTATAGCAGAACATGTGTTGCAATTCTGTCGAGAGTCGAGTTAGCGGGAATACCTGGGAAATGATTAGGCGGCTGATACACGTACACATCAGATGATGTTGATCTGACAACATAATATTTAGAAGTAAAAATTAGAAAACCTTAATCTTCATCCATCACTCCTAAGATACACTGTCTGCACATTGTTTCATGAGCTTTTGCCACAAGCAATTAACATCAAATTGTTTTCAAAGAGTTCTACGTGGTTTTTGTGTCTGTAACTGCTTGGTTAATTTAATACGGCTGTTGGTTAATTTTAAGCCTCAGTAAATCTATTTTATCTGTTATTTTATTTGTAATTAAAATGTATTATTCTTATAATGAAAATGTGCTTGTTAGTTTAGAAAATGTTTATGAAGCTGTTTCAATCATACCTAGCTAATTTATTTGAGAACTCATATATATTATAATCAAATTATTTGATCAAAAGAGTTTTATTGAATAGTGTCACTAAAAATCTCATTGATATGTCAGAAAATGGATGGTTATTAAAACTTTAACTGGTATAAATAATGTGTATTTCCCTAAAATGTCCATGTATATTTAGTATATGTATATATTTTTAAGATTTTGTACCACATCAGAAATACATTTGTGTTCAAAAGTTTTTTTGATAATTTAATAAAGAATCAAATAATGCAATTTTATTTTTATAAACAGAAAAGTATTTAGTTAAATATTTTACATCTTAGATTTACACCTTATTTTTGTCCGATTTTAATTATTTATCATTGTCTATAAGAAAAATTCACATTGATGAATATTATTTTGGTCTTGGGATATATCCTTGAGGAACGTCTTAGCTTATCTTCACATTTGTTTTATTTTATGTTAAAGATCATTTAGTATAATTATGAATTAATTCATTCATTTATGTACAAAACAGTAGATATTAACCTTTTAATGCAACGACCAAAATGACGCTTTTATAAGACTATAATCTGAACAGATTAATATAACGATGTTTAATTTGAACTGTAATTATATACCTCAATGCTATTATGAATCGTTCATCCCAAGACACAAATATTATAACATTCGTTTAATGTCAGGCACCATTAGTTTTTATGGTGTATTCAAGATGATCTTGATATGTTGTATGTATGATAAGTTGTCACAGTTATTAACAAAAACACATCTGTATCATCAGAACTAATCAACGGGGTAAAGATCTTATGAGATTTTCATATTGTCATGTTTTGGAAAACTCTTGTAAGTGTACCTTAAATATTCTTGTATGTAAGTATAAGTTTTTATTGATATCGATCTGTGTTTCTTTCATGCATCGAAAATTCATATTATAATTTGTAATTCATCGTCGTCAGTGATAATTTGTCTTTTGATATCATAACAATATTTTCTTTTATAGACATTTTTATTGTGTGGCTAAAGGTACCAGCTTAAGGTGTTCACATTAATTTTATTTATGACATATTTCATAATCATCATTTTTAATGTCCTAGTTTCTGTCATGCATCGACTTATTACAAACTTTTCTCAGATATCTCATTTTAACTGCATATAATCTACTTTTAAGTTGACTAAGAAAATATATAGGTAAATGTGACAGGAATAGATCAGGATTATCCAAGAAGCGGAGAGCACGACCAATTGAATGATATCTCGAAATAATGAGACGCATGAACAATTGACGGACATGCATTTAACGATACGAAGCATGAATACAGATGAGGTGATGGATGTTTTTTAAGATATTTATATGTAGCATACGGTTCTTTCTGCTTACCACGGTAGTGAAATGGGGTGATGGTGTTTACGAAGGCGTATGTATGGTGTCAAAATAATATACTCAGTACATTCTTAGCACTTACATAAAACTGCCTGACTGAATCTTATTGATTAATCACGATAAATCTTATACTTGGGTATGCTAAATAAGACTTCTTTGATGTACACCCCAAATGGTAATCTACCTATTTCTACATATGATATTATAAACATATTTTTGTTAACATTGTCGACCGCCGTAGCACAGTTGGTAAGCCGTTTGGTTTCTGTGCGGGCGTCCTGGGTTCGATTCCCAGCAGCATTTAAATTAATTTCTCGCGCTAATATTGCTTCTCTGGGCTGGAAACACTGGTTAGTTGGAAGAAATTGCCATACGGCAATAAACTCGCCACTTGCGCAGGGTGCAAGAAAGTGTTTATTATTATTATTATTGTTGCTGATTCTATAGACTATACTAAAAAAGACCATTACACATAATGGATCCATTCTATACTTTCTTTTGCTTAGCTAATGATATACTTTAACCTTTTCACATATTTATTACCATGTCTGACTATTTTTGTGTATGTAGGTGTAAATGTTTGATTTTTCATTGTAAGCCTTGACCTTGATGCACATGGATTTATGTTTCGCTAAATGAAACTGTGTCTGAGTTCGACATTTCTCGCAGAATTGAAATAATAATCCAATTTTAGTTAATGTACTACCTACCTATTAAAATACGTAAGCACATTGATATCGTCAAATTACACAAGAAAAAATAAAAATAATATAAGAAATATTTTCACAATCAAAGCGATACCTATTGAATTTTTTTTTTAATTATTGTCGTCATTTGTAGTTCATTTAGAACGACATCTGATTCCCGTACCACTAGTTCAGGGTTTGATTCATATATTAAATGTTTTTTTTTAATACGGCGTTCGCCGTCTTGTAAACATCCTCAAAAAATTGGAATAAATATAATTTATATCAAAGATCAAAATAAAATGCAACAAAAGCGTTGATCAAGCTTCAATCGGGAATAATTCACAAAACCAGATACTTAATATACCTATCAAAGATGAGGCTCTGGGGAGGTCCATATATGTACTTACTATTGGTATTGTCAATCTACATATTTACACTGATATTCTCATTTTCATATATTGTCGATTGAACATGCCATGCCCAATCTCTTTACACTTACATAACAAATTCTCTTTTTCATAAAACTAGTTTGTTTATAATTTTATGTTTCTTTATGAATTGTTACGTGAAAAAAACGTGTGAAAAATACCTAAATGTTTTTTTGTTTGTCTTACAACATGAAGAAATTTTCGTATAAAATCTGAAACAAACTAGGATAAAAACATATTTATACCTACTTAATAATAAAGTGTTTATTGTTTATGTCGTCATAATTAGTAATTTTTGCTAAACAAGTACATATTAATTATAACAAATTTTCCTGCACCCAAATAATTTAACTCGTTTAATAGGTACCCATGCATATTTTAATATTTTAATAACCTTCTATGCACACTGGAACAGTAAACTATGTGGTTTTATATAGAGGTTTTATTAAGGCTTGATTCCCACTTAATATTAATGAAATTTGCTAATTTGATTTGCCGCTTTGTGAAATTTTGGGCAATTTAAGCATTTATTAAAGAACAATGAAAATCAGATTACATATAGGTATGCAAAATATCATAAAATTGAAAAATATGTAATATTATTACATATTTCTATTGCACATTTGTTTTTTCCCTCTTATCATTATTTTAAAAAAAATTTATCATTATTTTAAAAGTTTTTGAAACATGTATCCTGCCTGTGCTTACGTATGGTCTGGAAACTATCACGCTAATTGCGAGGACCATACATAAGCTAAAATGCACTCAGAGATCCATGGAAAGGCAAATGATAGGCGTAAGTCTAAGAGACAAAATTAGAAATGAAGAAATCAGACGCCAGACAAAAGTTGTTGATGTCATGGATCGTGTTGCAAAACTTAAATGGCAATGGGCAGGTCATGTTGCCAGACAGGGTACGGACAGATGGGCACCCAGAATTCTAAATTGGAGACCATGGGATATGAAAAGGGGAATAGGCCGGCCCCAGAAAAGGTGGGCCGATGATATTGTCCCTGTCGCTGGAAGCGGATGGGTTCGAAAAGCCCAGAAAAAAGACGAGTGGAAGCTATTAGAAGAGGCCTACATCCAGCAGTGGAGAGATGGCTGAGAAAGAAGAAGAAGAAGATCATTATTTTATTGAAGCTTGATTTATGCATTTATTTATTTGTGTGAACAATTTAATTTGAATTTTTCTCTTATCCAGGTTAGTTGAGCACATTTTAAAGTTTTTTTCAAATGATATACATTTTGTTTTAATTTTTGTACGGTGTCTAATTCTTTTTTATCTGAATCTATATTATTATTTGAATCAAAATTTTTATCTCAACCTATATTTTTATCTGTTTCTATATTTTTACTTGTTTCTATATTTTTATCTGTTTTTATATTTTTATTTTGTTTGTGATTAATTATTATTAGTATTGTAACAAGTAAATGGCTTATGCCGTATGTTGGGTAAATAAATAAACATCAAATGCTAAAATTATAAATAGTTAGAAAAACAAATGGAGGAAAACGTATCTTTTTCCTCCTTGGCATCATGACCAAGAATGAGGAATATACAAAGCTGAAATAAGCTATGTAATAAGCTTTCGCCAGGGAATTATTCAAAGTGAAGAGGAACGGGGATATCCTAAACACATTTAATATATAAAAATCAGATATGACACATATTCCTAGAGCAGAACGTCGAACGTCAGAGAACAAGCGTAAGTGCTATCTCAAACATGCTCGCCCGCAGATTCTATAGGTGCTCATTCCAAGTGAAAATAAGTCTGTTCAATGCATTCTGTACAGGTATGTATGTACACGTGCGAAATATGGGTATCGTACAGAAGATCGACAATAGAACGATTTCGGGTACAATATTATAATGACGCCTATAGAATAATCTTCGGCTAACGACGATACAGCAGCGCTTCAAATATTATTATTATTTACTAATTTAAATCTTTCTGTTGACAACATGTTGGTACTTTTTGATATAGCATAGTATTGAGTTCTGTTTCAAATTTCATTCCGAACCATTCCGAAAATATTCAAGTACACAATCACGCAGTGTGTAGAAAGAAATTTAGGTTATTGTCTATAATTATTAGTCTGTGAGCTTATATTCAATCTCTTGACGAATGGTCAACCGAAATTTTTAATAAACATATAAAAACACGCATATTATAATTTGAATATTTTTTTGTTTATTGAACAATTGAGGACGACGCCGACGGTTATATTCAAATAATTGGATAATTCGCAATAACTTTGCGATTCAATCAATCCATACAATAAAAAAATCACCACGGATGCAACGTAGTTTACTGCGGTTAAAATATAAAGCCATCGGTCGATTTAGAAGCAGACATCTTGGCACGAGCACTGCTCTTAGTGGGAACATATTTTTTCACACGGTAAAATCAAAATCGTTTTATTTTCCTATTGGGCATTTCGAATGGCCGTCACAGTCGGATGATTTAAAGTGGTTGGTATTGAGTGGTGAATATTTACAATTATTTATTATTTTTGTAGAATCAAGTGAATATATGCGGGATTTTTTCTATAAGGTACTACCTAATCAATCTTTTCGTATCAACCCCAAAAAAAAAATGTAAATGAATTCGATAAATTGAGTTAAAATGGGTTTTTATAATGGGCGAGACTATATAAAATAGGTACTTTCATGTATATACAATCAATTGCATAAAGACAAGTCAATTATTATATAGCAAACTCTTCCAAGCGACGCGAAGCCGCTAGTGTAGGTATTTATAGTACAGAAAAATTGCGAGTAAAAAATATTGCGACAAAAATTATCAGAATGATCTCACAAACGAGTATAGGATAAAGCGGTAGAAGGAACATCATTTAATAATTACTTACTTATGGCCATACAACACCGGTAGAGCTTTGGCCTCCTAAACAATAGCTTTCCAAGCTTTCCTGTCAGCTGCAGTGGACTTCCAGTCATCACAAGCATTCAGCACGTTCAGATCTCGGGTAACATTGTCCATCAATCTCTGCCTTGGTCTTCCCAGGGGTCTCTTGCCCACAGGGTTATTTTGCAGGATACGTTTTGTGGATCTTTGTTCCCCTGATCTGACAACATGTCCAATCCAAGCTAATCTTCTGGACCTGATTTCGCTGGTGATTAAAGGTTGTCCTGTCAATGCACGAATTTCCTCATTGCGTCGTGGTCTCCAGGTACGTGCCGCAATTCCTGGTCTTGGGCCTAATATTTTATGCAATATCCTGTTTTCAAATGTTAGCAGTCTTTGCTGGTCCTTGAGTGTCATGCACCAGGACTCTGCACCATACAGGATTACTGGTTTAATTAGGTCATTATAGACCTGGAGTTTCACTCTTCGCGATATGGAATTTGGAGACAGGAATGCTCCCAGTGCCGCTGCTGCTTAGACATTATCTCAACGCTCATCTCATTGGTGTTAGTAAGTAGTAATAATTATTTAGAGATATTCCAGAATTCCGTTCAAAGAATCATTATTATTGATTTTCTAAACGGAATTATGGATTAATATTCAATTAATAATAATATTTAAATTCGTTCATTATGCATGTTTTATATATAACTAGTGAACACCCGGCAAACTTCGTATTGCCTGTATAATTAAAAATTGTCCTCCATAACCACCCGTCGCTTCAGACTCTTCAATACCTCCCATCCCTTCAGTACTTCCCGTCCCTTCAGTACCTTCCGTCCCTTCAGTACCTCCCGTCCCTTCAGTACCTCCCTCAGTTACTCCCGTTCCTTCAGTTACTCCCGTTCCTTCAGTTACTCCCGTCCCTTCAGTTACTCCCGTCCCTTCAGTTACTCCCGTCCCTTCAGTTACTCCCGTCCCTTCATTACCTCCCGTCCCTTCATTACCTCCCGTCCCTTCATTACCTCCCGTCCCTTCAGTAGGTCCCGGTCATACGCTCGACAATTCATCAAAGTTTCATTGAAATTGATTGAACGGTTCCAAGGATAGTCCACCTTCATCGGTAAAATGACCTGATACCCGATGAAGAAGAAGAAGAAGATTTTTTTTTTAATCCAGAAACCATCCCGGGCATACACTCGACAATTCATCAAAGTTTCATTGAAATTGAATGATTGAATGAACGGTTCCCAGGATAGTCCACCTTCATAGGTAAAATGACCTGATACCCGATGAAGAAGAAGAAGAAGAAAAATTTTTTAATCCAGAAACTATCCCGGTCATACGCTCGACAATTCACCAAAGTTTCATTGCAATCGGATGAACGGTTCTCAGGTTAGTCCACCTTCATATGTAAAATGACCTGATACCCGATGAAGAAGAAGAAGAAGAAAATATTTTAAATTCAGAAATCATCCCGGGCATACGATCGACAATTCACCAAAGTTTAATTGCAATCGGATGAACGGTTCCCAGGATAGTCCACCTTCATAGGTAAAATGACCTAAAACTCGATGAAGAAGAAGTTAAAATTTTTTGATCCAGAAACCATCCCTGGTATACTCTCGACAGTTCACCAAAGTTTCATCGCAATCGGATGAGCGGTTTAGGAGCGCATTCAACACATACATAGATACATACAAACATTTAAATTTATAATATAGATATGGCGGACTTATTACCCTCAGGCATTTTCTACTAGTCAACCATACTAGTTGGAAGTATTATAAATATTTAAAAACAATACGAACAACTTAAAAACATTTACATGAAATAAAAAAAACACAATTTTAAATAAAAATAATAATGTTAAAAAAAGGATCATGGGATGTGAAGGGAAGAAGAATAAATGAGTTATAGGTATGTGGATGAGAAGTGTGACTTCAGAAGCTTCTTGAAAACCATAAGCTAGGCCCTTCTTTTATAACATTTGGTAATTGGTTCCATAGTTGAACTGCGTGAATCGTGAACGAGTGAGTGTACGAGAATGTGTGGTGGACTGATATTGAGAGTGTACTATAATATTAATAAACACTTCCTTGCACCCTGTGTAAGTGGCGAGTTTATTACTATATGGTAATTTATTACAACTGGTTGGTTTTGAGACCGTTAATGTATTTATTCCTATTTGCTATGATCAATGTTATAAATTAATAATTTATTAAAAAATATTTTTTTTTCTTTCTTATTTGAATTTTTCTCTTTTAAAAGTACCAAATTAATTTTAGTGACTTTACGTTGCTCGGGTTGGTTGGAAGAAATCGCCATATGGCAATAAACCAGCCTTTGTGCATTTGATGTACACGAAGAAGATATGTAAATTTAGGCCATGAGAGGAATGATATTTCTCATAATAAATTCATATTTCTCTCAGGCAATGAAAAAGATACTTCGATTTAAGGACCAGAATTTAGTTTAAAAATTCTTGATTTTTTAAATAATTATGTTTCTTCATACATTTTTGGATTTCATAATTAAAAAGGATAAGAATTACATTTTTATAAATGAATATTTTTTATGATAAAAAAAGAAGAAGAAATACATTTTTGACTATATTTTCTTCGAGTAGTCTTTTCTTTAGTATCATACCGACGACGCGACGTGACCATATTATGATACAATTAATATTGAAATGAGTGTGTTGCAAGATATTAAATATTATACTTGTATAGTAATACAATATTGGTTGTATTAATTAATGCCGAATATAATATGATTTATATGGACTGTGTGCATGTGGCTATATGATTTATTGTTACCCGCCATGCGAGCCTCGGGGTTCATACATACACCAAAAGTTTGCAAATATAATATGTATTTATTGCCTTTGAATTTCACGAAAATTAAATCTCAAAATGACCAAATACACGATGAAGAAGAAGAAGAAGAATAAAAAAGTTTAAATCCAGAAACCGTCCTGGAAGACCTGCGAAGAGATGGAAGGACAGTTGGACCTTCTTCTCCCAGTATACTCCACATTGATAGGTAAAATGACCAAATACACGATGAAGAAGAAAAAAAAGTTTTAATCCAGAAACTGTCCTGGATGACTTGCAAAGAGATGAAGGGACAGTTGGAACTTCTCTCCCAGATTATTAAGTCATTTTACCTTCATAGGACCTAATAATCAATGAAGAAGAAGAAAAATATTTTTTTTAATCCAGAAACCATCCCGGGCATACGCTCGACAATTCACCAAAGTTTCATCGCAATCGGGTGAACGGTTTAGGAGCGAATAGCACATATACTATGCGCTCCTAAACCGATATAATGCACAAACAACTTTGTATCCTAAATACATAAATTTATACTAAGCTGAAACCATCGTCACCCAGTTCATAAGTGTATTGTCACTGTAAAGTTTTAAACTGCTAGCTCTAGAACGGGGTTTCCTAGTTGGACAGCAGCAGTATACTTGTTTTGTATCATTGAAAAAATGTTGTGTGATAAAACAAAAATATAAACACAACTGCTTCTCGGGCAACTAACACGTGCTTTGTCAAATGTTTATTTATCACACACCCAATAACAATTTAAAAACACAATCATACTGTGTCTCCAGCGAGAATCGAACCAAGACCTTTCGCTCACGAGTTAGAAATGTAACCAACTGAGCCGCGATGGACGACTTTTGAATTTTATTTGATTATTCATTTAATGATTCGGCGGATATTTTGTGGTAGTTAATAATAACCATATTTGAATTATGATATACATATATACATACCATCACGCCATATCCCTTACGGGGTAAGCAGAGAGAACCGCGCGCCATACTCCTCTATTTTTGCACACATTCCTAGCTCCTTCACATCCATGCATCGTCTCATATATGCTCGTCGATTATTCAAGCTTCTTATATTTCCTTCTTTCAAAATATCATTCACATAGTCATGCCATCCCTTTCTGGGGCGGCCCCTGCTATTCGCTCCATCTCTTACACCCATGTATATTTTTTTGGTCAGTCGTTCATCATTCATTCTTTCAATATGTACAAACCACCTCAAGGAATTCACTTTCATTTTACTTGTAATAGTCTTCTTCATCTTGCATTCCCTCCTTATGTCCTCATTTTTCATTCTATCATATATTAGTTTATATCATAATTCAAATATGTTTATTTGATTAATTGAATCATTTACATATCTATAAAAGAATACAATCTACAATATGTAGTCAGGAGTTGTATGAGGAATCGCTTATTGCTAATGCCAATTTTCGATAGATATTTACTCTACAATATATTTTTTAGTATAGTTTACAATTTAACAAGAGCCTAACAGGATTGTCTTAATTTGTTAATTTATAAACGTACATAAATCACCGCCATAACCCCAGGAGTCATCGTCATTAAAATTAACATAACTAAATGAAAACCACACAAATAACTCTCCTAAAACTGTCATCGTGTTTGTTCACACCATCGTTTCTTCAGATGCAAAGATAAAAATAAACAAATACCGATATTACATTTGAAAACGAGTGGGTTGTTGCCAACACAACACTCTACTTGTAAAGATTAATTTTCTCTTAATATATATTTTTTCTCTTTCTTGGCCTGCTAAGATTCTGTACCAATTCCCCTCTTAAGACGTGGATTTCCATTTGTTCTCACATCTTTTGTAGGACGTTCTGCAGGTTTGCCTTCCTGGGGAATATTGTCCCTGACTTTTTATACTTATACATACTTTTAATTAAAAATAAAACCAAACATATCAGGCAACGTCTAGTAAATAAATCGGGATCCTCACTTTTATCCCAGTTTCAACACTGCCTTCATTTCCTTCGTACATTGTTTTGTAGAAATTAAAATAATTACAGTGCTGCATAGAATCTAATAAACGAATTTCCACCATATTATTATGGACTAGGCCTGTATCAAAGTAGCTTTTTAAAGGAAATACACGATATCATAGAAACTGAAACTGTTAAAAACTTTTCATCATGCCAATTCAAATGATATAAGTACGAAAAATACCAGACATAATTAAATAAATAAAGATATTTTTTTGAAAAATAGCTAAAAAAGAAATAGGCAGTAAAAATACCTATGTATATAAGTAAATTACAAAACAAATCTGAAGTTATTGCCAACATCTTGAAATTTTACGACCTGGAGGGGAACGGTTTGCGCCTACAAGTGATCAAAACAAGCGAAAAACCCAAATTTGTGTTCTGCACACCTAAGTTATTTTTTAGATGTTTGTCGAAAACTATAATTGTTGTTATATCTATAATTAAAAGTAAAGACTTTTTGATTCTACATAAATTTTTTTTTATTCTGCGCGATAGGCCTATTTCGCCTTGTTAGGGCATTAACTAGCTTATTAATGCCCTAACAAGGCGAAATAGGCCTATCGCGCAGAATAAAAAAAAATAATGTAGAATCAAAAAGTCTTTACTTTTAATTATAGATATAACTTATAATGGAATTCTACCAAATAAAAACTTCGTCGATAATTATAATTGTTGTCTTAAAATGCACTATATGTAGGTAGGTAGGTATATGAAATTGTGATGTTATATAAATGGGACAATAGAGAAAGTGATTTAAATACATCTTTATTCTTTATAACAATTTTTTACATCTCAATAGAGACGAAGTTGGAATATGACAGGAGAACCAGAAACTCAAGGCACATACAAGGCTTAAGACCTGTCATCATCTGGTTCACCATTAAATTTATGTCTTCTTAGGCTCCCTGCCAATCCAATTTTCGATTGAAAATCTGTTACCTATCGCCATCTATGAAGTGACGAAGAATCTTTTTTGTAACGCCATCTATTGAGGAATTGATCTGTAAATAATGAAAACAACAGTCTGTATACATGAGGAGACAATGCTTTCGTACAGATGTCACCCCTGAACCGCACCAGAATTATAAGTTCGTTTTTGGCTTGTTTACTTGCTTGTACCAATATGTATATTAACTGTAGGTGCCTTGAGTTCCTGGTTCTCCTATAATATTTCAGCTTCGTCTCTGTTGAAATGTTAAAAATTTATCATAAAAAATGTTTGCATCTTTATTCATTATTATATTATAATGTTATATAATCATAACTCCCAGCTATTTATTACCTACCTAGTTCTGAAGGGTTAAATTCAAAGTTGTATCTGTAATCAGTGTTGAATCTGGTGAAAGAAACATTTATGGGAGAAGACAGTACGCAAGATTTCTTTATAATACTGTACGTTTATTTATCAAATCGGCTCTCGAAACAAAGCTGTGCAAGATGCTATCAATTGTTTTATCACAAAATACACAAACATAAGGATAAAAAAGGGATGGCACAATGCTCAACTCGGTGTCACGATCCCGCAAAATATTTATGGGGTATAAAACGGTTACTTTGTGGCGTCAAGCGCCGACCAATGCCCTTTTTATATGTATCCTCAGAACCGTGAAAAGGGTTCAGCTGATGGTTCAGTGGAAATCTGATCTTCATTTCATAATCCCATCCCAACGGCGTTTATCAAAATCAAATGAACATTTTGCCTATGATCCCATACTTCACCGATCTTTCACTTTTGACCTTTCACTTGTCGAGAACACAGGTGTAAAAGATTTTGCGTTTGACAAAACGGTAAACTGGGCGATAAAATCGAGACACTTTATTGTAATGCTAGACTGTTTATACGAAAAAAATTTGACGCCTTATCAATTTTAGGACTTTTTGATCGGTGTATTGTCAATATTATTGCTGAATGATGAGAGCAGCCGTGATCAAGGTATTACTGTCAATTAAAAATTGAGTGACAGGTGCATCGAAGTTTATGCAACTGCAGAAAATAAAATATTTTTTACTTACATGGGCAACAAAAGCTGGAATAGTTGCCGTCGAGTGATGTAAAGATGTCGTTCTATGCACAATAGCTTTTATACCCTGTTTTGGTGACATGTTGGTACACACATTTCAATTATACAACATACATACAAAACATCACGCCATTTCGCTAATGGGATAGGCAAAGAGAACCAATCGTCACATATTTTTAATTCTAGTATCGGTATCAAAGTACTTACATAAGTCAAAATCAAAGATCATAAAAACAATGTACAAATTATTTATTTATCTTTTTTGTACATGCTGGCGGGCTTATTGTCACTAGGCAATTTCTTCCAACCAACCAGATTTAGGGTCAGTTCTTCAATCACTACACATACCTCAATACATGTATCTGAACAATTTTATGTTACCTACATCATAGGAACATACTATTTATTTATTTATTTAGTTGCTTCTCGGGCAACTAACAGGTACTATGTCAAATATTAATTTAACACGCACCCAATAACAAGTTCCCACATTCTGGAGACTTACGATATTAATCGTCTCACAGATACAGACTGAAAACACAATTAAAAACTGTGTCTCCACCGGGAATCGAACCCGGGACCTTTGGATCAGCAGTAAGATACCCAACCAACTGAGCCACGAAGGCCGACAAGTAGGTACCTACATACTATGATTTTTTGTCTCATTAATTGACCCCTGGTAGGAATAATTCTGTATTATTTTCACTTATATATTATATAGCTTATATCTTAATTACTTAGTGTTGTATGAGATCAATAAATATTAAAAAAATAAAATAACAATTTGGCGCCTTGATTCGAGTGCAAAATAAGCGAGTGATATATTGTGCTATACTTTCATTTTCTAGCTTGCTTTTTCTTTGATTTAAGTATTTGTTCATGGTATAATAATCTTTCTGAGAAGTGACATGTGGATTTATTTCTTAGAAATCTCAGTTACTTCGCTTAATGTCGGACATAAGTCACGTTAGTGTAGTTGTTATTTATTTTGTTCTAACAATACCAAGACGTACTTTATTGTGATAACAAAGTACAATTAAAATTGATGCATTTATTTATTAAAAACAAACGTACAGCCAAGTAAACGTAATCAGTAGGTACCTACATAAAATTTTATTTAAAATATCTGATTTATCAAAATTTATCTTTTTTTTACGGCGCGCGGTGCTGGCCGATTTACTATTGATATTAATAACAATTAAGCACTACAAATAATAACACTCAATTACTATTACTACCATAATACACTTCCTCAAAAGAATTAGCAGATCAATGCGTAAATTGTAAATTATTTAAAAGAGCAAAATAAAATGCAACAAACGCATCCTCAAGCTTTCAATTGGGAATAGTTCACCCATCCAGATACTTAACATATCAAAGGATTAGGCTCTGAGGAGGTCTCTATACAACCTAACAACCCTACTGATTCCCGAATATTAACGTTTGAAAAATCTTTAACGATTCTACATGTATTCATTATTACCGTTTTTTGCATTTTTATTATTAAGTTTTTCGATAAATCTATAATTTCTAAATTACGGATTAACGATTTTGGAATAATGCCAGTGGCTGAAATAATGAACGGTAATATTATTATTTTACGAGAATGCCAAAGTCTTTTAATCTCGTTACCTAAAGCGGTGTATTTTCTAATTTTTTCATCAAATTTTTTTATAATATTACTAGAATTTGGAATAGCCACGTCGCAAATATATGTAATTTTTTTAATTTTATCATGTATTATTAAATATATATTTTGGCTAAATTTAACTTTTTAAATTTGAATTTCTATCTCAAAGATATGTAATTATAAAAGAAATATTTTATTTTATATTTATGTTGGCCACAATTGACTCAAGATTTTTTAAGGTTTATAAGCAGTGTCAAAAGACCTGACTTTTGGATATATATATTTTTTTTAGTGGAAGTTTAACTAGGTAAGTAATAGTAATTTGTTTTAACGTTAAACAACATCTGTTTTTTTTTCAAATCAACTTGAATTGAAATAAAATTTAAAATAAATTAAATTTTTAGTTGGTTGAGTCAAAACACTTATACATACGCGGTTCAAAAAAATTGTCTTGTATCTTAGAAAACCCAAACCAAACTAAAACCTGCCACAGTACTATTTATCCAATCATGGACTTCCACTCCGATCTGCTGAACGTACGACACTATTCATCTTGTGTCATCGTGTGCATTATATTTGTTTGTATTACATGTGTACATAAAGATAAATAAATTAATAAAACCAATGTATTAATAGGTAACATTCAGCAATTTCAAAAAATCGGAATAATTAAATCAGCTTGTTGGAAAAACAACATATTTTCAACAAAAAATATTATTGCAAAACTTTTAAAAAAATATCTTCTTAAAATAAAATCGTTTTCCTGTAAAAAATCAGCATAAGATGTTTAGTAGTCATAGAAGCCGTTATGTGAGTTAGGAGAAAAAATTAAAGCCCTTCACGTCGGATAAGAGGTTTTCTCACGCTTGTAATAATAATATAAATAATTTATATAGCGCCGTTTGATGATTCAGTATCATTTCAAGGGCTTGTAACCTGGTATTCTTATAGTAAGTTTGAATCGTAAATATTCAACGGTTTAGAGAGAGGTGAACATGTTAGCAATGTTTGGTTGGTTCGCCAATGCAAAACTTACTGTACTGAACTGGACTGGACTGTATGAACAAGGTATGCACCGAGAGAGATGGAATATTTTTATAGCTGCTTTTTGCCACAAGTGCGCCGTGATAAATACCAGGCCCGTTCGCAGATACATCTACATTTTCTGCGGCCGGCCTATTCCATTTTTCATATCTGAAATGAAATAGAGGCCATGGGAAATGAAAAGGGGAATGCAAATAATAAGTTATTTTTAATCTAAATGATTTATAAAGTCTGAACCTAATCTAAATCATCTTCATGAGTAACTTACTTACTTTCCGTGTCCACGATCATCAACCTATATTGTATCCCTCCAGTGATTTGCAGCCATAATACCATTCTCATTCGCTTGCCACAGATCCTCCTCAGAGCAAACTCATTCCAAAAGCGGGCAGTTCAGCAGGTGTGACATGTTCTGCGTCTTCTCACATTCGCATGCCATGTCCTGGTCATCCTCTAGCATAATCCATCTGTCCAGGTTTACCTTGCACCTTCCTACACCCGTCCTTATCAGGGATTTTCAGGTTTCATATGGTCGTCGGTGACCCGTTGGAAGTACCTATCTTGGTTCATGGAAGTCACTTCCTAACCCTTCCTTCCACAGCTCGACTCTTCTCTTTTAGCTGGTTGAGGTTAGTGCGATTGTAGCCCTGAGAAAACTGTTTCTAGACTTAATGAGTAGCCTCGTAGGTATTATTATGGAATTTCACAATATTAAAGCTGTCTCAATCGTTAAAATAAAAAGTGCATCATATAAATAGATAAGTCCATGGCTGAGCGATTAGAACGCTGGTCTAATTATCCAGGGCTACGTTCACAATGAACACCGAGTGCACTTAGTGACGCTTTAAGCCGTTCATAAAGATCGGAAACAGACGCTCGAAAGACACTCTGTGGCGTCCAGATTAAACCTCGAGTGTACACACCAAACGCTCGATAAAATTGTCGGGTGAAAAACTCTCTGATAGTTATAGTATCTGTTGACGTCTATTTTATCTGTGGAATGATGACTTCAATTTGTTTCTATGGTATCTATTATGTCAGTTGACATTATTTATTATGACAATATGTACTTACAAAGAGGTTAATTTATTAAAATATCATTCAACAATTTCCAATAAAAGGTCATATATCATTATTTACATCACTAAACCTAAAAAGTGACATGTATGATAAATGACATTGACATTTAAAACGCCCGATGCAGCGTTCAGAGCGAAACGTCGCTCGAAAACGTTCAGTGAGATTGGTATGAAAAATGCCATAATTTGCAACTTCAGGTACATTCGAAGTTGCAGATTATGGCATTGAACACAGCCATAATCTGTATTGAACACAGCCATAATCTGCAACAACACAGTTTATGATTGAATCTGAACACAGCCCAGTGGTCGCGAGTTCGCATCCAGCTATGACCGATTTCGTTCCCCTAAATCACCACCATTTATGCTTATTCTAGGGAATGTATGAGGATCTATGTGCATTTGTTTCAAGGATAAAATCATTCTTAAAAAATATATTTGTAAAAAAATTAAGTACAAATAATTTTAAATACTATTTATTTTTTTGCAAACGCAACTTCCATTCACCGGTATCGCCCTATGCTGAGCATCATTAGAATGGTAAACAATAGTGATGAATACCATCTATATATACATTCAAAGCAAGAACTCGAATAATAGAGAAAGAAGGTGCAATAACAAGAAAAATAAACTACCTAAAAGACATTAAGGTAAATAAATATGTATGTAGGTACAATAAAATTCAAATGAATTAAAGGAATGAATATATAAATAATGTATTGAAAGGACAGCAATTAAGAATATAGTGAATTATTTATGTAAATATATTGAATAAAGGCCAGTAGAAAAACCCGACATTAACTATTCAAATGGTATGTAATAAAAATGGAGAAGTATTAAAATCTATTTATGCGTTTATCATATGAATGTTGCTGTTATAATTTACTCTATTTATCTCATATAACTTATATATAACTTATTTTTTTTCATAATTCTAGTTGATAATGGAGTTCTATCATGACAGTTTCAAACATTGTAAAAAAAATGTATATTTGTTATTTTGTACTCTACCCTACAGCCGGCCCTGTTTTTGCCTGTTGAGTCAGGACAGTTTCATCGACCTGCATGCATATCCTTGATGCCTATAAACTGATGCATAGATATCCCATTCAATTCAACATACAACATTTTTTACCACTACATATACATACATACCTTCAATACCTTCTTCGTATCTTAAAACTAACTATTCTAGTACCTATATGGCCATTGATTCTCTCTATCCTTATATTATATAGTAAACATTGATTTCATTACAAACTTTTAACATCTCAATAGAGAGGAAATATTACTTTTGGAATGTTATTGGAGAAATAAGAATTCAATGCACCTACAGGGCTTACGACCCGTCATCGGATGCGCTCACTTTATGCGCTTGCGCAACGCTCACCAATTATGTCTTCTTATTGAGTTTCCTATTAAGAGGCTATAGTAGGCTATACATTATATTTTGAAAATAATTTCCCTAATACCCTCAAAAGATACGTCTTTGAAATAAGGAACAGTTTGTATGAACATCTTTAATCTATTGCATGATTTATTTGAATTTTGAATTTGTTTTATACTTTTCTTGTAAAATTAGTTTTAGTAAAACCCTTTCTTATTTTTTTATTGTAAGTAACTAAAAAACTACAAGGCCTATGAAGTATATTTTTACTTTATTCGATAGAGAATATGAAAATCTACCGGCTGAGTTTTTTATTATTATAAAATTTCAATAACTCTTCTTGCTATTTAAAAAAAAACCTCTAAATTTTACCATTTTTGCACGATAAAATGTTGTATATACAATATTTTCTCGTGTTTCATACATTAGAAGCTAATTTAGTGTGCATTTTTGCGTACAACCGTATATCCAGGGTATAGTAGGGCCTTAAATCAGCTTATAGAAAGTTTCAAATATTTTATTCATGAAAATCTGTTTGTTTGAAAATAAGCTGAAAAACATCATCGACATCTGTGAAATGACGAGGAAACCTTTTTGTAACGCCATCTATTGAGAAATAAATAAATAAATGAGTTTAAAATGCTTTCGCGCAGATGTCACTCCTGAACCGCGCCAGAATTATAAGTTCGTTTTTGGCTTATTTACTTGCTTGTACCATTGTGTACAAGCGAAAATATCATTGACCGCAGACAGTGAAAAAAATCCAATATTTCAATCCAACTATAAAAATATTCGATTTAGATGCACATTTGTACCAGCAAATACACAAGATCCAGCAAGTCGAAAATGTGCTGGATCCAGCTGGATTGCTGGATACGGGATTCTGCAATTGCAATCCCTAGCTGTAAGTAAATTAAATTTAACAACCTCTAATAACATTTATATAATAAAAAATTACATTTTTATGTCAAATCATGGCACATGTTTTGATTTTCTGAGCACACCACACACGGCATTCCCATTCATTTTTTTTACTCTCCACACTATGGAATAGTGGAGAGTCATGATTTCACAATTTTTAAGCGTATTTTTTTACATAAATTTCTAACGGGTATCATGTAGAGAGTGCACACTGTTTTTTGTATACTGTTTGAAATTACGATACAACAAAAATACATTCATCAAAAATGCATTCAAGGATTGTCAAAATTTAAAGAAAAAAATCTATGGTTTGCCCTATCAATGTGAAATAAATTTCATATTTGTATGAAAAATGTATATAACAGAAGTGAAATAGCTTCTGAAAGGTAAAATTGAGTGATTAACTTCATATTGATATGTGTCTCTATAGACAGGTGTATTCTTACTCTCCACTTCTATCTTCCTCAAGGGGTAGGCAGTGAGAACCGAACACCGCATTCTTCTATCTTGATACATACATCGCCTCATCAACATTTATACACTGTCTCATACATGCTCATCTTGCTAGTAATGCAATTTTACTTAAAATTTTTCAACACGTATCATGTAGAAAATACATAGTATGAGCTTCATGCCAATGTTTTTGTGTGTATGTTGTATTGTGAAAACTTTTGTCCTCTGGGAATCTTATATTTGTTTAAGAATCTAATAGAAATGTACTTTATAAAAATGCATTTAGAGATTGTCAACATTTCAAGAAGAAAAAATGAACGTTTACTGTTGTGTGGAGAGTTTAGTGTTGGCCACAACCCACTCGTTTTTTACTTGAAGTACCTACATTATTATGTTTACAGTAACGGATTTATTGCCAACAGGCAATTTCTTCCAAACAACCAAAGCAACGTGAGGCCATACACAGTGTAGTGGTAGGTATATTAAATTTATAACAAAAAAAAAACAGAAACATAAACTCATATAATTATTAAATGTAAAATCGCAGCAACAAAGAAAGGAGCGAGATAGAGGTTGAAGATGTGTGAGAGTTTATTGAAATTTTGGTTTATCTTTTTTAAGAAGGTACAGTTAGAAAATAAAGGCAAAGTTGGAGTGTCAATATATTAAATCGTCTCTTTCTGTACCGATATTTACAAAAACATATTCCTCTGATTTCATACTTTTTACATTGATGCTTGCTAATGTACATTTACTGTTTTATTACTTTGTATCTGATTATTTGGAAAGATACCGACGGTCGTGGCATAATATGTAGTTAGTCGTCTGACTTCTGTACCGGTATCCTGGTTTCGATTCCCAACAGGTGAATACAAAAATCAAAAATATTTCTCGTGCAGTATTGCTTCTACATATTATGTGCTGATAGGTACATAAAAAGATATTGCTATTTCGTAATAAATTCTCCTCTTGGGCAGGGTGCAAGGATATACAAAAATGGTGAATGTCAATGAACGATAAATTAAGAAATGAATTCACGAATTTGAAGGCTAGAATTTTTTGACCAATAAACTAGCTAGATAAATAAATTGACCAATATATATCTAATATATTTTAAAGTTCTCCATATTTAATGACGCAATGCTTTCAACGAAGCGGAAGTGGAGTACGATAAGGGTGAAGTATAAATTTATTACGTAATTATGTCTATCTTCAGTCTCTGATAACAAATTTTACAATAGCAATCTATATACTAAATTATGTTGTTATATATGTATCTAAGTAGGTTCACCCAAATGTTGCTAAGTAGTATAATAAATAACTAAGTACTTGTTATTCATTAAATTTAATACTGGTTCTTGCGCGCTTTGCACAATAAATAAATCCTTTATAGAATTATCAATATCGCCTGCGCAGGTAGAGGTCGCCATGCAAAAGAATACGGGTTTTTTTCTCATCTCACACTTCTCGACCAATTATTGGCAACTTCGACCGCTGCGTCGCTGGTGCAGCGTAGTAGGTCTTCATTAGAATGCGGGTGAAATCATCTGTGTACAGGGATATCAGCGTTGCCAATTTGTGGGGAATTCCCCAAATTGCGAGGAATCTCAACTTGATTAAGGATTTCGTGGAGATTGGCTTTTTGTGGGGATTCTAGCATTTTACCATTCATCGATAGCTGATACATCGATAATTTGATGGTTATTCATAAAAACGTCTATTAATTTGAAAAAAGATGAAAATGTATACCTACTGTTCAGTTATTACAGATTTTTTTAATGTGCCAAGGTTTTTAGAACGATTTAATTTTTGGGATGCATTTTTTTCTATTGTTTCTATTGTGAATCCTTAAAAAGCTCAACAGTTAATTCACTGATGCTTGTTCTGAAAGGATTTCCACTGTTTAAAAACTTTGTGCGAATAAGAAAATTGATGACGAATGGCGAGTTCACGCCACGCTGGATTTTTCTTTGCATGGCCTTGATGTATAATATGATGTAGTTAAATGTTGTGTTTAATGTGTAAATATTATTGTTTTTTTTATGGAACCTTGTATTTTTTTGAGATTATAAGTATGTGGGGATTTAGTGCGGAATCGGGACTTTGTACCTCTCCAATTCGGGAAATTTTATCTAGATTTTTGGAGAATTTGGAAAATTGGCATTGGCAACGCTCAGGGATATACTCTGATTTGATTCGACCAAAAAAAATCAGTTGACGTTCGAAGTTGTGAAGCGTATTTTGTGTCAATTTAGCCCTGACATTTGCAATCATGCTGTATTGAATTGCCACCGGCATTCTATAATTTGTCGAGATCTACCTAATTTTTGACATTTGTGGAGCGACTTGAATATTTGTTTCCTATTTCATTTCAAAAATTAATAAAACAACAGATAATTATAAATACGATCAAACGTATAGTTTCGCGACGTAAACGAATTAAAATAAAATATTTGTCATAACCACTGACAGATCATTTGAGAAGGCTATATTAATTTAATGTAATTAACTGTTTCATTATTGCTCCAGTTTTCGCTACAGTTTTACATATAAATATCTAAATAATGATATTCACGAAATAAAATATGAAAATAAAGCCAAAACACTATGAAAAAACGTTGTATTTTTATCAAAACATCGACAAATAATGTCAAATCACCGAAGAAACGTGAATGAATTGCAACGTTGTCAGCTCAAAGAGTAACATAGCAACGTTATTGTTATTTAGCTATATACATGTTATTATGAATTGTCAAGAATATACATAAGTCTTTAATAACTTATTTAACACAGTATAAGGAAATATTATTAATAAGACTGTAAAGGTAGAAATATTTTGCGGCCTTCGTGGCTCAGTTAATTAGATAACTGACTTCTTAGCTCAGTCTCGGGTTCAATTCTTGGTTGAAATAGAGTAATAAGTTGTTTCCGATATGCAGCGAGCGTGTTAATTCAATTACGTGTGTATCAAAATTAATGTTTGACCATAGTATAGAATACTCTTTAGCCTGCAGTAAATGAGACTGCTTTATGTTGACTAATTTGGTCAACATTTTGCTACGAGCATTCAGTAATCATTTGGCCGTCTGCGTGATACGTTCCCAAATAGGGTATTTTTAACTGTTTGCAAAATTATTTACGGAATAGTTAGCAAAATAGCAAAATTACTTGCTAAATTATAGCTGAGTCATACATATATTGACACGAGCCGGCCAATAAAACGGCTTCACTTTTTCAACGAGGTATTGTATGGGAATGAGTATTCTATAGTTTTATTATTATTCTATTTGTTTGACATACGATTTCTTAGTTGCATGAGAAGAAATTCAAAATAAAAATAAAATTATATTTCAATTCAAGACTTTAATATTGTTTTTTGTTTTATTTCTAGGTGCCGTGAAATCAGTGCTGTACGTGACCTGACACCATAGTGCCAAAGTTAGCATCGCTCCATTGAATCAAGAAAAAATAATAACAGATCAGATTCTCTTCAGTATCGGTATGTGATCCGCATCAATATTTGAACGATTCGTTCAAAAAATATTAGAGATGTAGCCACTTCAACATGAATGAATTATTGACGTGAAAGGCAGCGCAAATATTTTCGTATTCAATGATTTAATATCTATTCAAAGTGCTTTTTTCTGTTATTTTTCACACCTTCACATACAGTAACTCATTTAAATTTTAATCGACGGTTATCGACTGCTTCGAATATTCCAAATTCAAATTGTAAATGATAATTGATAACCGGCTATCGACTGCTCCTAGAATTCCTAATTCAAATTTTATTCAACATATTATATCATGTAGGTATGTGGAAGCTGTTTTGCATATTCCAAATTTCAATAAATATAATTAATAGACTATCGACTGCAACAAATAATCCAAATTCAAATTTTAAAATATTTAACTGACTACCGGCCATCGACTGCTCCGAATATTCTGAATTCAAGTTTAAATTGATTGACTTGAGTGATAACCGGTCATAAACTGCTTCAAATATTCCAAATTCAAATTTTAAATGACTAGCCATCACCTTTTTCGAATATTCAAAATTTAAAAAATGAGAAAATGATAACCGGTCATCGGCTGCTTCGAATATTCCAAATTCAAATTTTAATGAATACAAGAGTGACAACCGGCTATCGACTGCTTGAAATATTCCAAATTCGAATATCATAAATAATTCATAAAACAAAACGTATTCAAGAACAAGTCGAAATAAAAAAAAACATCGACTGATACGATTTTTCTTATGCCGCCGATACGAAAAATTACAAATATGTCATAAATCGTCGTTAATTTCGAATTATGAACTGTCACTGGGGGCGAGTTTACACAATATAGACGTGTTAAATTTATTGTTTCATTGAAATTAATATATTTTAAAAGCTTGCTCGTTTTACCATAGTTATTCTCTGTATGATCGATTCCAAACAACGGCCAACAGCGACACCCGAACAAATTTATTCATGAGTTTTTTGTTTCGTCTCTTTACCAAAATCAAAATAACGAGACACTCAATAGTCGTATTAATAAACCCCTTACTTTTGATACTGGTTGTAATAAATTACAATCGATTATTTATAAAGATACGCAAAATACACCGATCAATTATGTTTAAATTGATAATAGAAAACCCCTGTTTTAAGTCGTGTCGTTTGACATTGAAAAAGTACTAAATATACTGTTAACATTAAATCTTATCGCCACTAATAGATTTATTGCTGGTAATGTACCCCATGCTATTGCTCCTAGTGCCATCCTTACAATCGGATACATTTTTTTACCACATCTTTTGAGAGTCATCGGTGTTTATTATTTGATATCAAACAGGTTGAGCTTGTTATATTCAAAGTCGATTTTTATTCCTAATGGGCCTTAAAAGTTGGAACCAATTAGTGCTTCTGGGAAACATAGGATATTATATAGGATTATTTTTTTTTCTTACAGTGACGTTCGTTATCTTTTGAAAGCAGCATACATCGCATACCTCGGTGCGTCAGTCGTTGGATCGTTTCTTTGAATAATTGTAGTGTCTAGTTGATACGTGTTAATACGCTCAAGTTGACCGATGTAATGTGACAAATCTGACTGTGCAAAAAGTGTGTTGAATATGGATCTAAATGAGGTTCCATAAAATTTTACCTGTGCGAGGATATGCGCTCTTGCTACTTGATCTTTTTTACATTGGTGATAGGCAAAAAAAAATATTAATTGAGCAAGAATTATTTGATAAAATATCTGTGATTCCTATTTCTACGTATTGTAATGATTGAGAATAGTAGTATTATTGTGATGTGCTTGTTTATAGATATGTGCCCCTGATACCTGATAATTGCATTCCGTACTAGTGATTTTATCCAGGTCAGGTTGAGAATCGTGTTTGTTAGTGTTGTTGTGCTGTGAAAGTTTAAATGGTATACCCCTTGGATAATGAAGAGGTCGAAGTCGTACGGGTGGCTTCAGCAACTTCTGAAAGCCAAAGGGACGACGGAAGGCCACGACCTTGAGCCTTCCGACGAGGAGGAGTGGCCGCAGACAGCAACAACGATATCCAACAACTTCGCCGTGAACAGGTTAGTGAGTGATATGAATTTTAATAAAATGAATTCCGTGAATTTCTTTCTGCGTGGAATGTTAAACTATATTATCGACGCGACGTTCGTCTTGTTTGTTTTTTTATGTTCGACTAAGAAGACACATTTCTTGACTAAATTATGCGTCGAAATAATAAAATATGGGTGAAAATCAAAACTAAGCATGAAAGAATATGTGAAATGGTTTTGTAAAATGTTGTGTCATTAAGGCCCTTGTATACCCTGGGTATACGGATTTGCATAAAAATGCACACTAAATTACGATCTAATGTATGAAACACGAAAAATATTTTATATTATCTAATATGTGATATACAATAACTTTCGCGAAGAAAAACTAAAATTAAGAGTTTTTTTTAAATAGCAAGAATAGTAAATAAAATATTATAATATTCAAAAAACTCAGCCGGTAGATTTTCAAATTTCATTCGATTTAAGTTAAAATCTACTTCATAGACTTTGTAGTTTTTAAGTAACAAACAATAAAAGAATAAAAAAAAGGTTTTACTAAAACTAATTTTACAAGAAAAGTATTAAACAAATTCAAATAAAAAAAAATTCATGCAATAGAATGAAGATGTAAATATAATCTGTTCTTTATTTCAAAGTCGTATCTTTTACTGGTACTAGGGAAAGGATTTTCCAAATAGAAAATTTAAAAGATTTTACTATAAGTATTATTTTTGGTGATTATAGAAGATTTTTTAAGCTTGCATGGATTTTTTAGCAAATAAACGTAATCAGATTGAAAGTATTATTAATCTGAAATAATCAAATGAAATGGATGTCCACCAATGTCCAAAATAATATTTTTAATTATTAATCTAAAATATCTTTGGAATTAAATGGTACCTTGGTATTATCATGATTATATGTGAATAAATTGATAGATTCACTAGATTTATCGACCATATATATCTTTACTGAATTTAAACATTTTGTAAGAACTGCAAGAATCTTGCAGTGACACTGACAGAGAGTACGACAGAGAACTGGATAAGAAAATATTATGTAACACCACGGCAGAAATAACATCAGTGGATACACGACTAATGGTGTCTTCCACCAACTATCATCTAACTCTTAGAAGCTTTAGTGAAAGACACTATCAGACCAATAACACACTGGTTTCAACATTTATTTATTGGGAATCATTAATTATTGTAAGGTTGGTGTAACTTATGCGCTACGATTATAAATACATACTATTTTTTTATTTTGTATAAAGCAATTGTTTTCCAAAAATAACTTACAATATATTACACACACACAAACCATCACGCCGTATCCCTACTTGGGGAAGGCAGAGAGAACCGAACACCAGACTCCTCCAAATGTATTATATAACATAAAAACATAAATTAATATTACCCTCAAAAAAGTGTTTGCATTGGTACCTGTTTTGAGGGAGAAATTTGATTCAGCAGGTATCCGATAAGCGGTAGGTTAATATTTGCAAGGTCTTTTGCTGTTCAGATTTATTTTAAGTTAATTGAACTTTGTAAAAAACTTGTTATTTAATGATCTTCAATGTGTTTAATAATATATCGATGTAAAAGAAATATTGTTCATAATATAGGTACATAAGGGGTTAACATAATATAACCGATCTATTGAGATAAACTGATCGTTGAAGTCCCAAGATAATATGCTGATTGTCCGTCAGCAGCCACTTATCTGATGAAATCCATAAAAAATAAACAATTGACATTTACCTAACTGGAATTCGACGCACATGACAAGTGGCGAGTTTATTGCCGTATGGCAACTAACCAGTGTTTCCAGCCCAGAGAAGCAATATTTTTGGCTTACCAACTGTGTATAATTTTCGCTAAACATCTTGAATGAGCTTCCGGTTGCGCAGAGCGCAAATTTGTGTTTTTTTGCTTCGTTGGTTTACGTGCAAATCGCCCCCCTTCTCGGCTAAAAGTTCAAGATGTTTGACCACAACTATAAGTAATGTTTACTATTCTATAAAGTGTTCTTACTTTATATTTTTTTCCCTTCTTTCCTTTTTATTTTATGGTAGATAAACCTTTTAAGAAAGAAAAAAGATTTCTTATCTTAAAAGATTTTTTTTATAATACTAACCAAAATACATAATTAATATAATGAAAGTTAGACAGAGTAACCAATAATTATTGATGTGATTAATAATATATGTCCTCACGTTGATTTGGTTTCTTGGAAGAGATTGCTTTGAGTTTATTTTATGCCAATAAACCCGCCTTAATACTGTTCTTTGTACACGTGGTTTAAATATAAATAAATATCAAAATAATTCACTGTTATAAAATTCACTGAGGAAAATATTTAATTTCTCATTCATTTTTATCGATATCTTAAGCAATTATATTTTTAATTACATATCTTTTATTAAATTACTTTGTATAATACACATTATTTGTAGAAATAATGCGACTGGTTTCGGAACTGATTGTAGAGGAAATGGTTAGTTCCGAAACTGTTTATACAGGGTGTCCCATAAGTCAACGTATTCCTTTTAAGGGATGTTATACCAACTCATGACTCGCCAGAATATGCAAATATGACCTTTGTAAAAGTGCCTTAGTTTTCGAGATATTGCCACTTTTACAAAGTGCCCTAAAATCTCTACCTTGGATTGGTTTTTCGAGTGCCATATCTACAAATTTCAATATTTTGGAATTCTAATGTATGTTTTATAATCATGAATAACTCAGCTATTGATCACAATCCAAAATAATAATAAAACTTTTTTTTTTGGCGAAAAAAAAAATTATGGCCCGGGTTATGAATTAAAAAAAAAATATTACCCAACTTTGATTGTTCACACTGAAAAAAAAAATGTATGACGCCCACCTGGCAAATTGTGGCAAAAATTGGCGAAATCATTTTTATTTCCAAAATAGTATAACGATTACTATGTTTTACAGTAAAAAAAATAGATATTGCTATTTTACTACAAAATGAGCTGATTGTGAAATTATTTCATTTATTAGGATTCCCGGCGTAAACACTTGCTTTTATTTATTAAAGTGACAAGGATTTATTTTAACTAAATTAAACATTTAAATAATTATTCCATCTTCAAATTTTTTGCTTTGCCAGTTTTTACTCTAGTTTATTTATTTTTAAGATTTGTAATTCTATAGATTTGTATGATTTTTAACTATAGTTTTTTTAATTCTAGTTCTTAATTTTAGCTGTGTTCTATTTGTTTCATTACTTATTTTCTTGATTTTATTATTTTTAATGTTGTTTTACTTGTTAGTTTATCAATTTGTAGTAGTGGTATTAATTTTTATAATTATAAAATAATAAAAAAGAGTTCACATATTTACTAAAGAAGAAGCAAAATTTCAGTGTGAACACTTGCCTTTAGATTATCTAAATGTTTTATTTAGTTAAAATAAATCCTTGTCACTTTAATAAATTAAAGCAAGTGTTTACGCCGGAAATCCTTATAAATGAAATAATTTCACAATCAGCTCATTTTGCAGTAAAATAGCAATTTCTATTTTTTTACTGTAAAACATAGTAAATGTTTTACTATTTTGGAAATAACAATAATTGCGCCAAATTTTGCAACAAATTGCCAGGTTGGCGTCATACATTTTTTTTACTTCATAACCCGGGTCATAATTTTTTTTTTTTTCGCCATAAAAAAAAGTTTTATTTTTATTTTGGATTGTGGTCAACAGCTGAGTTATTCAAGATTGTGGAACATAAATTTGAATTCCAAAATATTGAAATATGTAAATATGGCACTCGAAAAACCAATCTAAGGCGGAGATTTTCGGGCAGTTTGTAAAAGTGGCAATATCTCGAAAACTAAGGAACTTTTATCAAGGTCATATTTGCATATTCTGGCGAGTCATGAGTTGGTATAACAGCCCTTAAAAGGAATACGTTGACTTATGGGACACCCTGTATAGTTTCAAAAAATAATGTGGTTTATTCAAAGTAATCTAAAGTAATAAAGCAATCAAAATGTTAGTGTATGTGTGTGTGTATGTGTGTGTGTGTGTTTGTCTCACGCCTTTTGAAAAACCAAGAGCATCTAAAAATCTAATTTATGTGCGAACGTGTACCAGTATACCTGATGCAGTGTCACGCTAAAAATAATGCGATTAAAATGCTGAATTTTAAAGATATTTCAATAATTATTTTTTTCATACAAAATTTTCCAAGTCATATCTGTCAAAAAAGTGTACATTTTGCACGCAAATATCTGTTACTTTAAAAGTTAGAAGTACGTATTTAGACGAAAAAAAATATATTTTCAAGTATAACTTAGCGTTTGAGTGAAAAACATGGTGAATATTTTGTATAATTATAATGTTTAACTTATTTTTAAAGTAAGCGTTTTGTACATAAACGCCGCCATTTTAATATCTTTTCATACAATATTTCATTTTCCTACCGAATGAATATGTTCTTGAAAATAATAAACCTTTGTAATAAATGTAATTATGAAATAATAAAATGAAACACAAGACATTACAGCAAGTTTTAAGACATATATTGTAAAAATGTGTTTATTATTAGTAAAGATATAGGCATAATAAAATTGCATAATTTGTAAATAATATTTGATTTTTCTGACAATTTTCATTTTTATGGCATCGAACAAACCAATGTATGTAGGTACCTACATATTCAAAAAATGTCTCAAACCATTTGATATTTTTTACGTATTGGAATGGTTACTATGGTAACGGAAAGATTCTGATATTCAAATAAAATTTGTTATGAATCGAATTTATTTAGAACATTGTTGTAGGTAGGTACCTACCTATTATTATTTACTTACAAATCAACAATATACTGATTTCCTATCGGAAAATTATTTTATTTATTTACTAGCTTTTATGTCCCGCCGTTGGCCAAGAATGTAAAATTGTGAAAGAAAAAGCAATCGTTTTTATAATATTGTCACCCAATTATTTTGCAATATCAGACTATAAAAAGTGGTTTGAAATTTGATTGAGTTTAAGTATTGTAAAATGTTCAAGTGATGGCCACAACCCATTCTTTTTTATATATTGCTATAAAGTGTGAATGAAGTATAATATTTATACAATTTCTGCTCGCATGGACTATGCGTAATGGTTTTAAATATGACTGTTTATCAACGTTGTAAAGAGATTGGTTTGGCCACAACCCCCATTTTTAAATATTATCATCGAAAACAAATTGTAATGTGTACCTATTGAAAATTTAGTAATTTTCGATGTTGGGATGTGGTTAAAATTTGATTAAACAAACGTAGGTACTGAAAAGATCTAGTATTGGTCACATCCCATTCGTTTTTATATTTTTTCATCAAGTGTGCATTATATTTTTGCTCAATTTGACTGAAAGTCTTCATTAACGAAGAAGAAGAAGACTTGAACTATAGTAAATAGTTTTTAATTTGAATATAAATGTTGTGAAGAGTTCAGTAATGGCCACAACCCCCATTCTTTAAATATTAGGTGTTGAAAATTATTCAAAATAGGATGATATAAATGGTTTAAATTTAATTAAACAAAAGTATTGAAAAGATTCTAGTGCAGGTTATATCGTCACATCCCATATCCCATTCATTTCATATGTATTTTCATCAAGTGTGCATATCGTTAATAATATTTCTGCACAATAGACTATTAGACTTAAAACTAACCCAAAAGACTAAATAAAAAAGAGAAAAATAAGTATAAGACTATAAGAAATAGTTTGTATAAAAAACTATTCCAATGGTCTACATAAAATAAGTAAAAATACATATACCTAATAGAAGAATTAGACTATTGGAAATAGATTGTATAAAAGCTCACCCAAAGGTCTACAAAAAAGAAGAAGAAGAATATTTAGACTATTGGAAATAGTTTGTATAAATACTGACCAAAAGGTCTACATAAAAGAAAATGAATAAGACTATTGGAAATAGTTTGTATTAAAACTCTCCCAAAAGTCTACGTACTTAAATGAAGAAGAATAATAATTAGACTAAAGGAAATAATTTTTATAAAAAAATGACCCAAATGTATACATAAAAGAAGAAGAAGATGATTTAGACAATAGGAAATAGTTTGTATAAAAACTGCCCTAAAGGTCTACATAAAATTAAGAAGAAAAAGAATTAGACTCCAGGACCCGCCGCTTCAGGCCCTTCAGTACCTCCCGTCCCTTTAATCCCTCATTACGTCCCTTCCCATCAGGCCCTTCAGTACCTTCCGTCCCTTCAGGCAGTTTTATACCTCCCGTCCCTTCAGGCCCTTTAGTGCCTCCCTTCCCTTCATTACATCCCGTCCCATCAGTCGGTTAAGAAAAGTTTAAATCCAGAAACCATCCTGGAAGAACCGCGAAGAGATGAAAGAACCTTCTTTTCCCAGGATGCTCTACTTAATAGGTAAAATGACTAAATACACGAAGAAGAAGAAAAAAGTTTAAACCCAGATACCTGCGAAGAGA
Organism: Molanna angustata; assembly: GCA_963576475.1. Taxonomy (NCBI): domain Eukaryota; kingdom Metazoa; phylum Arthropoda; class Insecta; order Trichoptera; family Molannidae; genus Molanna; species Molanna angustata. Next base: position 12,161,803 of record OY754978.1, on the reverse strand, counting down.
TGGAAGGACAGTTGGACCTTCTTCTCCCAGGATTCTCCAACTTCATAGGTAAAATGAGCAAAAATACACGATGAAGAAGAAGAAGAAGAAATAAGTTTAAATCCAGATACCTGCGAAGAGATGGAAGGAAAATTGGACATTCTTCTCCCAGGTTAGTCCACCTTCAAAGGTAAAATGACCAAATAGACGATGAAGAAGAAGAAGATAAAAGTTTAAATCCAGAAACCTGCGAAGAGATGGAAGGAAAATTGGACCTTCATCTCCCAGGATAGTTCATCTTCATAGGTAAGATGACCAAGTACACGTTGAAGAAAAAGAAGAAAAAAGTTTATATGCAGAACCCGTCCTGGAAGACCTGTGAAGAGATGGAGGGACAGTCGGACCTTCTTTTCCCAGGATACTACCCCTTCATAGGTAAAACGACCAAATACACGAAGAAGAAGAAGAATAAGAAAAAAGTTTAAATCCAAAAACCATCCTGGGCATACGCTCGACAATTCACCAAAGTTTCATTATAATCGGACAAACGGTTGATAAATAAATAAATAAAATAATTTTCCTATAGGAAATCAGTATAGGTATATTATTGTTGATTTGTAAGTAAATAGTATTAGGTAGGTACCTACCTACAACAACCTTCTAAATAAATTCGATTCCTAACAAATTTTATTTGAATATCACATTCTTTCTGTAGCCATGGAAACGATTCGAACACATAAGTAATATCGAATGGTTCGGATACATTTTTTGAATATGTAGGTACCTACATTGGTTTGTTCGATGCCATAAAAATGAAAATTGTCAGAAAAATCAAATATTATTTACAAATTATGCAATTTTATTATGCCTATATCTTTACTAATAAATAACACATTTTTACAATATATGTCTTAAAACTTGCCGTAATGTCTTGTGTTTCATTTTATTATTTCATAATTTACATTTATTTCAAAGGTTTATTATTTTCAAGAACATATTCATTCGGTGGGAAAATGAAATATTGTATGAAAAGATATTAAAATGGCGGCGTTTATGTACAAAAGGCTTACTTTAAAAATAAGTTAAACATTATAATTATACCAAATATTCACCATGTTTTTCACTTAAACGCTAAGTTATACTTCAAAATATATTTTTTTTGTGTAAATACCTACTTCTAACTTTAAAACTAACAGATATTTGCGTGCAAAATGTACACTTTTTTGACAGATATGACTTGGAAAATTTTGTATGAAAAAAATAATTATTTAAATATTTTTAAAATTCAGCATTTTTATCGTATTCTTTTTAGCGTGACACTGCATCAGGTATACTGGTACATGTTCGCACTTAAATTAGATTTTTAGATGCTCTTGGTTTTTCAGAAGGCGTGAGACAAACACACACACACACACACACATACACACACACATACACTAACATTTTGATTGCTTTATTACTTTAGATTTATGAATGTATGAATGTATGCAAGCGATGTGCTCCTAAACCGTATGTCCGATTACAATGAAACTTTGGCGAATTGTCGAGCGTGTGCCCGAGGTGGTTTCTGGATTTAAACTTTTTTCTTATTCTTCTTCTTCTTCGTGTATTTGGTCATTTTACCAATGAAAGCGGAATATCCTGGGAAAAGAAGGTCCGACTGTCCCTCCATCTCTTCGCAGGTCTTCCAGGACGGTTTCTGGATTTAAACTTTTTTCTTCTTCTTCTTCATCGTGTATTTGGTCATTTTACCTATAAAGGTGGAGTATCCTGGGAAAAGAAGACGGTGCTTACATCTCTTCGCGGTTCTTCCAGGATGGTTTCTGGATTTAAACTTTTCTTACCCGAATGAAGGGACGGGATGTAATTGAAGGGAAGGGAGGCACTAAAGGGCCTGAAGGGACGGGAGGTATTAAAGGGCCTGAAGGGACGGGAGGTACTGAAGGGCCTGATTGGAAGGGACGTGATGAGGGATTGAAGGGACGGGATGTACTGAAGGGCCTGATGGGACGGGAGGTACTGAAGGGTCTGAAGCGACGGCTCCTGGAGTCTAATTATTTTTCTTCTTAATTTTATGTAGACCTTTAAGGACAGTTTTAATACAAACTATTTCCTATAGATTAATCTTCTTCTTCTTTTATGAAGACCTTTTGCTCAGTTTTTATACAATCTATTTCCAATAGTCTAATTCTTCTATTTTATGTATTTTTTCTTATTTTATGTAGACCATTGGGATTTTTTAAACAAACTATTTCTTATAGTCTTATACTTATTCTTCTCTTTTTTATTTAGACTTTTGGGTTAGTTTTAAGTCTAATAGTCTATTGTGCAGAAATATTATTAACGATATGCACACTTGATGAAAATACATATGTAAAAACGAATGGGATGTGGGATGTGAAGATGTAACCTGCACTAGAATCTTTTCAATACTTTTGTTTAATCAAATTTAAACCATTTATATCATCCTATTTTAAATAATTTTTAACACCTACATAATATATTTGATTTCGTTGACAATATTTAAAGAAAGGGAGCTGTGGCCATTACTGAATTCTTCACAACGTTTATATTCAAATTATTTACCATAGTTTAAGTCTTCTTCTTCTTCGTTAATGTAGACTTTTGTGTCAATTTTAAGTTCATCAGTCTAATTGTGCAAAAATATAATGCACACTTGATGAAAAAATATAAAACGAATGGGATGTGACCAACACTGGATCTTTTCAGTACATTTGTTTAATCAAATTTTAACCACATCCCAACATCCAAAATTACTAAATATTCAATAGGTAAGTACATATTACAATTTGTTTTCGATGATAATATTTAAAAATGGGGGTTGTGGCCAAACCAATCTCTTTACAATGTTGATAAACAGTCATATTTAAAACCATTTCGAATAGTGAAGAAATTGTATATTATACTTCATTCACACTTTATAGCAATATATAAAAAATAATGGGTTGTGGCCATCACTTGAACATTTTACAATCAAATTCAATCATATTTCAAACCACTTTTCATAGTCCGATTTTGCAAAATAATTGGGTGACAATATTATAAAAACGATTGCTTTTTCCTTCACAATTTTACATTCTTGGCCAACGGCGGGACATAAAAGCTAGTTATAAATATTTTATTGAGGTGTACCACGAGATAAACACTTCGATATTTGAGAATACCATTGGCCTTATATTTTCTCTGCGACACGCTTTTCATCTGCATTTTCAGTCTGGATTCTAGAGACCATTAATTCCAAAATAATGCAACATGCGTGTGTCAAATTAATACTTAACAAAGTACCAATCAGTTGCTTGAGGAGATATACTCGTGTAAAAAATTAAATATATAGTAAAAAATAAAATAGTTCCGTATGACGAGCGGTATAGATTGTTCATATCAAAATCAATTAATATACATTATACATCCACAGTTTTATTAAAATCTTCAACACATTATGCAAATGTGGTCGTTAGGCCAATATTTTGAAAGGGTAATTAATTATAATGGTTGTTTGATCCCTAGGTTACCCACATTATAACCATTTTACACATTAACATACCGATTTATGTTAGCGGTAACCGATATGTTTACTTAGGACGGTCTTTAACGTGACTTAAGAAAATAACTTGTACAATTTGATGATGATACACAACTGTATTAATTTGTGTTTTTACCGCGACATTATCACGCAGAAGGAAACATTATAATGATAATTTAAAACTTTTTGTATTTTATTATTAATTTAATTGGAAATAATGGTTGGTTTAGTAATCGTCTTAGTTTTTAGCGATTATGTTGATATAAAGTAAATTAAAACTACACATTTGATGACAAAGTCATATTATACATGTTTTGTATTGAAAAAGTTTTCGTATAAGTGAGTTTGGATAGTAATTTAGTTACATTAATTCAATTCAGTACACATACTTAATTTACTTTCATTATTTCAAGTACATTCTGCAAGACTCTACAAGACTATCGCCAGTGTTTTTATTTTTATTTTATATTTTATTAAAAGGTACATCGACAGACATCCAGGTACATAAGAAGTTAAAAAAAGTTATATAAGTTAAAGAAAAGACAATTTCAAACAGATTACAATCAAATAGCGTACCTACCTATATAAATAGCAGTGAGCCCTTCTTTAAATAACACGCGCGAGTTAACTTTTTTCTTAAAAACATAGAGCGAATCCGCAAACACGCCAAGATCAGGACACTCCCTTGTCATATCGTTATACTGTCTACACATTCTTGGTATGGGGCTGTAATACATAAAGCTGGTCCGAAGTATATTAATATGAAAGGTATTGGCGAATCTCAGCGATCTTCTAGGAATATTGAGTTGTATGCCTTGTAAAAGTCTCGAGTCCATGGTACCATTAACAATTTTGTGAAGAATATTAAGGTCGTGTATTTGTCGTCTAGTCTCGAGTTATTCTGAAATAGTTTAACCTTTCAATGATATGTTAAAAAAATTCTGGTATAGTCTAATGTGGATAGGGCATATTTTTTATGTATATTAATTAAAAAATAAGAAAGATGAGGAAGGTAATTTACGTAATCCTGGAAATAATAATTCATTGTTTTGTTACTAGCAGTGAGTACATGTTACATGAAATTAAAGGTGGGCTGATTATGTAAGTTATAATTACTTCTCTTATTCTTATTTATTAGATTGTTAAAAAAAATATTATTGTACGTTGCGCATTTCTTTATATAAATAAAAATAATAATAATATGTGACTAAGACTACGACAAAGGTACAAGATTATGACTCCTTGGTCTTGAATTCGTTGAGCACTAGTTTACACCACAACGCTAAAGTTATCAAGTGGAATTACTATATTCAATGTAACACCTCGTGTTGTGTCTGGAATTATGATCATAATATGTAATTTCAAGTGTAAAGGAAGGTTGGCAGGCAGGCACATAATACTAACTTTTGTTGACTCTCCACCAGGTATACATATCTAATGTTACCTGCCCCAAGTATGTTCTTACTGGCTGCAGCACATTACAGGAGAAATCTTATCCGTCCAATCTTAAGTATGATGGAGTGATCTAATCTGAAATGTAGCGCAATGCTCGGAATATATTATTTACCTACAGTATCAGATTTCATACTTTATTTGTTTCAAGTGTCCTATGTCCAATTTATCTTGTTGTTCTTGTTATACACTGTCATATAATGGGTCAATGAACGCCATCATATAAAGTTTTTTATTTCAAAAATTTTATGCGGTTTTTTTATATCAATTTCTAGGCTAACACAGATGCCGGCTAACTTCTTGAGCATTTTAGTCGTGGCGTGAAAAAATACTAATTTGCACTTTGCGCGCCCACGTGTTTCGTCGTGCTGTTTTTGTGTGTATAGCGTAAGACGTGATATTAAATTTGTCCTCTATAGGTTATAATTTTTATTATTTGTAAGTTATATTTTTTTTATCACACCATATTTTACAATGACACACACAAGTAGACTACTGCTGCCCAAGTAGGAAACTCTGTTCTAGGATTGAACGAATCGACAGTTGGATTTTCATGTAGGGTAGAATCCAAAGTTTAAGTTATAAATGGAGTCATATTCATATGCATGTGAAGTGCGTTCATGCACGTTTTTGAATCCTCTCATACACGTTCTTCTATTATTCTTACATTTTTATTCTTCAATATCACATTTATGTGATCGTGCTAATTATATATTGGTCGACCTTACTTTTCGTTCCTCTCTGATTAACCTTATAACATATATTATATTTTTTTCAATTATATTATCAGATTTTATTTATATATTTTTAATAATATTTGCATAAATCCTTTTAAATAAATTTAATCGACTTTTGATCGATAAGTATGAGGGCTTGCATCTGGTCCATACTGTGAGTTAATAAAAATATTTGAGTAGTCAATATCAATGGTTCAAAATCAGTGGTGTAAGAACCAAAACAAGATGCGTGAAAGATAAAAAAAAAACGTTTTAAATATTTAGATACCTTGCTACTCGGACTGTGTAGGGCCACGCTGATGTTCTCTATCATAATGGTACCAAATGTTAATGTATATTAACTTTGAATTTTACGAATATGTTTAAAATTTTGATTGAAATTTGTGGTCCCTGTTAACCATTGCTGGATATAGGCCGCTTCTGTGCTTTTCTTTATATCTCTGTCTTGCGCTTTCTGAAATCACTTTTTCACGACGATTGAGATTATGTCTTCTGCCAATCTTTTTTTTTTGGTCTTTTGACACTTTTTTTCACATATCAAAGGTTGCCACATGAGGATTTTCGGTGTTCATCTCTCAAATTTCTGTCTAGCCCGTTCCCACTTTTGTTTTGCAACACGATCCATGATATCAGTAACTTTTGGAGGGTGTCTGATGTGTTCATATCTAACTTTGTCTCTGAGACTTATCCCTTACAATTGTCCTTCCATTGATCCCTGTGAACATTCCAATTTGTGGATATTCTTTGTTTTCTCTGGTGGTTCAGTATGAACACATTTTTTGTTTTCTTTTTTTATCATTGAAAACCAAAATACATAATCACAATATACAAACAATAAATATAAAAAAAAAATACAATCCAAAATAATTTAATAATATTACTTATACTACACTTCTTTTGTATAAACCACCTCACTAAGCTGAGCCTGTTCCGAGGTGGCAGAAGATTACTTGCATTATATCACACAAATAATATTTTGAACTTGTTCCATTTTTTTTCTTAAAAATTATATGCCTATTATAAAATTAAAATTTAAGCTATGTTTCCGCAGTATATTTTCTGTCCTTGTTTTTAATTCATGTTTCTATTTTTATTTTAAGTTTCAAATGTTTTATCATCTTTATGTCCTTTATTTCTTTTTTAATCGTATTAAAAATTTTTGGAGCTATATAATAGTAATCAATTAATAAATTTGAAATACTTATACATACATACCATCACGCAATTTCCTTAACAGGGTAGGCAAAGAGAACCTAACTCCATATTTTTTTCTATCCTGGTACGCATCCATCGCCTCATCAACGTTCATATATCGTCTCATACACGTTCGTCTGTTATTTAAGCTTTTTAAGTTTCCCTCTTTCAGAAAGTCATTCCTTGGATTTGTCTGTCTTAAAACAGGAATTACTCCTAGTTAGATAGACAAAGATTTATCGGAGGAACTAAAAAACATGGTACTTCCCAACAACTATTTTATTTTATTTTATACACCATAAATCATAAATTCATGTTCAACTACTATAAGTTTCTGCATGTATTTTATTTTGGATAAATAAGTATTATTATTATTAATATTAATGTCGTTCACATGGTTGAGTCATCCCTTTCTTGGGCGGCCCCGACATTCCTGTCCGCACTGTATATTTTCTTCGTCAGGCGTTCCTTATTCATTCTCCCCATGAAGCCAAACCATCTCAATGCATTCATTTTCATTCTACTGATCACATATTTCTTTATTATTCATAACTTCCTAATGTCCTTATTTCGTATCCTGTCATTCATCGGCTTGATACATATTTTTCTATGCGATCTCATTGCAACTGCAAGTACTAATCAAAGGTTGGGAGCCTCTGGCACATATCGACATTCTTGCTCATTCAAGTATATAGAAATAACACTATGTATACCTATTTATATTATTTACGTGTCGTTATGTGGACACGTCCATATTTCCACGCTTTGCATACAGTCATACTTCGCTTTACATATTTTTATCTTCATAATATAATATTCTGGACACTCTTCGAGTTGTTTAAAGTATGAAACTCGTATGTAATGATTATACGTTAAACATAATAAACATGTCCTTAACAGCGTGCTATCTTATGGCGCCGAAATGTTATCTGTCTTGATGTATTTTATATTTCTTTATTAAAATTTCTATTTTTATATCTTTGCAGAAATATAAATTGACGCTTTAAATGCTAATTTCATTCAGTCTTAAATATAACTCATATGAAATAAAAAAAATTATTAAAATTATGTGTAACTTTTTCTGTTTTTTTTTGTTTTAATTATTATTCTTTCTGAGTCCCTTGACCCGGATATGGAGATCAAGTGCAGAATTGAGGTAGCAAGAGCAACCTTTAATAAAATGAGATCTTTCTTCTGCAACAAAAAGCTAAATATGGACCTGAGACAGCGGATGATGAGATGTTATGTGTGGTCTGTGTTGCTATATGGCTGTGAGACTTGGACATTGAAGGTTAACACCATGAACAGGCTGGAAGCTTTTGAGATGAGGTTGCATCGCATAATGCTCAAAATCCCTTGGACAGATCTGGTTACGAACTCAGAAGTCTTAAACCGAGCCAGAACAACCAGGAAACTCTTGTCCACAATAAAGGTCCGCAAGATCACATATCTGGGTCACATAATGAGAGGAGAGAAGTATCACTTGCTCCAACTAATACTGAAGGGCAAGATAGAAGGTCGCCGAGGGACTGGAAGGAGACATATGTCCTGGCTGCGCAACATTATGGAATGGACCGGCTTCAGGACCGTGGAACAGATATTCCGGGCAGCACAGGACAGAGAGGGATTTGCCAGAGTGATAGCCGACGTCGGGGGTTCCTGACATCGGAAGAAGAAGAATTATTATACGTTAGTTTTAAGTTTTCATTGTTAATTTTTTAGTTTGATTGAGAATTGCTCCCCTCGTTGTCAGTTTCTTGGGAGCAAGTAAATAAATAGTAAAAAAATGTATATTTAATACAATTTTATTATAATATTAAATTGCTATAACCACTTGAATTGAGTACAACGCGACTAGTTTCGGGAGAAACTGACCTCCCATCGACAGGCGAATAACAACTAACTAACGTTTGTGTTAGGTACCTAAATTAGAGTGTGGAGCGGGGGTGTATTTAATACATTAGTGCTTAAAAATATATCGTTGGTTTGTTACAAAAAGTCACTAAACGACATTCTGGTCAAAAATGATATGCATATTATTTTAACGAAAATTCATTATCACTACAAAAAAAAATTAAATAAGAAAAATACAATTAAACACAATACATTTTTATTTTTTGGTATAAACAACCTTAGTAGCTTGAGCCTGTTCCGAGGTGGCAGAAAATTAATTTGTATATATCCCACAGAAAAAAACAAAATTCAAATGTTTTAATAATAATAATTTATAAAGCGCCGTTTGGTGATACAAGATCACTCCAAGGGCGCTATAGCTTATTTGTTGGCTCTACGAAACAAGGCGGTCTTAAGTAGTCTACCGAAGGTGTCAATGCTCTGAGCTCTACGTATGTCAGGGTGTGATTTATTCCACTTTAAATTATTATTTTTTTTTTTTTTTATTTATTAATTTCCATAATACAATATAAAGTAAAATATAAAACATTGGTCATGAAATATATAAATGGAATTTATTACCTCACTAGGCAAAGCCTGTTCTGAGGTAATACTAGGCAATAAGTAAGCATAAATTTCAGCTACGTGAATTCTTAACATCTAAGGCACAAAAAATACAAAAAATACAAATAATAAAGTACAAAAGTACACATTTTAAGTCATAAAAAAATATAAAAAAGTACATATAAAATACAATTGTAGGTACATGAAAAAATTATTAGGTGTCTTTGTGTTTTTGTCAATGTGAGGATGTGTTTGCGTGTGTGGATATGTGTAAAAGGGTGTATGAAAAAGATTTTGATTGTAAATTATATTAAAATTATCTTAGGACAAACGTCAAGTCTCTCTCTGACTCTTCCCCGTTCCCCGTTCGTTAAATACCCGTTCACACTGAATATTTCCAATTTAAATATGATCTATTCGGTGACAAGAAGATTATGTATTTCGTTTAAGTAGATACTACAACAATGTAGGTCACTTCAGTCCACTGAGTAGAAAAATGTGCTCCTGTAATTCTTTACATACAAACATTGAGAACCTCGACATATTCTCAAACAGCCTCTGCACCATCAAGCGTTTGATGAAAGCAAGTCAACAATCATTATGAGATGTTTTCCCTTCTGCATAGTGGATTGTTTCTTTGTAATAGTTTTTCTGAAGGATGTTTTTAACAATACACTATACTTTGAATGCTTTTCTCGTAGTTTTCTAATTTAATTTTTAATCTAATTTAATAAATTATGATTTACCTTATTATATAACTATATAGTAAACACCTGTTATTGGAGCATTGGTACCACTTGTGTTCCATTGTTTGATTCTAACTATCAGCATTGGTTGAGCATTGGTTGATTCTAACTATCTATATGTTTTATTTATATATTCATCTTTCTGTTCATAATATAAACAAATATATTTTTTTAACAGATTTTAATTATCTCAATAGAGACGAAGTTGGAATATTTATTGTAGGAGAACCGGGAAATCAAGGCACCTACAGGGCTGACGACCTGTCATCGGCTGGTTTACGTGATCACTTTATGCGCTTGCGCAACGTTCACCAATTATGCCTTTTTTTTAATGAGATCCCTATCAATTCAATTTTGAAAGTTCTATATATTGTAATTGTAAATTGGCGGGCTTATTGCCATTAGGCAATTCCTTCCAACCAACTATGTTCAGTTGATGTTTATTTTAATAATTCCGGTGACTAAGACCCGAATGCAGAGTCCTAGGTACCTAAATACTAACTCCTAACCTCACTGGAGTATTTAGTATTCTTAAGTTAGCAATTGCGTTGCAGAGACATCACTAACTAAATACTTAATACTACGCCAAACTTAAGGTCGATGGCGTAGCATTGCACATTATTGTATATGAAGAAAAGAGATGGATAGTTTTCTATGGGTTTAGACTGACGTTTAAAATGTTTTTTTTGTCATAACAACTTAAACACATGTAACCAAGATCACAATGGCAACTCGATGTCGCGATTCTTCTGAAATTTCAGTGAATTTTCGGCATCTTGTATGGATCGCTGAATACTCTGTTTTGTATTTGATTTGACAAAATTACCAAATACATATTCAACGAAGCCAATAAAATCATCATCCACCGAAAAAATCTTGTATTTTAGTATTAAACCACTCGTAAGGTTCCTCGCGATCAACCTTACTTTTTGAAAATTCGCAAATGTTAGTTGACGCCAACGCGCATGCGCTAAGTATTTAGATATGTCTCTGCAATGCAATTCTCATACAAAAACTTCGTAGCATCCTCCAGTAAGGAAGCGACTGTGCAATGAAAACAAGGTTTTTATTTAGAATTTAGTATTTAGGTAGGACTCTGCATTCGGGTCTATGCCCTTATCAGTTGAGCAACATAAATAAAGACATATTAATTCAGTTTTATTTTTAAGGAAGTAACTTTGTGGCGTCATTATAATTTTTATTTTATCTAAAGTAATAAAGCAATCAAAATGTTAGTGTCTGTGTGTGTGTGTGTGTGTGTGTGTATGTGTGTGTGTGTGTGTTTGTCTCACGCCTTCTGAAAAACCAAGAGCATCTAAAAATCTAATTTAAGTGCGAACATGTACCAGTATACCTGATGCAGTGTCACGCTAAAAAGAATGCGATAAAAATGCTGAATTTTAAAAATATTTAAATAATTATTTTTTTCATACAAAATTTTCCAAGTCATATCTGTCAAAAAAGTGTACATTTTGCACGCAAATATCTGTTAGTTTAAAAGTTAGAAGTAGGTATTTACACAAAAAAAATATATTTTGAAGTATAACTTAGCGTTTAAGTGAAAAAAATGGTGAATATTTGGTATAATTATAATGTTTAACTTATTTTTAAAGTAAGCCTTTTGTACATAAACGCCGCCATTTTAATATCTTTTCATACAATATTTCATTTTCCCACCGAATGAATATGTTCTTGAAAATAATAAACCTTTGAAATAAATGTAATTATGAAAGAATAAAATGAAACACAAGACATTACGGCAAGTTTTAAGACATAAATTGTAAAAATGTGTTATTTATTAGTAAAGATATAGGCATAATAAAATTGCATAATTTGTAAATAATATTTGATTTTTCTGACAATTTTCATTTTTATGGCATCGAACAAACCAATGTAGGTACCTACATATTCAAAAAATGTATCCGAACCATTCGATATTACTTACGTGTTCGAATCGTTTCCATGGCTACAGAAAGAATGTGATATTCAAATAAAATTTGTTAGGAATCGAATTTATTTAGAAGTTTGTTGTAGGTAGGTACCTACCTAATACTATTTACTTACAAATCAACAATAATATACCTATACTGATTTCCTATAGGAAAATTATTTTATTTATTTATTTATCAACCGTTTGTCCGATTATAATGAAACTTTGGTGAATTGTCGAGCGTATGCCCAGGATGGTTTTTGGATTTAAACTTTTTTCTTATTCTTCTTCTTCTTCGTGTATTTGGTCGTTTTACCTATGAAGGGGGAGTATCCTGGGAAAAGAAGGTCCGACTGTCCCTCCATCTCTTCACAGGTCTTCCAGGACGGGTTCTGCATATAAACTTTTTTCTTCTTTTTCTTCAACGTGTACTTGGTCATCTTACCTATGAAGATGAACTATCCTGGGAGATGAAGGTCCAATTTTCCTTCCATCTCTTCGCAGGTTTCTGGATTTAAACTTTTTTCTTCTTCTTCTTCATCGTCTATTTGGTCATTTTACCTTTGAAGGTGGACTAACCTGGGAGAAGAATGTCCAATTTTCCTTCCATCTCTTCGCAGGTATCTGGATTTAAACTTATTTCTTCTTCTTCTTCTTCATCGTGTATTTTTGCTCATTTTACCTATGAAGTTGGAGAATCCTGGGAGAAGAAGGTCCAACTGTCCTTCCATCTCTTCGCAGGTATCTGGGTTTAAACTTTTTTCTTCTTCTTCGTGTATTTAGTCATTTTACCTATTAAGTAGAGCATCCTGGGAAAAGAAGGTTCTTTCATCTCTTCGCGGTTCTTCCAGGATGGTTTCTGGATTTAAACTTTTCTTAACCGACTGATGGGACGGGATGTAATGAAGGGAAGGGAGGCACTAAAGGGCCTGAAGGGACGGGAGGTATAAAACTGCCTGAAGGGACGGAAGGTACTGAAGGGCCTGATGGGAAGGGACGTAATGAGGGATTAAAGGGACGGGAGGTACTGAAGGGCCTGAAGCGGCGGGTCCTGGAGTCTAATTCTTTTTCTTCTTAATTTTATGTAGACCTTTAGGGCTGTTTTTATACAAACTATTTCCTATTGTCTAAATCATCTTCTTCTTCTTTTATGTATACATTTGGGTCATTTTTTTATAAAAATTATTTCCTTTAGTCTAATTATTATTCTTCTTCATTTAAGTACGTAGACTTTTGGGAGAGTTTTAATACAAACTATTTCCAATAGTCTTATTCATTTTCTTTTATGTAGACCTTTTGGTCAGTATTTATACAAACTATTTCCAATAGTCTAAATATTCTTCTTCTTCTTTTTTGTAGACCTTTGGGTGAGCTTTTATACAATCTATTTCCAATAGTCTAATTCTTCTATTAGGTATATGTATTTTTACTTATTTTATGTAGACCATTGGAATAGTTTTTTATACAAACTATTTCTTATAGTCTTATACTTATTTTTCTCTTTTTTATTTAGTCTTTTGGGTTAGTTTTAAGTCTAATAGTCTATTGTGCAGAAATATTAATAACGATATGCACACTTGATGAAAATACATATGAAATGAATGGGATATGGGATGTGACGATATAACCTGCACTAGAATCTTTTCAATACTTTTGTTTAATTAAATTTAAACCATTTATATCATCCTATTTTGAATAATTTTCAACACCTAATATTTAAAGAATGGGGGTTGTGGCCATTACTGAACTCTTCACAACATTTATATTCAAATTAAAAACTATTTACTATAGTTCAAGTCTTCTTCTTCTTCGTTAATGAAGACTTTCAGTCAAATTGAGCAAAAATATAATGCACACTTGATGAAAAAATATAAAAACGAATGGGATGTGACCAATACTAGATCTTTTCAGTACCTACGTTTGTTTAATCAAATTTTAACCACATCCCAACATCCAAAATTACTAAATTTTCAATAGGTACACATTACAATTTGTTTTCGATGATAATATTTAAAAATGGGGGTTGTGGCCAAACCAATCTCTTTACAACGTTGATAAACAGTCATATTTAAAACCATTACGCATAGTCCATGCGAGCAGAAATTGTATAAATATTATACTTCATTCACACTTTATAGCAATATATAAAAAAGAATGGGTTGTGGCCATCACTTGAACATTTTACAATACTTAAACTCAATCAAATTTCAAACCACTTTTTATAGTCTGATATTGCAAAATAATTGGGTGACAATATTATAAAAACGATTGCTTTTTCTTTCACAATTTTACATTCTTGGCCAACGGCGGGACATAAAAGCTAGTAATATATATAATAATAACTTGGTATACACCACTTATGAGCACAAATAACTATCGACCGGTTTCGAGAACGATGTTCTCATCTTCAGGATGACTTACGTACTAAATTAAAAATGAAAATATAGACTTAACCTAAACTAAAGATGTGGGAGGAGTCAATTCAAAAGTAGTGGGGCAAGCGACAACCCGGTGTTTAGGAAACGCAAGATATAAATTATTTATTAATATATTTATTATTATTATTATTTTTATTTTTTTTATTATTATTAATTAAATCTATGTGAATTTATTTGATAGGGAATATATTTAGTAGCGGACTATTAGGAAAATTAATTTGATTGTTTATTATATCCTGGTTATTGTTTATGCTTTTCCTAATTTCTAATATTTCCAAATCAGCTAATTTTAAATTTGAATGTTCTGTATGTAATATCTGTATCTGTTACAGATATTACATACAGGACATTCAAATTTAAAATTAGCTGATTTGGAAATATTAGAAATTAGGAAAAGCATAAACAATAACCAGGATATAATAAACAATCAAATTAATTTTCCTAATAGTCCGCTACTACATAAATATATTCCCTAACAAATAAATTAACGTAGATTAAATTAATAATAATAAAAAATAATAATAATAATAATAATAAATATATTAATAAATAATTTATATCTTGCGTTTCCTAAACACCGGGTTGTCGCTTGCCCCACTACTTTTGAATTGACTCCTCCCACATCTTTAGTTTAGGTTAAGTCTATATTTTCATTTTTAATTTAGTACGTAAGTCATCCTGAAGATGAGAACATCGTTCTCGAAACCGGTCGACAGTTATTTGTGCTCATAAGTGGTGTATACCAAGTTATTATTATATATATATATTATAAAATAAAAATAATAAAAAAAGACATATTACTGTAATAATTATATCAATTTCACTCTGCAGTTTACTTGCATCGCAATTAAAAAATATTTAGATATATGCTATTGTGTGTATTGAAACTATTCAATTTATTTACGTTTATCAGTACAGTAATCAATTTTGGTCCGTTATTTCGTATTAAGTGAGTTATTTCAATTAACAGAACACATGAAATATTTCCGTTAGAGCCAAACGTGCCAAATGCCACGATAATTTTAAATGTTTTTTTTTTAATTAAGACATAATTCATCTATCTGACCATACAGTTTAGATTACAGACGTTCATTACTGTAGTTTAATATTACATATATCCGAGACGTATCGATTTATATGCAGTGATTTTAAACCTGCAGTCCGCGGACCGGCACCGGACCGCAAGAGTTCAGAAAAACAATAGTCATGCAACCGCAGTCCTGGCATCTGAATTCATATTTTTTGTTAATGTCCAACTATTCTGTATAATTTTATGTAGCCCTCCCCCAAAACTATACCTACTTGTAATCATGTAGTTGTCATTAAATCGAAAGTAAAATTTTGACGTATAAAATAGTTAATAATAAAAAAATATATACAATAATCCGTGACGGTATGAATGAACGAATGGTTAGTAAAAAAAAATGTAAGAAACGAAACAAAATGAGTGGGATGTGGTCAACGCTATTCTCCTCACTACCAAGACACTCCAAAAGTATTCAAATTTTGTATGGAAAGTTATCAGTATTTTCATGAAATGAGCTTTTTAAATTATTTTGGATTTATTAATTTAACTTTTTCTACATAATATACTGCACACTGAGGGGCTTATTGCCATTAGGCAATTTCTTCCAACCAACTAGATTACAGAGTGACCGAATTATACATGTACATTAACAAAAAAAGAAAGCTACAAAAGAACAAAGAAAATATACATAGCACCAAGATAAATAAAAAAAAAACATCATTGCAAAAAAAAAAGATTGGGAAGGAACAAGAAGAGGAAATCGAGGTCAGGTGTTAAGGGATAAATATTACGTAGCATAGAGAAGGACGGAAAAGTAGAGATATCCATGCTTTAGTCTTTTCTTGAAAATGGAAAGCGAGTTTGACGAAGTTATATCATGACTCAAATTATTCCCGAATTTTGTTTTTTAAATATTTTATTATGAAAAATCTTCACTATATTCCCTTGAGAGGAGTCATAATGTTTTTGAAATTATTATGGTATGACATGTACTTATGTAAAGCTGACATTCCTTATGTGGCTGAGGTTTGAAAAGTTCGCGCGCAACGTTTAAGGTCAAAGGAGAATTATTATAACCCAAAAATTGTTATGGCGAGTATGGAAAGTTTTTACATAAAAAAATACATACCTATATAAATGTAGCTTTTTTTTCAGTAGTTTATGTGTGTATCTGGTAAACAAAAATATTATTTTATTTTCACCGGTCCCTGGATTATGAAAGGTTGAAATGCACTGATATTATACAACCTGTTATTTCTTAGTTCTTGTACCAATAGATCATTTAGGTATATCTATCTCTTACGCGTGCGTACATACTTTTAACTTGTGCTATTGTACATAAGTCGTGAGGTTCTTTGATATAAGGTATCTGCAACCAACAGAACTTATATAAGACTGGATATTAACAGGATTTAAAAGATATTTATAAGGTGTAGATCATTTAGAAATAAACCATCAGTGGCGTAGCAGTCACGCAAACATAAGGACCCAGCTAGACAAGGGGCCCAAATTAAAAAATATATATATTATCATAATTTATTAGCAAAAAGCAATTTCTTCCAACTAACCTGTTATATTCGTATCCGGTTATACCTAATCAAAAAATATCGAAAGTAAAAACAGAATATCTACATGTTTTAAATAGTTGCATTTAATAAAATCCATAAATTCAATAACAAGAATCCATTAATAAAGCTTCATTGAAACCGAGTGGGTTGTGGCCAACGCTAAACTCCTCACTAACAAGTCATTCTATAAAGTATTCAAATTTTGTATGGAAAATATTCAGCATTTTCATGAAATGAGTTTGTTAAATTATTTTTTATTTAAATATTTTATTATGAAAACTTGATAAGTTTTCAATGCCATTTTATGAAAGCGGTTGGCGTTTTTACCAATTTGAAAATATAATTTTCAAATTTTAAGTTTCCTGAGCTTGGGGTCACATTGAAATATTTAACAGTTAAAAAAATTGAGAAGCACTATTCAGATAACCTTCAAAATCTAATTGGGTCTAATCGAGTATTAGATATACATATTTGCAAAATTTCAAAAGGATCGAATGAGTAAAATAAACACGCCGTACATAGCACACAATACATAGCACACACACAGATACAATGTGATGAAACTTTTAAAATACAATCTCAACGTGATACTAGTTGATAATCTGCAATAAAAAAATATCCTTCAAAATTGCGAAATCATAACTCCCCCCTTGGGTTAGTGAGGAGTAAAAATATATTTTTAACAGTTTTTAGAACTACTTACTTAGGTATTCCAAATGTGGTTCCTTATTAATCTTTTATAAATATAATGTTTGTTCATTATCATTATTTATATAACCCTTTTATGAACATATATATTATGTTCAAACGTCCAATTAAATCGATTACTAGATATTGAAAAAATAAACATATTAATTGGTCCAGCGAATGCGGCTTAAATCTCAGGTCGACAGATGTCGTTCATATATAGTACAAGCATTTTTGCTATACATATTTAGGGAATGTATGAGTAGGTACTAATGTATGTTTTCTTGTTTCAAAGATAAATTCATAATTAAAATGAAAAAAAGAGAAGAGGGGAGCCTTGCTTTTTTTTTGCAAAAGGGCCCATGTTTCAGCTACGTTCCTGAATGAATGCTTAGATGAATTTACTGTAGAATTATTGAAGATCGTGAGATTATTTAAAAGAGAACGGCTGCATTTGAAGAAAACATACTCAGTTTAAAATCGTAAAAGGAATATCATTATATCAAGATTGCAGATAATTAAAGAATCGATGGTTAAAATACGTGTGCGTAAATTGAATTACTATTATTGATTGTCAGAGCCCTTGGGATGATCTTGAATCATGAAATGGCTCTTCATATGTACTAATAATAGGTACTTCGATGAGACAATTTATTTATTAAGAGAAAAAAACAATTACACATCACATATACATTTTTGTTTTATACATAAAGTTGATATATATGTGTAATCACATTATTTCCTATAGAGAAGTTACAAAGAAAAAATAGACGTGCTTAGAGATTAAGATACAGATAAAAGCAAGAAAATATAAAAAAATCTATTTATTTTGAAAAAACATATTATGAAGTATTAAGTATAATTAAGTATTTGTGGGAGCACGAAGTTGGAAGGGATGCTTCCCAACTATTGCAAGTGCCGGGCAGTTGGAGAGTTGCAGCGGACGATAGAAGAAGCTGGAGGCGAAGACTGACGGAGGCCAAGGCTCGATATGGGCTGTAGCGCCATTGAAGAAGAAGAAGTATAATTATGAATTCACAAGAAGAGAAATTTTAAAAATCTTCCATATAAACATCATTTCCTCAACAGTGCATTTCAGCCATACCCAGCGGGCCTATTATGGTTCTTTTATCGCGGAAATATACACAAGTTTTCTACATGTGTTTCTTATAGACGATCGTTATTCTGTTTTCCGCGGACACTAGCCCGCGTAAAACTAACGCGCATTATGTCGAGAAAACCTCCGTTCGCCGTTCATAACGCGGTATTCTGATTGGAGCGAAATACATATGATTTTTTTAAAATTTCCCTTTTGAATGTAGATTCAGATACAATAAAAATGTCATTGTAGTATGGTCATTGTTCATCAAAGATCATTCCAATTGGTCCAGCGGTTCTTGAGTTATAAATGGTGTAACTAACCCGCCTTTGTTTAATTTATTTAGAATATACTCACTCAATTTACCAAAACCTGACAGTAATTTGTAAGTTTTGATTCGTTAAATAATAGATAAAAATGAAGTCTTATCCTGATCTCTCTGCTTAACTCATTTAGAGACACATCTTGCTTGTGTAGTGTGAGGTTAATATCAGTTACTATTTTTCAAATAAATCACAATCTATGATCTTACTGTGAACAAAATAAAATGCGTGTGAGAAGAAGTGATAGGAGACAAATTATGCAAAATTTATCCATCGTTTGATAGCATTAAAACATACCCAAGCGATTTCGTTTTTATGATTAATGATCATTTATCTTGTAGTATACGCCCTCCTAATGGTTAACTAGGAAGATAACGATTGTTTAATGAGAGTGCGGTTATATAATTGATTTTATTGCCTTTTTAAAATAGACGACCGAACAATCCATACGTACATATTTTCACGTATCACATTCTTAAGTTGTTCAAGACAAAATAATTTGAAATTAAAACCGTAAGTAGTTGTTCAAGACATTCATAAGTCGTTCAAAAGCTCATTGATTGCGATTCTTTATTTATAATTTAGATTGTCTTTAGCTATTTCGTTCTACACGAAGTTTAGATGGGTGTTGGCAGAACGGTTGGCGGTCTGGGTTTGTAATCCAGTGGTCGCGAGTTCAAATCCTGCCAAGATCTATTTTGTTCACCCATAGCACAAGCATTTATGCTTAATTAAGGTAATGTATAAGGATATATATTATATTCTTGTTGCAAGGACGTATTCACTCTCAAAAAAAAATTAGAGTATTATCAATATTAATCAAATTTCACAGTAATTGTATAGAAGAAGCAGATGTGACATATTTTTTTTAAGAAAAAATAGAAATGCCTACATTTTTTGAAATTGTATTTAATTACTTATAACTGTCAACTTTTTATACCTACCGCCATTATAATATAAATATTTTTCTTAATTTATCTATTTTTCATATCGAATCCGCATAATTTAACTTCAGTGAAGAAAAAACATAAAATCACACGCTGTGAATATTAGGTAGTGGAAATAGTGAATTCAGAACCAGTTTACCAAGACTATCGAGGCAAGGTTATTCCTATCCATCCAACTTTACACCATACTTGTATATATTCTTAATAATAATAAAAAAATACTTCCTTACACCCTGCGCAAGTGGCGCAAGGGGTTTCCAGCCCAGAGAAGCAAGATTTGCGTGAGAAATAAATTTAAATAAATTTCTCCTCTGCTGGGGATCGAACCCAGGACGCCCGCACAGAAGCTAAACGGCTTACCAACTGTTCCACGGCATGCATTTTTCTTCTTCTTCGTGCCATATCAGGTCCCCCCGACGGTTGCGATCACTGTTGAGCTGTTAAGAAGGAGTCTCTACCCTCCACCGTCCGAAACAATGTGGCGATGTCTCTGATGCCGGTCCACTCATGAATGTTGCGGAGCCATGACTCTAACGTCTTCCTATTACTCGGCGTCCTACTAGTTTGGCCTTCATAATCATGTACTTTTTGCCTCGCACCACGTGACCCAAATATGACATTTTTTGTCGCTTAATTGTGTCAATTAGCTCACGCTCAACATTTGCTCTCTTGAGAACCTCCGCATTTCATATTTTATTGACCCAGGAAATTTTCAGCATGCGGCGATGCAGCCACATTTCAAAGGCTCTCCAGGCGGATAAGCATATTGACCTTTATGGTCCAGGTTGCAACTCCATATGGAACTTCGTTTGGACCGTATGTAACACTTCACCAGGCGCTGCTTTATTTTAAGGTTTAAGATATCGTCGCAAAACGAAGTCTTCATTCTGAAAAACATAGCGCGAGCTGTCACCATGCGACATTTTAGTTCTTTTCCAGGATCTAAATCATCGTCGTCTTAATATCATAAACATGGTTCATGATATACCTATTCATGCTCCGACCAAACATTTTTGAAGGTCATTAAAACTATAAATCTGCACTAAGGTATCGTCTGCGTATCTTAGAGTATTTATTTTTTTTTTTTTTTAATTTTATTATTTGAATGAACATTACAGCTTTGAGTTTTATATAAAAATAGTATAAAAATTACAAATTTTCATAACGCCAATTACAATGTTCTTATTTATGAGTATTAATTAGTACTACGTTCACTTTTACTCCTGCTTCTGTGTAGCCTGTTTTAACAGTCTTTCAGTATACATGTTAAACAAAAGTGGCGACAGAACACAACCTTGACGAACATCTCGTTGAATTTCAACTAGTTCAGTATTTTTTTGACCCAGTTGCATACTATTTTTGTATCTTCTCTTCAACCCAATATCATAAACATAAGTTCAATCAACTTCATATTACTATCATACGTACAAAGCATAAACTTGGAGCTGATTAGTTTTCCATACCTATCCGTTCGTAACTTTTCCAAGCTTTCATTTGTCATTAACTAAAATCATTTTATGAATCTTAAGGAACTACTTTTGGATCTGCTTTGATTCCTGCATAACTGTTTTGTTGGCTATGTAGGTACCTTATTGTTTCAACATATTTTGCAAATATAAATAGGTACCTATCATTGTTTGTGTGGGTGAAATAACAAGAACAATATTGAAACCAGCACACAGCTGCGCAGATGTGGTCCATTGTGTGATTTTATCGGATGCGCAACTGGTGATTTGCGTGTCATCTCATTTTAACCTCCAACTTGATCATCATAAATAAATAACATAGTATGCAGCTTGTCGAACTGCGGTTAAAGAACTAATCATTGCTGATCTGCAATAAAATTTCTGATAAGCGAAGATTTTTTCATACGACTTTCACAACTATATCTTATGTACTATACCCTGTTCAAGTATTAACTACCTCCTGTACGTGAGGTGTAAGTATTTTTTTAAAATTTATTTAAAATGATCTACATCCACAAAAAAAAAATATTTTGAAAATAACGTCAGTAAATATTGACTACTGCCCATTTTGGTAAGCCAGTTCTTGGGCTAGCAGTAGCTTTAATGCTTCAATGGTTGTGATAACCTGGACCAAGAAAGTAAGTACCTACCTAAGAGTATTGTTGCAAAATAGCTTTAGGCAGAACACTTTTCAAATGTTGTTGATGTATACAAATCAAAATTGTAATGTGTACAACGTATTATGTTGTTACTACGTTGTTTGAAATTGTTGAACTTGTTTATTTCAAAGATTTCAACAATTAATTCAACATATTTCTTTAAATCAGTTCTATAACCGTGCCACAAAACTATGTTATCTGATATATTATTGTATTGATTCACGATTTCATATAACTTTACTATAAGAATACAACAATAGTCAACCAAATTGTTAGATAATCAAACTTTGGTCTTTTGACAGCTGTCAAAAGGAGTGTTTTGACAGTTTCTATAGGAAATATATTGGACGTAGATATTCAGAGAAAATTGTGTCGCTGGCACATATTTGTCTATGGATATATTTTATTTTGTATTTAATTTAACTATAGTCTCTGGTTTTTCACTCAATTGACCTGATACACACAATAATATGTATAATATCATCAATATTACAGCAAAAAAATATCAATTAAGCTACCGAATTAAAAATTAAAAAGGTCTTAAATTATCTTTTTGATGAAATTTTTGTCAGGACAAAAACGCATTCTTCTCAAAAAGTATCCATTTTCATGGTCGTAATTTAATACTATTTTTGAGCAGGTAGAATGGTATTGTGTTTTTTGTTGTAAAATGATATCTACCGTTAATTTTAATGTTATATTTCTACACCACTTTTGTAAAAAAATAAGTATTTCCAACAAGCTTAAAACTCTATTTCTAAAACATATTAGATAGTAAGTTAAATAAATACACACCTATCAAAATTTTAAACTATATACAGACTTCATTTAAAATTTAGCATATCTATGTATAGTAGTAATTTAAACAAAAGAGCATTCTGTGAAAGTATCAATATCAATCTTTTTTTCTTTTCTTTTCTGGTGCTATTTATTCTTATGATCAGTAAATACATCTTTTTTGACACCTGTTTATGACTTTTCGGATTGTTTTCGTTGTCTTTTTGTATATTTTTAAACGAAAAAAATCCTACGAAAAAAAATCGAGTAAGATTTTATTAGCATATTATAAAATAGTATCACAATCTTAAGCAGCGAGGTCATGAACAATGAGAATATTGCGTTGTTAAAGTGTGTAGTTAATATGGATACTATATTAATCCACGTTTTAGGAGAAAACAAGATTTGCGTTATTATTATTAACAATTATGTAGAAACAATAGACTACCTTCAGATATATATTTGTGATAATAAACATACGTAGTTAGAACTCTTCGCCTACACTTTTGGTGGACGTAAATCCATTTATCATTAAGTATATTCTAGTTCAAAATATACAACAATAAGATGAGTGCTTAATGATTTCTAATGGTTATTTGTAATGAGTAGGAAAATAACTTCAAACAAAAGCATTTTATTCAAAAGCAAAAAAATAAAAAAAAAGTATTAAAAACTTTCTCGTACATGCCACATTTTCATCAGGAACTGAAGAAGTTCATGCCAGGGGGAGCAAGTCCCGTCAGACGGTGGAATCAAAACCATCATGATAACTCACATCATGGATGTTATATGTATATGTTCTATAATATCTTAAGATATTGTTGAACTCGACATGATAATTGTATCCATGATATGGGTAATATGAGGGTTTTGATTTCACCGGTTGACCAGACTTGCCCCCAAGATTAAAGAGTGATGGCGACGAAGGCCAAGGCCAAGGACTTCAACGGGCTCTAGAACCATTGTTGATTGATT